>JBBBDQ010000390.1:3075000-3162500 GCA_037127315.1 Ascarosepion bandense
CGAGTTCCTTTTGTTTCTGATGGCCAAGTTGTTGTTTTATAAATAAGTAAGTAGAAGAAATAAGAAAATAAATAAAATCAGTAAAATAAAATAAAATAAGATAAAATTAATCAAATGTTGGCACGTTGAATGATCTGTGTTTTTTCACATCAGCACGTGTATAAATGGATGAACAGATAAATAAATAAATAGATAAATGAATCAAGTGTTTACCCCGATTTGGAAATATTTTAGTCTGGGGTTATTTTTTAGTATGTTAAAAGTATCTTCTCGTCGCCTTTGCTTATCTATAATCCTTTTCCTCGGTCAATTGGTTGTTTTTATTGCTTTAACGGTGTTTTGAATTTTGTGTGTGTGTGTGTGTGTGAGTGTGTGTGTGTGTGTGTGTGTGTGTGAGAGAGCGTTTTTTATTTCGTCTTTATGTTTTAGAATTGTTTTTTATGGGTCATCTTGTTGTTTTTTATTTATTGTTTGGGGTTATCTTTTAAATTTGGTGTGTGTATATATGTGGGTGGGTGTATGTGTGTGTGTATGTATGTGTGTCTGTATGTTTTTCGGTTTGTATGTGTTTTTCATGTTGTTTTGTTGAGCGAAGGCTTGTATTTTTTTATGAATCATTCTTCCTGAATTATTAATATTTCGTAATCTGTGTTTTAATATACAGGCATAACTATGAATTTGGCATTACTACATTCATGCAAATGTTGGGAAACATATTTCCTGTTATGTGATAATATTATATTGCTTCTATGAAGGGAAATTCTATTATTCAAGCATTGTATAGTTCCCACGTATATCTTTGTGCATTTGTTGCATTTTAGAGCATAAACTACATTTTTCGAGTTGCAGCTCAGATCCGATTTTGTTTCGAATGTAGTTGCGTTTTCGAACTGGAAGTGTTTTCCTTCTATTATCATGTTGCATACGCCACACCTTTTTTTGTTGCATTTTGTGACCCACTGTGTTGTGTGGTGTTCGATTTTTGATGCGGTTAGGATGTCTTTTAAATTTTTGGGCTGGCGTTTGCTGTTAATCATTGTTGTTGTCTTTATGGTTTCTTTTATTTGAAGATTTCTTTTATTTTTTCATTATTGTTGAGTAATTCAATGTGGGTTTTGATCTTTGTGAATAATTCTGGATTGTTTTCGTTGTGAGTGGAAACGTATGCTAGAATGTTTTCTTTTTTTCGTGTTTTTCTTTTCTTTTTTTTTTTTATTCCGGAGGGATTCTAATGGTATTTTTTCTGCTAGTTGGAAACCATTGTCTATTAGTGAGGGGGTATCCTGTTATTGGTAATGTTTTTCGTAGTTTTTCTAGGCGTATTTTACGAAGGGTTTTGTCAGGTACTATCGTGAAAATTCGTCGTGCTAGGGAATAGGGGATGGATTTTAAACAGCTTTTTGATGGTGACTCTTGAAGTGGAGGTATTGTTGGGTGTCTGTGAGTTTGTGGTAAATGCCTGTGATAATGCGATTGTTTTGGTTTTTTATGAGTACTAACGGTAATTCTAGCGTGAACTTGATTTTGGGTGCACGTGATCTACTATATTGTGTAGGTTGTTTATGTCCCCCCCCATGTTGATTTCCAAAAGATAAAACAGTCATCTAGGAATCTCTTCCATGATTTCGTGAATTTTGTTTTTATGTTTTCCCCATATTTATTCCCTATTTGCTTGTATAGGTTTTCTTCTAGATGTGCTAGGGTTAGTGTTGCATATGTTGATGCAATTTTTGTTCTCATCGCAGTAACTGTTGTTTGTATATATTTTTTTGTTAAACTGGAAGGAATTGTGTAAAATTAGATCTATACTTTGTAAAATAAATTCTTTTGTAAAGAGTGTGGGGAGTATTTCTGGGTGTTTTTCTATCCAAAATGCAATGGCTTGTTTTCCTAGTTCATTGGGTATGTTGCTGTACAGGCTGTTTACGTCAAAAGTTACTATGAGTGTATCTGGGTCTACTTTTTTTTGGCATGAATCTTAGGAAATGTATGCTGTCTCTGATGTAACTTATTATTTTTGTGGTGTAAGTTTGTAATATTTTATCAATTAAATTGCTCAGTCTGCTTGGAGGGCAGACTGGTCCTGCTACAATTGGTTTAATTTAAGGTCACTGGGGTTTGGGGTATGGATATATTCTGATTTTTGTTCCTGGGTAGCTGCGTTAATTGGTTTGATTTGTGAATCTTTGGAAGTCCGTAAAAATGACTGGTTTTGAAGTAAGTCTGTAAGGAAATCTTTTTCTCTTTTCGTTAATATTCTACTGTGTGTAAGGCAGAACTTTTTTTATTTTTGATGTGATTTTGTCATCTATATTCTGATTGATTTTTTTTTTTAGGTATTTTCGTTATTTATATATATATACATATATATATAGGGTTAGAAGCAATTGGATTCTAACCGTACTGATGAGCTGTGGTACAGCGAAACAGATCTGTCTGCGGATATATATATATATCCGAAGAACTCATTTAGAAATGGAATATATATATATATATATATATCCGCAGACAGATCTGTTTCGCTGTATCACAGCTCATCAGTACGGTTAGACTCCGAATGCTTTTTAACACACGATTGAAACCCGACCGAACTGGCATCAGTCGGCGATTCCACTTCTGGGCTATGGGCTTTCGGTAGAAGAAGACAGACTTTTTAGCGTGTATATTATCATTATACGCGCCCATATTATAATTTTTGTTATATATTTATATATTTATATTTATATATATTTATATATTTATATTTACATATGTATATATATATAATACAAAAAATATAGAAGTGAGCCACCACCTACCGCGGTTTCACACAAACGGTTCTTCAGAGTAGGAGGCTCCTTACCCTGAAAAACTGTTTGTGTGAAGCCGCGGTAGGTGGTGGCTCACTTCTAGATTTTTTGTTTTGTATTCTCGCTCTACTTTCGTACTTTCGTATCGAGCACTTTGCTGTTAAGTTTTCGTCTTGGTTTTTTTTTTTTTCAAATGGACATTGGACGTATTGTTATTATGCGCTGTTTGTTTCTTTTTTTTTTCCCCTTTATTTAACCCACGAGGTAGTTCTCGCCGGGTTACAAGACGGTTTATATTACTGTTAAGTTAGCATTATTTTCGGATGTTTAGTCTGTTATTATTAGTGTTGTCTTACTGTGATTAAGTTCATTATATATATATATATATATATATACGTGTAAAATCCTTTGTTAAATAAAACGGAAGCTGACGATGGTTCGCCTGAAATAGCCCATACATCCGATTCACCATGAAATAACGTGTCTGTCTTAATTTTTCTTATATTTGCTCTATATGTATTTATATGCATATATGTTTAGGGCTCTCTTAGAGAGTTATCCTACCACTGTATGTATAGGATACTCCTTTGGATTCTTCTATATCCACTCTGCATGCTTATATATATATGTATATATATCGTAATAAGTATGCACGGGGGGTGCTGTATATATATATATATATATATATATATATATATATATATATATATATATACACACACAATGTGTTTTTGCTCTACGTACGTGTTTTTTGTGTGTTTTTGCTCTACGTAACTGCCTCTTAGTTAATCCTTTTTGGTTAGTTTAGTATCGAGCACTTTTCTTTTTTTGTGGTTTGTTCCGTTTGAGGGTTTTTTTTTTGTTTTTTTTTTCTTTGCTGTGAAGTGCTGTATGTATTGTCGGTGCTCCCCAGTTTTCTTTTTTTTTCCCCTCGTTGTCCAAAGCTTTATAGCCGAGGGCGATAACAGAGTTAGATTCAGCAGGTTATTCGTGGTTCTTAAAAATTACTTGTGTAACATTTTAAGATTTGAATACGTACAGAGTCAATTTTATTATTATTATATATATATATATATATATATATATATATATACAGCACCCCCCGTGCATACTTTCTGTCAAGCTGCGTTTGTCTTTATAATCTATGTATGTATTCTAATTGTACCATAATTCTAATTTGTCTATGCGGGATTCAGATGAGAATAGGGATTTGTTTGTTTGCAATTTGCCATTTTCAACCAATTATCATCCGAATCGTGTAAGCAATCCTGATAGCCACACACACATAAATTATACACGTGAGATCTGTTTAATCAATGGAAAACATCTTGTTGTTGTTCATATGCCGTGTCTCTTCAAGACATAGGCTATCATGGACTTCCACTTGGCTTTGTCCCTAGTCGCACTCAACATTCTTTCCTCTTGGTATCTTACCCAAACCCCGTTCTGCCTCCATTTTCCTCAGACGTCTCAAATAGATCTCGCGCTGCTTTCCTCTGTCCCTCTTTCCCTCTATCAGTCCTGTGAGTATTAAATTCTCCAAGCCCTATTTCTTTATTACATGTCCCAGAATTCTCAACTGTCTCTATTCCTTATATTAAGTATGAGTTTCCTCCTCGTTTTCATCCTCTCCAACACCTCGTCGTTAGTCACGTGCTTAGTCCATGTTATCCTCAGCATCCTCCTGTAAAACCACATTTCTGCTGCCGCAAGCCTCTCTTTCATCCTTGAGGAGATCGTCCAACATTCACTGTCACACAGAAGGTTAAACATCACATAGCAATCCAGCACTCTCTCCTTTGTTCCCTATAAGATTTTCCTGTCTTTCAGTACTCTGGTTAGCTTTTGAAATGCGTCATTGGCCATGCCAATTCATCTTTGGATCTCAACATCGCACTTTCCATCCTCTATCAGTATGCTTCCCAGACATTTAAACTTCTTCATTTCCTTTATTTTAGATTCTTCCATCTGTAGTTGGCACTGCCGTTTCAAAAATGTATTTGCGCGAAAATTAATGTAATCAATTCCAGAAATTCGAATTCGGATTTACTATTTCTTATTCCGTACTGTTATCTCTTACACCAATTACAAAACACTTTAATCCTTAACCGGGGAAAAAAACTTGATGTCGGTACCAAATTCTGTTCCAAATATTACTCTCCCTCATCTAAACTGGATACAGGTTTTCATCAAGGTAATGTGTCCCGGATATGGATAGGATGTGCGTTGTGGTGCATTGGATATCGGCTCGGAACGAGAAATCGGGGAGCCGAGTTCGAATTCCAGCCGAATTCATTGCATTCACTTACGCGCAAATACCATTGGGAAAGGTATTAATCCGTCTATTCCTTCCAGTTATGGGTTAAATAACAGGACAGATCGGGTTCTATAGCCTTGGTCGGCAACCAGTCTCCCGCAGAATGCAATGGCAACCTACTGAGGAATAATCTTCTGCAACCTACTGAGGAATAATCTTCTGCCCAGTCATTCATGTCTCTTTCAAGACATGATCGCCCAAGCGTGCATCACGTATGGCATTTAACTGTATGTGTCCCGTTCTACAATGGTATTGAAATAAGAATGATCCCAATCCTAGAGAGGCTAACAACTATGTCTGTCCATATTCTGAGGGGTATTAAATTATGTAAGACTCTGACGTTCAACTCCCTGAGGTATTTAATACACCTGCATACCGGAAGAATATATGCAAATTTATTCATTCGTTTAGAGCTTAAATGTTGGTCCTGCGTATGACGACAATCTACAACCGGCAGCAAGCCCTTTAGATGTCACACTTCCATGCGTTTTAGCCCATATCTATAGGTTGGAGAAGAGACGGATAATTTTTTTCTTCATGTGCCATAACCCAGGACATCTACATGGCTCTCTCTCTCTCTCTCTCTCTCTCTCTCTCTCTCTCTCTTTTAGCTCTCAACATACTTTCTCTTGGTATTTCTCCCAAGCCTCGCTCTTCCATCCATTTGCTCAGGCCTCTAAAGTAGGTTTTGCACTGCCTTCCCCTTTCTCTATTTCTCTCTATCCGCCTGTGAGTATTAAATTTTCCAGGCCTTCTTTCCTCCTTATATGTCCCAGAAAGCTCATCTGTCCCTTTCTTATATTACGGCATATCACATTGAATACACCTATTCTCGTTCGATCACCGAAGTTAAGCAACGTGAGCCTGGTTAGTACTTAGATGGGTGACCACTTGGGAATACCAGGCGCTGTAAGCGTTCAGTGACGGATGTGCGTTGTGGTTTAGTGGATATCGGCCCAGAAAAAGAAATCAGTTGAGTACCCTGCATTAACTTAGCACTGGTACCCTGGGGAAAGGTATTAATCCGTCACTTCCCTCCAGTTATGGGTTAAATAACAGGATGAAGCCTGGAGGCAACCCATCTAGTGTTGGTGTCACAATATAAACACCCTTGGTAGCCCTGGCAAAGCATTAAGTATTCAGCCATTTGAAAAGCTTATGAATTTCGTTACAAAAAACTGCGCCAGGGTTCCAAATGCACAGGGAATACTGGAGGGGTGTAGTGAGTTATATCTCGGCTAATGGCCGCAGGATGACGACATTATTAAGTATGAGCTTTCTCCTCGTTTCCATCTTCTCCAACATCTCATCGTTAGTCACGTGCCCAGTCCATGTTATCCTCAGCATCCTCTTGTAGAACCACATTTCTGCTGCCTCAAGCCTCTCTTTCATCCTTGAGGAGATCGTTCATGGCTATGCTAATGTGCCTTTGGATCTCTAATACAAATATACCATATTATTCTGATTAATCGAAACTTGTTAAATGTATAAATGTTTCCTATTGGTTATCCGATCATTATGCCAGATTCCCATCCATATTTGATCGACATATTTGATTTCAATTTATGCATACCTAACAACAGATTTTGCTTGTGTGAACACACAAATATATATACACACACACACATACACTCACACAAACACACATATGCACACACTAGACATGAAGCAGAATATAGAACCCCGAGAAAAAGATAAGAAAATGATTTATAAGTTTAGAAAGGCGAAACGCATAATCAAATCTAGTTTCAATGAAACGCATTTTCATTTGATATATATATATATATATATATATATATATATATATATATATATATATATGTGTGTGTGTGTGTGTGTGTGTGTGTGTGTGTGTGTGTGGGATATATGTTTGTAGATATATATATTTATTTTTCTTTTTTTTAATAAATAACATAAAATTAATGTCTATTATGTTTACTCATGAACCGTTCTAAACATCGTACTTTGGCTTTACTGACAGGTGAAAATAAATTTAATTTGATTTCAATCTAGTCACAACAGATTACATGTCATATATATGGCTACATTGGCAACCAACTAATGTGAAAGAAATTCATAACTGCACACCATAAAAATCAAAATACTACAGAAAAGCACAGCAGGACAGCCTTGCGTAAAAAATACCGTGACCCTATTCTCCATAGGGAAGAGTGTTCACGAG
Source organism: Ascarosepion bandense (assembly GCA_037127315.1). NCBI lineage: Eukaryota > Metazoa > Mollusca > Cephalopoda > Sepiida > Sepiidae > Ascarosepion > Ascarosepion bandense. The sequence continues at coordinate 3,082,289 of JBBBDQ010000390.1, forward strand.
TACATTAACAGTATATCTTTCAGTTTTACAGTGCTGGCATTTCGTATTCTTTTTACATATAAACTGCTATAGAAGCAATGAATTCAATAAACATAAACCTTTTATATTTTTTGCATCTTTCTCTTCCTCTTCCCCCCCTCTCTCTTTATATATATATATATATATATATATATATATATATATAAATCTTGGCTAGAAGTAATCGGATGTCTAACCGTACTGTTGATTTGTGATATAGCGAAACAGGATGTCTGCGGATATATCCGAGTGAATAAGGAACTAGGAGAAAAATTTCTTTACAACGTCCAAAACGATATATAATATATTAGTGGGGGATCAGTTTATTACTTTATTACAACAGAAACTCGAACTCCCACCACTGTATGACCAGTAGAAGCCTTACCCATGATTCCAACTACTATATTCAGTCAGTCAGTTAAGTGCCATACGTGATACACCCTTTGGGCGATCATGTCTCTTTCGAGACATGACTGACTGGTAAATTGTGTAGTAAATTGCCATTGCTTTCTGCGGTATACTGATTACCAGCCAAGGCTACAGAATCCAATATTTTCTATTATTTAACCCATAACTGGAGGGAAGAGACGGAGTAATACCTTTTCCAAGGTTATTTGTGCGTAAGTCAATGCAAGGAATTCAATTGAAATACACATAGCATTTTTTATTTTCTTAATTTCTGGAATGTATTATCATCATTTACATCCGGACTAATGTCTTTAACTTTGCTGTCAGCACACCGTTCCAATCGTTGTGTTCTTTGGTCTTCTTCAGATGAATATTGAGAATTGCGAGTAGATTAATATTTTAACATATATAGTTGAAAATCCTTTGACGTGAGAAAAAAACTTAGTGTATAAGGGTTTACAACAGCGGGAAAACGAAAGTGTAGGCATTTATATTTACAAAATACAAAAGGAATGTCTACACAAACACATGTACCCACTAAATATAATTTGTATAGTAAGGAGTCTAAATGTCAGAGCTGCATACAGTAAAGTCTAGATATTTGGGAGACATTATTTAAATACAGGGTGTCCATAAAATCCGTGTGCACTTTTAAAAAAATAGCATAACTTTATTTATATTTGTGACTAGCAGTATAGCCCGGCTTTGCTCGGGTGTAATGAAAGCTTCAAAACTAATCCATGGTCCTGGAGCTCAGACTCTTTGGATGTTGGCACGAAAGACTAAAAGCAATAGTTGTTTCCAGTTAAAGCGAAACCATAGACTGAAAGAAAAATGAATGGGTGTAAGTCAGATTTTGATTTTCTGGTATCGATATCAAATAAGTTTTTTTCGTCGTAAACTGAATTTTGAAGGCTAAATAAGTCGTCTGAGTAAATTGTATCATGGCTGAGACTGAGAACTACAATTATACCTACTTAGAGCCAAACCCGAAGCAAAAACTAAAATAAAAGGGCTGAAAAAACTACAGGCATACAGGCAAATAAACAGACACACACACAAACATCTTGCCTTATATATATATATATATATATATATATATATATATATATATTATCGATTTTCTGCACTATTGTAAGAACTACAACCTTGAAACTTCTGAATATCATTTCTTATGTCTTTGTCTATGAGTGTATCAAATTTGATTAAAATCGGACCCCTCCTTTTATAACACGATTTTTTCGATTATCGATTTTCGATATTTATCGGGTGTACCTTGACACAAACCCTTGCTAAGCACACTCGCAGGCGCTTATAGTACAAGTGTGTAAATTTTCAAGAAAATCGGTTCAGCCGTTTCGGAGTCTATAGGTGACGGACACACACATACACACACACACAGACAAAGTTCCATTTATAAATAACTTTAGATATAAATTATCTGTAAAAATGATCTTGAACAATTAAACGTGACAGATAATACAGTGTTTCAACAAGATGGAGCTCCTTGTCACTTTACTCTGCGTGTTTGACAGTTTCTAAATCAGGAATTTACTAACAGATGGATCGGAAGGGGTGCATCATTTTATTGGCCTCCACGTTCACCAGATTTGACTCCATTAGGGTTTTTTTATGAGAAAACAATTGTATATACAACCAAACCTAGTTCATTAGAAGATTTGAAAACTAAAATAACTAATATGATTTCAGGCATTACTGTTAATCATTTGGCAAATATTTTCCGTGAACTGCAAAATCGTATTAACATTTGTATTGTCAATCATGGAGAACATGTGGAAACTTAAATAAAATTTCTATAAAACCTTAAAAAAGATACATTTACTTCTTTCTAATCCTTTTAACAAATTATTTCTATCGCAAATACAGATAAAGTTTTAAATTTTTTTAAGTGCACACGAACTTTGTGGATACCCTGTACATGTTTTGTTACAAAGATTTTATATAAATAATAAAAAAAAATATTTATGCACTAATATTTAATCATGTATACCGATTTTTAAACTCTTAATTTGTGTTGGTTTCATTAAACACACCTACACAACCAACCCAACCACCCAACACACACACACACACACACACACACACACACACACACATCTATCTATCTATCTATCTATCTATCTATCTATCTATCTATCTATCTATCTATTACGATCATATCACGTTGAATACACCGGTTTTCACTCGATCACGTTGAGCCTAGTCAGTACTTAGATGGGTGACCGCTTGGAAATACCAGGTGCTGTAAGCGTTTAGTGACGGATGTGCGTTGTCGGCCCGGAGGGGGAAATCGGTAAGTCGAGTTCCAATTCCAGTTGGACGCTCTGCATTCACTTACACACTGGTACCCATGGTAAAGGTATTAATCCGTCCCTTCCCTCCAGTTATGGGTTAAATAACTGAGGTCTGCTGTTAATGCGATCCATGGCGAACTTCTGCACCGATTGTTTATTTCAGCATTTCCAAAAAGTGTGGATAGTGCTACACAAGCCTCCACCACTCAAAACAATTCTTTGTGTGGCAGTTTTATTGATTTAGACACTCATACCTCGAAATCGAGTCCATAACATATATATATATATATATATATATATATATATATATATATATATTAAAAAAGGATTAATTCAAAGATGTTGAATGGCCATTTCGATATGAAGATCCCCACGGGGGACGACACATCACCTCAGCAACAGAAAAAACCTTTCAGAAACTGGAGAAAAATTAGTCTACTTTTCCTTTTTAAATAGATTGCAAAGAAATTAAAAAATAAATAATAAAATAAAATAAAAATAAAAATAAAGGGAAAGAAAAAGAAAAAGAAAACGAAAAAGAAAAAGAAAAAGATAGAATAAAATCAAATAAATAAGAAAAGAAAAAAAATTGACATCGTCTGAGTTCGCAAAAAAAAGGGAGAATGGAACTAAAAATTAACAGACAACCGTGTTAAATCGACGTAAATTTAAGCAACACGGAAAAAAGGTGGTAAGAGAGATAAAAGAAGGAAGGGAGGGAAAAAGAAAGAAACTAAAGAAAATAATTTTTTAAAATATTACAGACGCTGGACAAATTCAACAACCTAATTTCCCCAAAACGTTGAAGTATTAGAAAAAGGCCTTTACTTAAAAAGGCATAATTATTAATAAAAGGGAATAAAAAGATATAGGATTTAAAATAAAATTATTTTTTAAAAAATTAGGTTATTTGAAATTAAACTAAATAAAGACAACACTAGGTAAAAAAAAAAAAAATTAATTACAATTATTATATACATACCTATAGAAGTACACACATACATACATATATATACACACACAATTCTACGAATAAGAATACATATATACATCCACATACACACACATACATTCAATTTATTACACACTTATATATATATATATATATATATATATATATATATACATATTCCATATGCACTCACACACATACATATTAATGAATATTATGAAAAGGAGCATTTAAATAGCTAAAAAAAATTTTTCAAAATTACATATAGCCCACATACATAAATACATATATACATATATATATACAAATATGCACATCCACACACAAACATACACATATACATAAAAAAAAAAAAATTAAAATTAAAATTAAAAAATTTTTTTAAAATATTAAAAAATTATAGAAAAATTTAGAATTTAAAAATTAAAAATTAGAAGTTAAATTTTAAAATCCGCCCTATGGCGGCACTTGTTTATAAATTCCCTCCTATATTTGCTCTGTAATATTTTATTACATGGAGCTCTCTTTCTGTATCATTTTTTAATATTAAAATAAATTTTTAATATTAATTAGGATCGGGTTTTTTGGAATTTACCTTCCTGCTTTTTTCCCTTGGATTGAAGTATCTGAATTAAAATATATATATATATATATATATATATATATATATATATATATGGTTGTAACACATTACATTGCATTTAAATATATGGCTCTTTTATCATTTCAAGCTCTCACGCGGTGTGACCACATAGAACCGCCTTACAAATTTACGAACCGCGTTTGCTATGTTTGGTAACCTTCATTGTTGCTTAGCAAAGTTTTATGTCAACACAAGATAAAATCGTCGCTGATGGTGGGTGTTTTTATGTTAATGTCCTTGTAACTTCTCTGAAGATGGCTCATATGAGCCGAAAGATTAGAACCAACTTAATAAAAAATTATCCAAATGTTGGAGAATTTTTGTCTTTATTTTCACCTGAAATTAAAACCAAAATACGATGTTTAGAACGGTGCATGATTAAATATAATAGACATTCATTGTCTCTTATATTTAACAGTATATGTTTAGAAAATATATATATATATATATATATATATATATATATATATATATATATATATATATATAACAAAAAATTAAATTTTCTAATGAAGCGTTTGTACTTTACGACGTCATCGGACAGGCACGACTACACATGTGCACGAATGAGAGACGCTTTGAATATTTTTTTATCTAACTGATTTTATGTAGATTCTTCTTCTTTCCATCACTTATGTTAGAAGATATTCCACACTCTGATAATAAAATTGATAATTTCCAGCTTCCCTCACCCGTACAAATGTCTGGTCCAACTATCATAACAAATTTAGTCCTATGAAGTCCGAAATTACGAAACGTGCCACAAGGAAATGTTTTCCTCTTTGTCATATACTTTTCTCCAATATTGTTCTTGATATATATCACATTGCATTTATATATATATTTCTTTTAACATTTCGAGTTCTCACGCGGTGTGACGCCATAGAACCGCATTAAAAATTTATGAACTGCGTTTGCTATTTGGTAACTTAATAAAAAATATCCAAATGTTGGAGAATTTTTGTCTTTATTTTCACCTGAAATTAACGCCAAAATACGATGTTTAGGACGGCTCATAATTAAACATAGTAGACATTCATTATCTCTTATATTTAACAGTATATGCTAAAAAAAAAATATATATAATTATTTTAATCAGTTTTTGGTCATAATTTAATTATATATATATATATATATATATATATATATATGTGTGTGTGTGTGTGTGTGTGTGTGTGTGTGTGTGTGTGTGTGTGTGTGTGAAGAGAAAGAGCTACAGGAAATATATAGGGAGGGTTATATGTTAAAGCATAAAATTTATATTTCTTTATTTGTAAGAGTTATCAAATTAATGTATCTCTTCCTCAGGAGAGATTTTTTTCTATTTTTTTCATTTGTCTTGGAATTGTCACTAAGTTTGGCTTGCAATGTGTATTTGCATCTGTGTGATTATCTCTATATCTGGTACCATTATAATTTTAGAGATTTTCCGTTAACGAAATTTAAATGAAATATATATCCACATGATATATTTTTAAAAAATTGAAAAAAATAAAAAGAACGTGCTCACCAGCTTTACCTTCAGTTATATATCAAAAATGTTTTCACGAAAATATTAAAACAACCATACAAAGCAAAAAGCAAATTATCTCGAACCTCGCAAGTTATTAATTAGTTTAGCTTCGTATATGGTTATTATGCAAATGAGGAGATGTTAATTTGAAGTGTCATGTGACTATGCCGTGATAGAAAGATATGCCAATGAAGATTCACACAGAAAGGAGCCAATGTCGGCATCATTTCGGAAAACTTCTCTTTCGGAATTGGAGTGAAAAGGGTTCAAAGATCAAAAGAGCAAATTAAATTTGATCTTGAATTAGATTAAAAAGCCACATATGGTTGCCAAAAATTGAGTTCATTTCTGAAGATTCTTTTCTTTGGTGCGACTTTTCCTTTCCGTATAAAATTATAAATTATACAAATATTATTTGCAAATATATACACATACATTTGCACCTACATAAAACATTATTTTATCTCTTCATAACGACATTGATTTATACAGATAACAGGTTGTGTATATACATACAAAATACTGTGTAGAGTAATGAATAGCGGCTCGCATTGAGGAATCGCAAAGCAGAGTTCGTATTCTAGTCAAGTAGGAAACGTACGAATAGATCTCAAGAGTAAATTTATTCAATAAAATCGCCATTGGCTTCAACCACGGCCTCCAGACGACTTGGAATATTTTGCGTCTTTTCTGGACTCTCGACTAGTTTAAGTTGGTGAATGCTGCCATAATCCTTGCTTTCAAGGTTACAAAAAGTTTTTTTTTGGTCTCCCGCTCAATTGGGCCCCATATATGATAATCAAAAGAATTACAGTCTGGGGGGGGGGGGGTAGATGACAAGATATAAAATGTTATGTGCTCGCAGAAATTGTCTGGCAGCTATGAGAGCCTACACTTGCTTGTGTAGCATGGTGCAGTGTCCTGTTGCCAGATATAAGGTCTTTCTGCAGCCACCCTCTTGTTCCAGAGCAACACTACTGCCTCAAGGCAATTGATATAGGCCTTCATATTGGGTCTCTGGTCAACATAAAAAAGTATGGGAACTCTTGTCTTATCAAAATGATCAGAGTAAATTTTCGGAGCTGCCGTACCTTCGCCATCACCAGTACACTCCTAATCTTTCCTAATCCTCTGCACTGTCCTCATATTGACGCCTAAACATTCAGAAATGTTAGAATTGGAGATTCCGGGTGGAATGCCGAGCAGTACACCATACCGTTTCCAAATTTCTGGGCGAGTGAATTGCGCCATAGTGCTCTTTTTCTTACAGACAGTGCCCAACTGACCCTACTATACTATTAAGCTGACAAAGAAAAAAGTGGCTTGGTATATATGAATTAAGATCAAATACGTAAATCAAATATGGAAGGGAACAAAAATACACAATATATATATATATATATATATATATATATATATATATATATATGTGTGTGTGTGTGTGTGTGTGTGTGTGTGTGTGAACACATAATACACACACATATGTCATAAAGTTTTCTTCCTCCATATTGTTAAAAAACTGAAGTAACACGGTTGTATATTAACCGCAACGGATTCCTGGCAAAGTTCAGTGTATCTTTCTTTGATTATATATATATATATATATATATATATATATATATATATATATATATATATATATCATACCTCGACAGTCCTGTGTATAGCGATAAACTGCACTCGGCAGCAATGCTTCTGATCCGGCGGAGATTGGAGCTTTTGAGGAGACTAAAATAACCTCTTAAATGGTGTTGTTCCCAGGTTCACTTTGAAACGAGGCGATAGTACCTGTTTCGGTCACCGCTATGGGTAAATAGTGAATTACACCTAAAAAAGAAAGAAACTATGAAAGTATGAAAAGTACATTTGTATGGTAAAATTACTAACAATAAATTTTTATATAAGTATTTACCAACACTTTCAGAAATTATGTCCACACAAACTTATGCACAAAAGCTAAGCATCATCTACCATGCATTCAATTGTGAAAGAAGAATAACATATATCAAATGTTTATTATTACAAAGCTCTCCTCGCAAAAAACAAAAAATAAATTAAATGGCCTATAAGAAGTCGATATGCTCTTAAGCAAAGCCCAAATCAAATTAAAACATATACATATGTCATCAAACCAGAAAAGGTCCCAACTGTATATCACACACACACACACACACACACACACACACACACACACACACACACACACACACACGCACACACACAAATACATGCTCTAACACACTTAAACACACAAACACACAGTAAAATTAATGACAGCAGCACCAGCAGCAGCCAGGAATGGCCATTCCTTGAAAGGCACGAACTCACTCGGACAAACAGACCCTCCTCTGCCATTCTGAAGATGAGATTTTGATCTCGAAATATTAATGTACAATAAATAGGTGATACCCAAAAACTTCTTTACCTTCCTTTATTTTACTAAACACATTGTGACAGCCTTCAAGACCTAACCATATACATATACATATATAAAAGTGAATCTTGTAGTCTACACCAAGCGGCTTCAGGCCATGATTGCGTATAATGTATAGAATATAAGCGTTCAAAATGATTATTTTCAACTAAACTCAAGGAAATCTCAAGGAATTTAAATTAAATCTTATATGAGCAAAAAACAAAAAAAAACCAAAAAAAAACACGGGATCTTTTGCAAAACAACACTCTCAATATATTAGTTATTCATCAAATGAGTTTGGCTATTATTTCGATTTAAAGAATGCTACTTTAAGAAAACAAACTTACTGAGACGAAAATATATACCTTTTTAATCATTGGATTGTGTCCAGGTTCTTACATTTCATCTTTCTTGGTAGATCTTCCATCATTCTAATGTAGGATATTGAATAATCATTGTTAAAAACATGAACATAAAATAAATGAAATCGGTTAGACTATATGCCTAAACGCATATTTAACAAGATATATAAGATTTTAGTGTCTTCACTTTGTCGTGTGCATATGTAATCCCATCAAATCAATTTACTTCAACGATATACGAAAGAAAGAAACGCATCAAACAAAACCTATTTGCACTTCGTCATAGATTTTTCTACGTATATTGATATACACGGCTACAAAGCAAGAGACATCTTATCAAATTCTTTTTTTGTATAATGTATTTTTAATTGCATAGGCTAATTCAATGGAAAGAAAATAGATTTCACACGCATTTACATATCAGGAAAAGAATAAGGATATTTTGGCACAGAAGAGAGGGAAAAAAAGGGACGGAGTGGGGTTGACAATATGAAAATGCTCGAAAATGAACAGGGATATTTGTATATAAGTAAATCAGTTTTTGCTACTCACGGGAATTACAAAGATAAAAGTTATTTAGACGCATAAGAAATACTGATTTAAGAAAGCCATATATATATATATATATATATATATATATATAGATAGATAGATAGATAGATAGATAGATAGATAGATAGATAAATGCGGAGATACATAGATAAATATGTGTGAGTTGGTGTGTGCATGTGTGCGCGTAGTAAGAAAGAGAGAGACAGAGAGGAAGAGCGACAGTGAAAAGTAAAGCAATATATATCCTAATTCAGAGCGAATAGCAGCGAAGAAAAATACTGATCCTTATATATATAGACATAAAAACAGGGATATATACACGCCTTTTAATATACAGGCATTTTACACGTTAACACAAACAAACGTATATATATATATATATATATATATATATATGTATGTATGCATATATATATATTTACAGACAATAAATGTATGTACATACATATATATATATATTTCTATGTACAGACAATACATATAAATATATATGTATGTATATATATTTATGTGCAGTCAATATATATATGTGAGTCTGTGTGTGTATTGTCTGCACACACACACACACATACACACACATATATATTTGTATGTATTGTCTGTACATAGAAATATGTATATATATATGTATATATATATGTACATATATGCATTGTCTGTACATAGAAATATGTATATATATGTATATATATATGTACCTATATGCATTGTCTGTACTTAGCAATATATATATATATGTGTGTGTGTGTGTATGTGTGCGTCTGTATGTATTGTCTGTACATCCAAATTATATATATATATATATATATATATATATATATGAAAGAGAAATTTCCAAAAATAATTCGTAAAATAAATTTTCAACACAAAGAATACTACCCCGATTAAAAAAAGAAATTATTAATTAGGGCTAAATGTTTAGAGAGTCCTCAATCGCAATACCATCTACAGTTAATTTTCGCCCTGGTTCTTACAAAATCTCTCTATTCCTGACAGAACGTTTAATATTACAGTGCAGAATAGCTACTAACGAAATTGATGGAAAGAAAAATAAATTCGATGAGATAACAAAAATAAAAGTAAAATTCTAAAATTCCCAGTACTTCTTTGTCAAGTGTGGTAGGTAATATAGCAAGAAAAACTGAGCTAAAAATTTGAGGATCTTCTCTTTCTCCTTGGCTTTATGAAATAAGCTGCTTGTCCTTCATACGACGAAAAAGTATATATATATATATATATATATATATATATAAACAATACTGAATTTTTGTTTTTAATACAATATAACTAAGTATATGACAATTATTTAACCCTTACTCTGGCCTATACTCATAGATATTAGTAAAAAAAATCTATTATTCAATAAAAAAAAACATAAACCCAACCTCGTGATTAAAATTATTGTCTACCCATTTAAAAAATCTAAGTTCCCACTATGTATCTTACCCAGACAAGATTAAAAAATAACATGTCTAGATCTAAGCCATCCTGGCCCTTTCATATCCCAAATCATAAATCTCCATGGTTACATAATTTTCAATTTTGATTGAACAGTTTTGACACACTTAAAGTTATTTCTTCCAACTACCATTCCCTAATTTTCTGAATAACCATAAATTCATCTTTTATTTACAAAAATTTATCGTTTTCCCCATATTTTTTAATGCATCACCTGAAGAGGAACAGTTTTGTTCTGATGGATGTTATCCAGAGCAAAATATATTTATAAAGAAAAACTCAACACGTCATTTCAAGTAGTTATAAACTATAGTTAATTTCTATGAGCTTTTTTTGTCCCAAATAGAAATTATATTGTAAGGTCTGATGAAATGAGCTAATTAACTCATAGAAATGAACTGTACTTGAAACCACTTGAAATGACGTGTTGAGTTTTCCTTATATATATATATATATATATATATATATATCTATTTGCAAATGAACAACAAATTATATATATATATATTTTTTTTTTTTTTTAATCGTATCACCCCGAGCAAGGCGGTAACGCCACTGATGTGCAGGGGCTACGTAATAGTGAAAAGATCGGAAAAGAGAAAGCCGGAAACCATATCCTAAACAGGGAACAAGGGATGAGCCTCTTAACCTGTTCAATAGACATGGGTGGAGTGTGAACCGGGCGATAGATAGATCTATCTACGCCAATTATGAACAACAAATTATATATATATATATATAATTTGTTGTTCATTTGCCAACACGTACAACACAAATTCATCGACAAATATAATATATTTCCTATTAGTACATGCTACATACAATCTCTTGAGTAATGAAGTTTAAAATTATTTAATTCAGGTCAATTTTGCATCCCTACAAAAATAGAACTTTACAAGGTGCATTTTAGACAATTGATGCTTTTGTACGACCGTAATGCTAAAAATGTCTAGCAAGCATCAAGAAAAAAATCTGTGCTGTGTACGCTGAAGGTGTTTTAGCTGACAGAACTACAGATGTATTTTGCTAAGTTAAGAGTTGGTGATTGTAGTCTTATTTATGATGAACGCTGAGGCAGACCCACAACTACGAATGACGACTAAATCAAGACACTGAATATGAATACCCCATTACACAACATTACACAACAAGAATGGACAGCTGCAACAATTTTTACCGGATCATGGATTTAGAAAAATTAATATCAAAATCAATAATCTGGCAAAAATTGTTGCAGCTTGACTTGTATGTGTTACCCCATCTGCAATATTTACAAGACTTTGGATTTTCATTTATTCAGATCCTCGCAAAAGAATCTCATTGGTAAAAACATAAATTCTTTGGATGACATAAAAGACCACATAAAGACCACAATAAAGAGTTCTTTGCCGAGAAATCACCGAAATGCTGGAATTATGGCCTGACGATTGCATTTAGCGTGAAACAGTCAGTCGTTTCTTGGTCTTTATTGTAATATCCACTATTCTATGTACATATACTCTCTCTCTCTCTCTCGCTATATATATATATATATATCCAAATGAATAAGAATGAACAAAATTATCCCAACGTTCAAAATATTAATTTAGAACAGTGCTCAATATAAAATGAATATTTATTATGACTGTAGAACATGTGCATATATATATATATATATATATATATATATATATATATATATATATATATATATTCTAAACATATTCTGTCAAATTTAAGAGACAATGAATGTCTATTATGTTTAATCATGAGCCGTGCTGAACGTCATATTTTGGCTTTGATTTCAGTTGAAAATAAAGACAAAAATTCTCCAACATTTGGATAATTTTTTATTAATTTTTTCTAAGCTTTCGTCTCACATGAACCATCTTCAGAGAGGTCACCAAGACGGTAACACAATAACATCCACCATCACCGACGGCAATAGTTACCAAAAACAACAAACGTAGTTCGCAAATTTGAAATGCGGTTCCATGACGTCACACCGCGTGATAGCGTGAAATGACAACAAAATCATGTATTCAAATGCAATGTAATGTGTTATGGCCAGATTTAAAAGTGATTTTATCAAGTGTGGGTTGTTTGAATTTAATGTACATGGCCTCCAATATCTGAAACAAATTAATAAAAAATTATCTAAATGTTGGAGAATTTTTGTTTTTATTTTCAACTGAAATTAAAGCCAAAATACGACGTTTAGAACGGCTCATGATTAAACATGCCTCGATACACTATATATATATATATATATATATATATATATATATATATATATGTGTGTGTGTGTGTGTGTGTGTGAGTATATATAATGACAACAGGGAACACTTTCGTTACCAACGAGACTTAATCATGATATAATACTGATTATATTTTAAAGCTCGTATTTATAAAGATTCCTTGCGTTCACTTACTTATAAATATTCTTGGGAAAGGTATTAATCCGTCTCTTCCTCCCAGTTTTGGGTTAAATAATAGGACAGATTGGGTTCTATAGCCTTGGTTGGCAACCAGTCTACTGCAGAAAGCAATGGTAACCTACTGCGGAATACATCTTCTGCTCACTCAGTCATGTCTCTTTCGAGACATGATCGCCAAAGCGTGTATCACGTATGGCACATAACTGACTGACTGAATATAATAGTTGGGATTATGATTAAGGCTTCTACTGGTCATAAAAGGGGGGATCGATTTTCTATAGTTATGAAGTAATAAACTGATCCCCCACTTATTACTACTCTGGCTATGAGTCAAATAACAGGACAGATTGGGTTCTATAGTCTTGGTCGGCAACCAGTATACTGCAGAAAGCAATGGCAACCTACTGCGGGATAATCTTCTGCTCAGTCATGTCTCTTTCGAGACATGATCGCACAAGCGTGTATCACATATGGCGCTTAACTGACTGATCTGATTTATAAAGAGAAGTATAGTGGTGGAATATTATCGATAAGTTTTAATTTTTTTTTAAATTTAAGAAAGGCCTAAAATATTCTTAAATCTTTTACTGTTACTATTATTTTATACATTGATTATCTTTTCACAGTCCTAAGGAAAAGCAAATTATGGGGTAATGTAATGTATTACTTAATAAACAATAGTGAGATAATGTTGTTTTTGATTTTTAATTATTTATATTTTTCCTTTAATGCAGTTATTAATATATTTATTTTATTGATATAAGTAAATTATTATGTAAGCTGTAGTATGAATAAATTACCGAGAGAATACATTTTCTCAGAGGCAGAGAAAAGAAAACAAAATGTAAAATTCAGCCAGTCGATTCAGAGTATAAATATTTATAGAATAAATAATAAAAATGGAATCTCAGCTTTAATACTTACTCATTATGAGATTGATTCTATAAATCTATATCGATATAGACATAAAATAATATACGTATATAATGTGCAGATATATTTTAACTATGGAGATATGAGAACAAAAGTATGTAAGTCAGTAATCTTTAAGTAAATATATCTATATCTGTGTGCGTGTGGGTTAAAACAAGAAGGTAGATAAAATAATCTACTTTAGGGCGTGAGTTAATAATTATATTCGAGTTTAAATAAATCTACTGGATATTTTCTGATTGAATATGCATAATAGGTGAATAAGCTTCTATTTCCGTGACACATTTATGAATGTAAATGTTTCTCTCTCGCACGCGCACATTATACACAAATATATATATTCAAATTTGTATATATATATATATATATATATATATATATATATATATATATATATATATACCCATACATACATACATACATATATATATATATATATATATATATATATATATATATATTTGTGTGTGTGTGTTTGCTCACACACGTACGCATGTTTATAGGATATAATGTAGAATAGCAAAACTAATGCGCACTGAAAGCAATGTACATGCATAGATTAATGGGCGAGTGGGCATAGACAGATATATGCATATATGTAATATTCGTACCTAATTTAAATGCATATATATATATATATATATATATATATATATATATACATGAGTGGTTGTACTTAAAGAGGTACAATAATATGTGTATATTACGCTCAATGTGTATATATATATATATATATATATATATATATATATATGTATATATATATTCGTGTGTGTCTGTGTGCGTGCGTGTTATATGGCTATTACATATGTTTGTACTTGTTCATGTACATCCATTTGTATATATATATATTTGTTTGTGTGTATGTGAGTGAGTGTGTGTGCGCGTGTGTGTTTCTATATGGGGTTGCTTTGAATACGCATATTTGATTTGATTGTGCATATTAACTAATAAGCAATCTATGTGTGTGGGGGTGCGCGCGTCAGCGTGTGTATCTGCCTGTGTGTATAGTTATATGTTATATGTGTATGTGCTTGTATTCGTGTAAGGATAGTATTTGCTTTGCGACTATTTCAATTAAAATCTTTGTGGATGAAAAAAGGAAAATTCTTATGATAAGCAATGCATTTTTATCAATATGCATACAATTTTCAATTACATTTATTTACCGATTCTGTCTGAGAAGAAATATTTGTATTTAAACGCCAACTGAGCAGAGGTGAAATTATTTGATTTATATTAATGTATATGCAAGAAAACAGATGGATATGAAAAGCGTAATATACTTCGACGAAAACTACACGAATAAGACGTTGACGTGTGGCTTTGGGGTGCAGAAACTCTAAATTGTAATCAAATCTCATTATCCTTACATAACCTTAATAACCACCTGCAAATCCTCACACATTTGTCGTTCAATCTCCTTTAGTTTTCTGACTGCGCCCTGTTTCGTCTCAATACCATTTTATAAATATCATCTCTCAAAAGTTGTGAGAGCGTTTAATACTTAAATTTTCCTGAAAATTATTTGACTTTATAGGCAAAAATAATCATCATACAAGTTTAATCCAATCTGAAAATTTTATAATGTTATTTTCTTGTTCATTTACCAAAATCTAGATTACTTGTGGCAGCATGCAGCTATTTTAATAACATCTACATGGCCAGTAAGGCGACCTGGCGATGCCCATCCCTCTCTCCACATGCCAATGCTATGTAGCTTCATTTAAAAATAAATAAATAGAAATATTAAATACAGAACATTTTTGGGAAATTTTAAAAACTATTCATTATTTTTTTTATGTTCATATAATTAATACTAGAAATATTTTTGTTGCCAAGATATAAATGGATTTTACATAATATTTCAAAGAGATAACATACGAAAATACGTACGTGTTATAAGATATATCAAATGTACATTAATCCTCCAAATAAAAAGAAACTGTTCATAACTGCAAATTCGCTTGAAAGGTTTTTAGAACAGAGGCAGAAAATAAAAATATCTTCTTCATGAAGAAATATATATAAAAAAAAAATACTAAAACCAATTAATTTTTTATTTCTTTATTTAAAGCCCTAAAATAATTTTAGATTGTAAGAAATTTTTTAGATAATGATGGTTTTAGTGAAACAAGTTTTATAGGATATAATGTAGAGTAGCAAAACTAATGCGCACTGAAAGCAATGTACATGGATAGATTAATGGGCGTGTGGGCATAGACAGATATATGCATATATCCAAAAGTCGTACATAATTTAAATGCATATATATATATATATATATATATATATATATATATATATATATATATTAATACAGGTTTCATTGAATAATATAGACAAGTTCTGTCTATTTATTTTGTGTAAGATCCGTTCGTATGATCTGATTAGTTTGATAGTGTTGTCATGGAAAGACGACAAGAAATCGCAATAATTGTTGATTTTTTTATCAGGTCTGAGCATTCGGCTTACATAAGCCATTATCAAAGGATGAACGTTTAATGTACAGTGAACATAGAACATTTAAAATATTATCAACAGAGTGGAGTTATACAGCGAAAATTAGATAGGTCCATTTTTTATGTCGCACATGGCTGTAGGCCGAGAAGGAATGGTGGTAGTGGGTTTTTGTTCAATTGGGTGTATAGTGGCATGAGGGATTGGTCTGGGAACTGCTGCTACTATGGTGTAAGGGGTAAGTATAATAACTATGACCTCTCCCGTTGATTATAAGCATTGAAGTATGTTAGTAGAGGTGTCGAAATTTATTTTATTTAGGCTAGGTTTATACTGTTTGATGCAGATAGCTTCTTGAATTTTAAGTTTTCTTTTATTATTGTCTAAGTATATGCGTATTTTCAACAAGTGTTTTCCTAAGAAGTGTGTATGCTGCCAAAATACACACAATATCTATCTATCTATCTATCTATCTATCTATCTATCTATATATATATATATATATATATATATATATAATATAATTTAAATGCATATATATATATATGTATAGATATATAATTTAAATGCATATATATATATATATATATATATATAATAGATAATAACTATACTCATGCCGAAAAACCTTCCACGTATTTACGGAGAAGGGAAAAATAGTTTTGCAAAAAGAAAGAGCTAAGTACATTAACATCAGTCAAAAGAGTTCCGATCGAGTCAGTACGTAGCCCCCCCCCCCAAAAAAAAAGAAACCGACACGAGCAATCAACTAACAAAAAAAAACAGCTTTTCCTGACGATCCGTTTAGGTGTTACCTAGGTAGGTTGTCTGGCTCTCTAGATATTCTAGATATATATGAGTGGTTGTACATACAGAGGTACACTCATATATATATATATATATATATATATATATATATATATATATTACGCTCAATGTGTGAGTATATATATATATATATATTCGTGTGTGTGTCTGTGTTCGTGCGGGTTATATGGCTAGTATATATTTTTGTATTTGTTTATGTACAGACATACCCAGAGGAGAGAAGAAATCGATTCATACCATTCCGAAGGGTATTTCCGGCGCGTATGTGAATAGGATGTGCGTTGTGGTGCATTGGATATCGGTTCCGAACGAGAAATCGGGAAGCCGAGTTCGAATTCCTTGCATTCACTTACGCGCAAATACCCTTGGGAAAGGTATTAATCCGTCTCTTTCCGCCAGTTATGGGTTAAATAATAGGACAGATTGAGTTCTGTAGCCTTGGTCGGCAACCAGTCTACCGCAGAAAGTAATGGCAACCTACTGCGGGATGATCTTCTGCCCAGTCAGTCATGTCTCTTTCGTATGGCACTTAACTAAGTGAAAATAACGATCCCAACTGAAATTAGAACTCGGCTTTGCGATTAACAAATCCGAGTTATTATCCATTAGATCCAAGTTTACAATACCTCGTATTCGCAATCAGTCAATCGCCCTCGACTCGACGTGGCTAAACTTCGGTAATCGAACGGGAAACGATGTTTCAATGCGCTGCGGCCGTAAGCGACTAGAAAAAAAGTTAAATAAATAACGAAAAAGATAGAAACATATTGACATACTTGTAGTTTACAATTTAAGATTATGCTTGAATGCTATTATTATTTTTATTTTTGTTTTTGAGTGGAAGAGCTTATTCTATACGGTCATTGATTTTGAGTTTGTACAACTTGTTCGATGTTTTTTTTTTCTTCTTCCGAACTTGTATCAGTGTCATTTCTGAAAATCTATTCTTGATAAAAGGAGATGAGAAAACGCAGAGGAAAACAGGTATAATGACTTTGTGTGGAAATGAAAAAAAGAAGAAAAAAAAAACAAACACGGAAGCAACACAGAGAAAAAATAATTTGAACTCGCACGCGCGTAATTTATTTTTTGAATTATTACAGTGCGCTATAATTCACTCTTTACCAAATCTGAAGGCCTATAAGAATTTCCATTTTACATTTAATACTACACATTTTGGAGTTACGCCCCAGTAATTTGTAGCGTGTGAGTAAACGTTAGCTTTTGTACATTAGGAAAGAAAGATAGAAATAATTAAAAATACACACAACTGTATGTATATATATATAAATATATATATATAGTCAATATAATCACTATATATATAGCATAATCATTATATATATACGCATAGTCAGTATAATCACTATATATATGTATATATATAATCAGTATAATCACTACGTATATATATATATATATATATATATATATATATATACACATATACATACATACATATATATATATATATATATATATATATATATATATATATATATATAGTGATTTTCTAAGTGAAAATTGATGTGTCACAAGGCGGAAGTTTTGCAAGCATTGAGTCAGGATGATCGAACTTACGACTGCATTTAATTGATAATTTGAGATAAGCTTACTATTGCATCACGTCAAAGTACCCATATATATATATATATATATAAATATGTGTGTGTGTGTGTGTGTGTGTCTATGAGCATACACACTCGGACAAACACACATACATTTCTATAATCATATGATTATAGTTTTTCGATAGGCTAAGAACATGGTCATATTTTTTTTTTTCGTATGTACTCGGGACTTAAAATATGCCTTCCTCTCTGCAACTTACACACCATTTGCAATAGCACTTCAGAAATTCGTGACAAGGTCTAATAAATTAATCGCAAAAGACTGGAATTGACAACAATTTTAAACACTTCAGGATACAATAACTACCTAAAAGAAATATCTTGTTCGCGCGCACACACACACGCACACTCACTTATAAAAAAAACATAATTAATAAACTTAACAGAGGTAATTTGTCATTCATTTTTAATGAAGTACCTATTAGGGAGAATTGCATTCCAAATATATATATATACACACACAGACACACACACACACACACACACACACACACACGCACACATATATATATAGACACAATTGAAGTAGATAGACTAAACTATCGCCCGGTTCACACTCCACCCACGTCTTTTGAACACGTGAAGAGGCTCATCCCTTGTTCCCTGTTTAGGATGTGGTTTCCGGCTTTCTCTTTTCCAATCTTTTCACTCTTACGTAGCCCCCTGCACATCAGTGGCATTACCGCCTTGCTCAGGGTGATATGATTAAAAAAAAAAAAAAATATATATATATATATATATATATATATATATACGTGCGTCTAATTACTTGTTTATTTGTTTGCTTAACAGTATATCAGCTCTTTATAGGTCATTTAATGCCGAAATTTAATTTTCTTGGGAGCTTTTATGTAAAAAAATATATGCTTGTTTTTTTTTTGTTTTTTGTTTTTTTTGCTTTCACAATTAAATAGGTGTTAGATGGGAATATTAGCCCTAATATAAGTAATGTAAAGCAGTACACACATATATTCATGCACACTTTGGTACGCGTTACCCTTACGTAGTGCTTTGAAAAATGTTTACTATTTTCTTTTACTTAGGTCATTAGGTTTGATTTCTTTATCGCCTATTTGAATCTTACACTTTAGATTATATTGCTTCCATTTAATCTAAAGATATCATCAAGACATTTTCTTTTTTAAAAATATATATTTTCTAACCCACTAAGATTCAAGTGGCTAATGTAAGTGAAAGAGAATAGAAAGATTTCAGAAAGAACCGAAAACCAGACCCGAAACAGGAAACAATGGATAAACCAGTATTCCTGCTCAAAGACCAGGAGGAGTGTGAACTGGATATATCTACGCCTGTGTGTGATTTATGCGTGCGTTTTCGGATTATCTGTGTGTTTATTGGCTAAACGTATCACAGTAAAACAGTAGTGAGGTATACAGTGATAATTTAACTCAGAACATTCTTAATTTTGTGAGAGTTTATATAAAAATCAGTATATTTCTGTATACACAGGTGTGAGTATACGCCAATGCTTTTGTTGTTTAGATCAAAAATTAGCGTGATAAGAATAGGTGTACATGCTGAGATATCGGTAAGCTTTCTTTCATCAGTTCACTCCAAGCAAAGCAATGAAGACCCTAAGACGCAAAGTGTGAGACAATATAAAGAGAGACGAATCTGAGCCTGACGATGGTTTTGTACATGAAATTCGAAGTTGTACCAAACAGTGAGAAACAAAATATATATTTATTATTTATAGAAATTTTACCTCTGTTATTATACACTGAGCATTGCTTTATTACAACAACTATTCTCTATATCGCTCATTCAATAATGAATTAGAACACTCTAACTACTGGCGCAAAATGTCAGACTCTTTCTACCGGGCGCCCATTGCTCAGAGGTAGAATCGCCAACTGGCTCCAATTCTGTCGAGTTTCAATCCTGGGTAAAAAGCTATCGAATGTCTTACCGTACTGATGAGCTGTGATACAGCGAAACAGATCTATGTACGGAGGACTATACATAAATTAATGTCTTTTAATTTGTTTACATGTATGTGTGTCTATTATTATTTGTCTACTTACATTTTCAAGGATTTAATCTGAATTGTCTACAGACTTTCCTTCACACACATACACATTAACTAATGTCAGCGTCCAGCAAACAGACATGTGCACGATCATACACTTTACGTTCCAAAAATTCTTCACACATATATTTAGAAATTGTACACTGTTTTAATACACTTGACACGTGTATTAATAGACATACAGACATGTAAGCAAATTAATAGAAATACATATATGTAAACAAACAAGCGTTTATATATATATATATATATATATATATATATATATATATATACCCTTTTCCGTTACAACCAATGGTGTGTAGGGCAGCCTTTTTGCTGTTTCCGTGACAAACTGTTTTTTTATGGGGCAGGGTTGTTAGCCCTGTGACTAAACCCCAAACGTGATTTTCTTAGCGTAGCTTAGACGTGACATACGGCCGAAAGTAGGGGGCACCCAGTTAGGATCGTCTCAGTTATAATGATTCTAGCGAGACGAGCTTGCTCACTATTTGTCCAGTACGCAGTCATATTAAGAAGTGCTCAATACATATATATTGTATATTGTAGAGTTTTTGAATATTTTTCATTTGGAAACGAGTTATTTCCGCACCCCAGGTTTCAACCTTTCGGTATCTTCACTAGTTTTTTAGTAACTGATTTTCCAACCTCTTTTAAACGTACAACAGGGATTTTTACGAACATGCAACTGGAAGTTTTAAACGACCGAAATTTCAAAATTAGGTACGATTCAATTAAGTATCGTTCATCCGCGTTTGCATGATCTTAAGGTGTGTTTATGTCTGGACATTGTTTATGATCTTTCATTTCCTATTACTTTGTAATATATATATATATATATTCGTCATCCGCATACAAACCTGTTTCGCTGTATCACCGCTCATCAGTGTGTCTAGGCATCCACTAGCGTCCGGCTGGCATCAAATTTCGACCGATTTAGTGTCAGTCACAATCGCTAACCCCTAAGTCACACACACACACACACACACACACACACACATATATATATATATATATATATATATATATATATATATATAGGAAACGTATGTTAATCTAAAAGCTTTCACTTAGATTAAACCTTCAAAGATCGTGAGAAAAATGAAAAAAATAACAAAGAGACAGTACACTTTGTATGTTGTAATTCGAGGTTGATTCTGATTGGTCAGATATGTGTCATGTGTATTAAAACAATAGTTAATTATATTTAAATATATGTGAGTGAAATACTTTGTATGTGTAAGTATGTATAGAAACGTTTGTGTGCTTACATTTTCAACGATTTAATCAGAATTGTCGACAGACTTTCCTTCACACACATACACATTAACTAATGTCACCGTCCAGCAAGCAAACACGTGCACCATCATACACTTTACGGTCCAAAACATTCGTCACACATATATTTAGAAATTGTACATTGTTTTAATAAACTTGACACGTGTATTAATAGACATACATACAAGTAAACAAACAAGGGTTTTTGTAAATGCATACAGATAAAAAAGTCAGGATGTTTGTTGTGGTGCGGTGAATATCGACTTGGAACGACAAATCGGGGGGCCAAGTTCGAATTCCAGTTGAATTCCTTGCATTCACTTACGCACAAATACCCTTGGAAAAGGTATTAATCCGTCTCTTCCCCCCATTTATGGGTTAAATAATAGGAGGACAGACTGGGCTCTGTAGCTTTGGCTGTTAACCAGTATACGGCAGAAAGCAATGGCAACCTACTGATCATTTGAGACATGATCGCCCACTTAATTGACTGTATCGCGAGTATTATTTCATTGAACAATATCTAAGCTGTATTACTACCTTCTGTACAGTATCAGGAAATGGATTGCAGTAGTTACAATATCGCGAAATTCACATATTCATAATTCCAGATTAGAAGAACAAGTTGGAATAAACATATATGTAGGAAATTAAATGCGAATTTAATTTGCTCTCAGAACGAAAAAGGGAGGCGGAAGGGTGGAATAAACGGGCAAGTTGTAATAAACAGAAAGGTTGAATAAAATAATATCTCTTTCGAGACATGATCGCCCAAAGCGGGTATCACATATAGCACTTAACTAACTGACAGATAAAAATAAACATGTCTTTGTCATTTTTAATTTTTCTCTTAGTGTCTGAATAAGCTTTAATAAAAGTAAAACATTTTAAATTGAGATAAGATTTCTACTCTGTTCTTATTTTTTTTATTCTCCCGTCTTGTCTGATTGGGATGGGCGTTGTGGAGCATTGGATATCGGCTCGGAACGAGAAATCGGCGAGCCGAGTTCGAATTCCAGCCGAATTCATTGCATTCACTTACGCGCAAATACCATTGGGAAAGGTATTAATCCATATCTTCCCTCCAGTTATGGGTTAAATAACAGGACAGATTGGGTTCTATAGCCTTGGTTGAGAATCAGTCTACTGCAGAAAGCAATGGCAACCTACTGCGGGATAATCTTCTGTCCAGTCAGTCATGTCTCTTTCGAGACATGATCGCCCAAGCGTGTATCACGTATGGCACTTAACTGACTGACTTGTCTGATTCCGATCCATAAATTCAACTGCACATTTAAGAAATGCTTTATTTATAGGTAAAAGTGTATAATATCAGAGATAGTCCGTACATAAACATAAAAGTGAAGTTTCAGGTCGACACTAAGCCGCCACAGTCAGTTTTCTAGTCCGTTGCAATCTTTAGACCATCTGGCCGAAAGATTGCGCCGACCTGGGGTCAACAACAAGCAGCGACGTCCTGCTTCACTATTCAGTGCGATCTTCAGGCCACTGTTTCGTTCTTCAATGCAAGTTGCAGGCCACATGACCTTAATTGCGATAAAACATGAAACAAACAACCAGCGCTTGGTGTCGACCTTAATGTATATATATATATATATATATATATATATATATATATATATATATATATATATGCACATGTTCTACAGTGATAATAACTAATAAATATTCATTGCACTATTTTTATATTGAGCACTGTTCTAAATTAATATTTTGAACGTTGGGATAATTTTGTTCATTCTTATTCATTTGTATATATATATATATATATATATATATATATATATAGAGAGAGAGAGAGAGAGCATATGTACATAGAATAATGGATATTACAATAAAGACCAAGAAACGGCTGACTGTTTCACGCTAAATGCAATCGTCAGGCCATAATTCCAGAATTTCGGTGATTTCTCGGCAAAGAACTCTTTATTGTGGTCTTTATGTGGTAAATTCAGATAAAACTTAACGGGGAAATAGCTATTTTCAACATGTCATTTTAAGACATGCATTTTTCAACCCCTTATAAACAGAGAACGAGAAAACATTTTAAGCCCAGAGGTTACCTCTAATAAAGAAAGAAGTTATATATATATATATATATATATATATACACACACACACAAAGAATATATATATATGTGCATATATAGATACATATGCATATAAATATATATATATATGTATGTATATATATATATATATATATATATATATATATATATAGAGAGAGAGAGAGAGAGAGTGAGAGATGAGTATTTATATGTGTACGTCTCTATATATGTGTGTGTGAGAAAGAGAGAGGAAGAGAGAGAGTGGACTGTAAACAAAACTTTTTTTTTTTAAATTATAAACATACACAATATTTTTTAAAAATCTATTCACGGCGAAAATACTACTAAGTGTCTGTACTCTTGTTTGACTCGAACCCTACCAAATCTTTTCAGCTTTTAATTATACATTTCCTAGCAAATGGTTTCGTTTGTTAATACAAACAAGACAATTTTCCTAGAATTCCAATCAGAATTAATGACATCGACGATGTCTTTTTCTCCCAGCTATTTCCGTCCGCACATTTACTTTCTAAATTAGAAACGATTGAACCTGTCAGTGTGTGCCATTGTTTTACTTTCTCTATTTTTTTTTTGTCTAAGCATGCAAGCAAGAAAATGTCTATTGTAATGAAAAACACAACCGAATGTAACGATGCGTGGTACGTCTTTGCACTTATCGTTTGAGGCAATTGCGAATAATGATTCCAAATTAGAAATGAAAACAAATACCTCACAACGCATACATCGCTACACACAGAAACATTCACAAACATACATAGATACACACACACACAAACATAGAAACACACACGCACACACAAAATTTATACACGTGTCAGGGTCAGTTATATGTATATATTTATATACACATGCACATGCACATGCACGATCGCATTATATTTTAGAACATGTACATAATCATCCTATAAATATCCGCTACAAAGGTACGATTGTTTCGACATTGAAACTGCAATTTATTATATATATATATATATATATATATATATAATAAATATATATTTAGGCAGCAACATTTCTCTCAAATATCTTTTATTAAATATGAAATTTTAATTAATGTTTATTTATTTTTCCAATTGATTTTATTTTTTCATTTTAAAGTAGGGAGTACAAACCATTATCATAATTTTTTTAAAAATTTTATTGACCCAAGCACTTTTGGCTACTTCTATAACAATTCTCAAGGGTGTTTTGTCTCTGGTGTTGTTTTATTTTTCCTCATGTTTTGACTGTCACGTTGTAAAGTTTTTGTGTTTTTTTGAATAGAAGGGTTCATTCCAAGTGCGTGACTGCAATTAACGTGAGCTTCTTCAAATTTTTAATATATATATATATATATATATATATATATATATATATATATATATATATTGTTCATCCACATACTAGTCTGTTTCGCTGTATCACAGCTCATCAGTGTCGCTAGACTTTTATTTGCTTTCAGCCGAGATCAAAACTCGACCAATCTCTTGTCAGTCGGAGTAAATTTTACTCTTTTGTTATACATTGAGCACTATTTTATTTCAACTAAGAATCACCTTGTGCTATACATACATACATACATACATACATATATATATATATATATATATATATATATATATATATATATATATATATATATATATATGTATGTATATATATGTATGTATATATATATGTATGTATATATATATATATATATATGTATGTATATATATGTATGTATATATATATGTATGTATATATATATATATATATATATACATACATATATATATATATATATATGTATACATATATATATATACATATATATATATATATATATATATATATATATATATATATATATATTGTATTAAAATTTTGTCAATGAGAAGTAAAAACTGGAAACAATTTGAAAAAAAAATGTGTGTGAGTGTTTCTACAAAAATCCGATATTTATTGGCAATAATTATTTATTTTACGCAACAATTATTTTTATAACATAATCTTTCTTTCTTTTTAGGCGCTTTATGCCGCTGAAAATATAAATCAGAGTTCGAACCCCATTAAGTGAACATTTCTCATGAACTTTCAGCTAATCATTATGTGTCTGACATTATTGATCTACATCTATGCAGACAAACACAAACACTGCAACAATCACACACACGCACACACACACATACACACACATACCCCCCATATATATATATATATATATATATATATATATATATATATATATATATCATCAGGTAGATATTACAATCTGTAATATCTTTGTAATATGCAAATGATTACCACGTAGTGCATGAAACTCCGAGTTGTACCACTGACGTAGGATAATATGTGTATTTATTAATATATAATTAATAGCACTGTTTATATTACACTGAACACTGTTTTACTAACATCTGAATGATATTTGTTTACGTACCCACACGTATATTTATTAATTCACATTCCTGTATATATATTCAACCTTTCGGCACCTTCATTCGTTTTATATTAAATGTATTTCCAACATTTTTTCAAATTTATAACGGATTTTCAAACGTCTAACTAAATAATTGAAATTTAAAAATAAGAGGAATTTTTCAAGAATTGAAAACACTCTTATCCGGGTTTGTATTATCCTAAAATAGATTTTCTGGTGTGTTTACATCAGGACATTACTTCAGATCTATCCTTTCTCGTTCTGGAAATAACATTATGGCTACCTTTTCTTCTGGACATAATCTGCAAACATAACCACCGCTTTAAAGTTTCGCCCCCACTTTTTAATATGCTCTATATTATATCAGGATCTTTTACGTCTTTTCTTTCAATTTACACACATAGTTGGCCAGTTTGGTACAATTTTAACGCTTTCTAGCTTGAATATAGACCTGCGATGATATCAAAAAAATTCCTTCACTTTGGTATAAATAATGTTGTTCAATTTTCTACTGTTTCGACTTGAACATTATTTCAATAAATTTTAATCCTTCCCTGAGGTTTTTGAATAAATGTTTTCTATTCACGTATGTACCACTTATAATAATGAACCATAATTTCTCTAATAGTTTTCTAATATATATTTTAGGATGGAATTCGGTGTCTTTGAAATTTTTATGGCAAATTGGGCAATAATAAGCTTTACGGAAAGTAAAACCTCTTACCCTGTGTTATACTTTTTAGCTTAAAGCGTATTGCGTATAACCTGTACAACAAAAAAAAAAGAAATGTTTATTTACACTTATTTTGACTTCGTGATTAAATTTAAAAGGATTTTCATTTTCACTGCTTCGATTCTTAACCAAAAAAACTACTCGACTTCCACCTGTTAAACTGCATTGCTTGATTATATCCTTGAATGAAGGGTACAGCATCTAGCCAAGGCACCAAATTCATTCATCCAATGTGGCGCTTTATCCATCACAAAAATGTTTTCATGTACTTCTTCATACAACTTATATGTTATATTTTTTTATTAAAATGTAGTATCATCGTTGGTTTCATGCCTTTATATAAATATCCTTAATATTCTACACCTTTTCTTTCTGTTTACATGGGTAACACTAGCTTCTTCAAATATTTTCTTGTTGGTTAATCCATTTTATTTTATTTTTATATAATTGACTATTAGCCTTTTAACATTTATAAATTATTTATTTTGAATATTTTCCCCTTAATCTTAATAGTTTATCATTTCCAGAGAGCGTATATATTTGGAGAAAAGAAGTACTTTTCATACATATTTCCTTCAAAATTATTCTTGATATATAAAAATGTATATATCGATATCTTGAAGTATGTTTTAATTTGTCTATCTGTATTCTCTATAGGTTGGTATAAAACGCCTGAATATACCGGAACGCTGAAACCAAGGTTGCGTAATCGACTGACTTCCAAGTGAAAATATTTAAAAGTTCTACATTATATATATATATATATATATATATATATATATATATATATATATACTAGCAGTATAGCCAGGTGTTGCTCGGGTGTAATGAAAGCTTTAAAACTAATCCATGGTCCTGGAGCTCAGACTCTTTGGACGTTGGCACGAAACACTAAAAAGCTATAGTTGTTTCCAGTTAAAGCGAAACCGTAGACTGAAAGAAAAATGAATGGATATAAGTCAAATTTTGATTTCCTGGTATTGATATCAAATGTTAGGCTTTATTGTAAGAACTGCAACATTGAAACTTCTGAATATCGTTTCTTGTGCTTTTGTCTATGAGTGTATCAAATTTGATTAAAATCGGACCACTCCTTCTATAACCAGATTGTATCGATTATCGATTTTCGATATTTATTCGGGGTACCTCGACACAAAACCTAACTAAGAACACTCACAGACGCTTATAGTACAGCTGCGTAAACTTTCAAAAATATCGGTTCAACTGTTTCGGAGTCTATACGTAACGGATACACACACACCCACAGATACACACACAAAGTTCCATTTATAAATAAGTTTATATATATATATATATATATATATATATATATATATATATATATATAGCTGGTAAAAATCCAAGATAAGATTGGTAAATAATCCGGGAGGATCGTAGTAATATTGGTTAAATTTTAAAACTGATGAAGAGGCTCACCCCTTGTTTCCTGGTTAGGATGTGGTTTCCGGTTTTTCTCTTCTCCTATCTTTTCACTCTTTTTTTTCTTATTTTATTTTATTTTTTTCAATTGGAGTAGATAGACTAACCTATCACCCGGTTCACACTCCACCCACGTCTATTGAACAGGTGAAGAGGCTCATCCCTTGTTTCCTGGTTAGGATGTAGTTTCCGGTTTTTCTCTTTTCCAATCTTTTCCTTCTCATGTATCCCCCTGCGCATCAGTGGCAATTTCACCTTGCTTGGGGTGATATGATTAAAAAAAAACTTAATTTACAGAACAGATAATGTGAATTAATAAATATATATATATATAGGTATACGTACATTTATAAAATATTATTCAGATGTAAATAAAACAGTGTTCAATGTAGTAAAAACTGTGCTATTAATTATATACTAATAAATATACATATTCGACGTCAGTGACATGACTCGGAGTTTCATGCACTACGCAATCAACAGGAGCATATTACATACGTCATCAGGTAGACAATATATATATATATATATATATATATATATACACACACACGCACACACACACACATATATATATATATATATAAACGCGTATTTGTATTTTTCTTGTTTGTGTGTAATTATTTTATTCCTATTTAAACAATAATATTTACATGTTCTAAGCGACAATCACAATAACTCTCATTATAATATACCTTTCTTTTCTTTTTAATTTATTTACTCATTGCCTTTAAATACACACACACAATTATATATATATATATATATATATATATATATATATAGCGTTATCTTCTATTTTCTTTCTATAAACACATTGTTGTATGGCGGTATAATTCATCTGACTTTTTTTTTTGTCAAAGTGTGTTGTGTTCGTTTGCGTGTTTAGCTATGAGATGTATTCAAACTAAAACTGTATTCATCTAGATGTGCGATTGTATCACTACTTGTGCCTGTTGTGACGTTGTCACATTTGCAGCTTACATGCATATATGAGCGTTAAAGTCTACGTAATTGTTTGCATGGTGGGGATGTCAACTAATTTTCTCACTTTATTCCGAGGTTCATCGACTGTTTTGCCTCGTTTCCATCTTGCTTCATTTCAACTTTAATTTGCCCGCATGTGATCCCAGCTAATAGTTTCGCTAATATACCCTCACCTCTCTTCTTTTTTCCACACACAGACCCTCACTCAGTTTAACTCACAGCGAACACTTCATTTCTAAGTTTTTCCAATTTTCTTTCTCTTGTTATTTATTTATTTATTTATTTATTTATTATTCACCCTCATCTTTTCTTTTCCCGGCATCTGTAATTTTCTTTGTATAGTTTTTATTTTTCTATTTTATTGCAAATATTTTTTATTTACTTATTTTTCACAATCTCCGCCAATCAGCTCTCACCACCTCATTCCGTTCGGTATTACACTAACTTTCCAACTTCCGCTTCGGACTCTGTTTTTCTCTGTCTTTTCCCTTATATTTATTTTTGTTTATTTCTTTGTATTTTTTATATGTCAATCTCAGAATTTTTATTATTTTCGTTAACTTTTTGTCGATGTTTGTCCCATTTCTGTGCAGTTTCTCATTATCGCCCTTTATTACCTAGTTCTACATTGCTTATCCCCACTCCCCGCTCAGAGAATCATTTTTTACCCCAGGTAAACTCCGGGCATGATTAAGAAAACTTACCAATACGAATATTTGTCAGAGCATAAATTATAAAAGCGTTGCACTATATATAATCATATACTGTAAATATGGCACAAATATAAATAAATACGCCATCTTTAAAATGTAACAAGAAGATGGCGAACTGTAATGAATATAATAAATAGTGCACGTAATACTAGAAATGATGCCTTACATTTTGCTTCAAAGTTATCTTCATTGAAAGCTGTAGTAAGCAAATGACATCAACAGAGAACATTTTATAGATACTTGTATATGCTTATAATAATGAAAGATTGTGCGGAACGAGCGACACTTTTCGGAAGAACGGAAAACAGAGACCTGGTATACATAGTTTGCCACAAGGTCACCAAATTACCATACTCAGAGTTTATATTCAGAATTATCATTCTACCAGATTGCCTACTAAAGTGCGATCCATCCCCATATTTAGCTAAGGTATCAAGGAAGGGATTCCTATCTTTCGCTAGGATATGAAGAGATGGATTCATATATTTCTTAAGAGTGTTTGTACGTAAATGAATGTAACGAACTGGACTGGAATTCGAAATCGGCTATGCGAGTTCTTATTCCGAGACGATATCCATTAAGGAATCCTTTTTGTTTTTGTTTGTTTGTTATTTATTTTCTATTTTTATATTGCATATATATTGAGAACATTCAGCTATACATGAATCAAGAGATCTTTTATGTGCCATGTCCTTTCAGGACGTAGGCGATCATGGCTTTCCACATCTTCCTGTCCCTAGTGGCTCTTAGCACGCTTTCTCCTGTTACACCATGCAACTCTTGTTCCGTCATCCACCTGATCAAGTCCCTCAAATATGTTATCCGCTCCTTTCCTATGTCTCTTTTTCCCTCTATCTGGCCTGTTAGTATCAGGTTCTCCACGCTCTCCTTCCTCATTGCATGTCCCGGGAACTTTAGTTGTCTCTTCCTGATGCTCAGTATTAATTTCCGTTTCGTCTCCATTCTTTCCAAAACCACATCATTGCTCACATACTCGGTCCATGATATCCGCAGCATCCTTCTCTAAAACCACATTTCAGCTGCTTCAAGTTTTTCCTTCATCTTTGAAGATATTGTCCAACATTCACTGCCATATTGAAGAACCGACTTCACATAGCAATCCAGTATTCTCCTCTTTGTTTCTAGTGAAATTGTCCTGTTTACTCAACTTATGGAATGCTTCTTTCGCCATGCCAATTCGACTTCAGATCTCAGTGTCTCTCCGTCTCCTGTTGGAACACTTCCTAGGTATTTAAATTTCTGTACCTGCTTGATTTTAGAGCCCCTCACCTGTAATTGGCATTTTGGTCTAGCCTTTTTTATTATGACCATGCATTCGGTTTTCTTGCAGTTTATCTGTAGTCCTTTCTTTTCACTCTCTGCAACTACATTCTATAGGAGGTTTTGTAGTTTCCTTTCTGTGTCTGCTATCAGCACTGTATCATCTGCGTACCTTATATTGTTTACAGCTGCTAAAAATCAAAGGTTTTGTTCTTTA
The DNA here is from genome assembly GCA_037127315.1 of Ascarosepion bandense. Classification (NCBI taxonomy): domain Eukaryota; kingdom Metazoa; phylum Mollusca; class Cephalopoda; order Sepiida; family Sepiidae; genus Ascarosepion; species Ascarosepion bandense. The sequence goes on from JBBBDQ010000390.1 coordinate 3,114,388, forward strand.
TATTTCTAGAAATATATATATTATTCTCTCTCTCTTTCTCTCTCTCTCTCTCTATATATATATATATATATATATAAACACTGTAAAAGTTATAGCTCTTTTCCAACACGTGGCGATCCCAGAACTGCGTACGTTTAGTTTCAGATGGTAACGCATTTATGATAAAGCACGAGACAATCTTGAAATTCAATGTAAGTCAATTCACCAATTCAATTTTTGGTAAATAATAATAATAATAATAATAATAATAATAATAATAATAATAATAATAATAATATCGCCAACAGAACAATCAAAGCTAATCACCCAGCCATCGCAATCAAGGTCACAAAACAGAATGTGCTTTCTTATTGAGAGATCAATCCCTTTCAAATGTACCATTGAGATCTTCAAACAACTATCTAAATGCAAGGATCTTGAAGAGTAAATCTTAAACTTGTGGGACATGAAGATATCAATAATCCCAGTTGTAGTTAGAACTCCTGGATTGGTTGAAAACGTTTCAATAAACTCATTAAAGTGATTCCTAGTAGCCCATGACTTAAAGATAAGTCCAGTTCACACATTACGAAGAGCTTTATCTGTGTAAAACATATGTGATCTTGGGTGTTTCTCTTTGTTTTTGCTTTTTTTATCTTTTTAAACTGACCAGCAGAAAATGCCATAAAGATATTGCTGACTTTACGTCTCTGGCAGGAACCCTGATGCAAAAGCATATGCAACACAAACCAAATGAAAAAATAATGATGAGGTATAGAGAAAAGTCGATCGCCCAGTCTAAATATGGGGAAATCATATGGAATGTGGTGTTAGTTATATATATAGTAGAATATAAAAGTGGGTACATTACTGCGAAGATGGAAAAATAAATAACATAAAAATAAAGAAAACGTACAAAAATGTAGAAAATAGAGAGAAAAGGTATAGCGAAAACAGCTGAACGTATGAAACTTATAAGAGACTAAGCAAGAATGAGTTTTGAACTTGAACAGTGATGGCTATAAAGACAAATAAAATGATGAAACTATTTATGTCAGATGTAATAGAAAGTCAAAGTTGACGACTGTTACGTTATGCGTGTTTCTAAAATGTAGACAAAGTGTAATCCAACTGTGTCTTTGTTGACTACGCCATTCAGTCAGTTAAGTGCCATACGTGATACACGTTTTGGGCGATCATGTCTCGAAAGAGACATGACTGACTGGGCAGAAGATTATCCCGCAGTAGGTTGCCATTGCTTTCTGCGGTAGACTGGTTGCTAGCCAAGGCTACAGAACCCAATCCGTCCTGTTATTTAACTCAGAACTGGAAGGAAGAGACGGATTAATACCTTTCCCAAGGTTATTTGCGCGTAAGTGAATGCAATGAATTCAACTGGAATTCGAACTCGGCACCCCGATTTCTCGTTCTGAGCCGATTACGCCATTACTATACATTTTTATCGTCTTCCTCACCAAGGATTTGAACTCCCTTCCTGTTTGGGAAAGGAAGTTAATTTTTATTACGCTCAACATCTTCCCTTTTCATGTTTTGTTTTGTTTTGTATTTTTTGGGGGGGGGGATTTGGGATTGCACATTCTCTGGATCTATTTCAACGCCTGTGCGTGTGATCCTGTATTCCATGAAGGTGATATCATGCCGTCTCATTCAACGCCTGTGCGTGTGATCCTGTGCTCCATGAAGGTGATAGCATGCCGTCTCATTCAACGCCTGTGCGTGTGATCCTGTGTTCCATGAAGGTGATATCATGCCGTCTTATTCAACGCCTGTGCGTGTGATCCTGTGTTCCATGAAGGAGATATCATGCCGTTTCATTCAACGCCTGTGCATGTGATCCTGTGTTCCATGAAGGTGATAGCATGCCGTCTCATTCAACGCCTGTGTGCGTGATCCTGTGTTCCATGAAGGTGATATCATGCCGTCTCATTCAACGCCTGTGCGTGTGATCCTGTGTTCCATGAAGGTGATATCATGCCGTCTCATTCAACGCCTGTGTGCGTGATCCTGTGTTCCATGAAGGTGATATCATGCCGTCTCATTCAACGCCTGTGCGTGTGATCCTGTGCTCCATGAAGGTGATATCATGCCGTCTCATTCAACGCCTGTGTGCGTGATCCTGTGTTCCATGAAGGTGATATCATGCCGTCTCATTCAACGCCTGTGCGTGTGATCCTGTGTTCCATGAAGGTGATATCATGCCGTCTCATTCAACGCCTGTGCGTGTGATCCTGTGTTCCATGAAGGTGATATCATGCCGTCTCATTCAACGCCTGTGCGTGTGATCCTGTGTACCATGAAGGTGTTATCATGCAGTCACATTTCTAATTTTGCAGCGTTGATTTTGACATCCGTTATCCTATATCTTTTAAGCAATACCTGTATCCGCTTATTATACTATTCATGATTTATACTGGATACCGTCTGGTTATCAACGATGATAGCCGTACCCTTTTCGTACTGAAAGTGCGCAATAAATTTCTTCTGAAAGAGTTCAATCTAAATGTCAATCTCGACCAAAGAATACATCCAAAATATGGCTGGAGAGTGTTTAGGTCACTGACTAGTTATCAAGCTTTATATGCCAATACACCGAGAATAGCTCAGCATTAGTAAAAATTATAACATATTTCAAGTCATGGAGTACGTCCTTCAAGATAGCCATGGTACAATATTCTCGAATTAGAGTTTTATTGATGAAGGTCACTTGACTAATCCATGGTATGGATTTGTTTACGTGTTTAGTGATGCTCAATTTAGTTAACCCCTAACTATTTGTCATCATACGAAGGATGGCATCAGAGCCGAATCAGGTTAAATCACCCAGTGTGTCACAAAACACATTTCACCAAGGACACGTTCCACATTGTTAGAACTCCTTAGTACGGCTTGATGTGCTTAGATTATCTTTCGGATAGCATGTTAACAGATGCTCTAGCGGCAATCTGAAATACCATCTCTTCTTCTTTGAGTAGCATCATGCACTTAAGATATGCGTTGTGGTGCAGTAGATATCGACTCGGAACGAGAGATCGGGGTGCCGAGTTCGAATTCCAGTTAAATTCGTTTCATTCACTTACGCATAAATACCCTTGGGAAAGGTATTAATCCGCCTCTTCCTTCCAGTTATGGGTTAAATAACAGCATGGATTGGGTTCTATAGCCTTGGCTGGCAACTAGTCTACCGCAGAAAGCAATAGCAACCTACTGCAGGATAATCTTTTGCCCATTCAGCCATGTCTCTTTCGAGACATGATCGCCCAAAGCGTGTATCGCGTATGGCACTTAACTGACTGAATATAATAGTTGGAATCATTATTAAGGCTTGTAGTGGGCATAACGTGGGGGATCGGTTTTCTATTGTTGTGAAGTAATAAACTGGTCCCCCACTAATTACTACTTAATAATATAATACATCTCTTTCCCATTCAAGCTATGAGTCAAATAACAGGACAGATTGGGTTCTATAGGCTTGGCTGGCAACTAGTCTACCGCAGAAAGCAATATCAACCTACTGCAGGATAATCTTTTGCCCAGTCAGCCATGTCTCTTTCGAGACATGATCGCCCAAAGCGTGTATCGCGTATGGCATTTAACTGACATGCACTTAGAATCTTTGTTCCTCTTTTTTTAAAAGACAACATTAACCCACTGTGCATGTAGTGGGCATGGGGCCGTTGTGAATCTCTCTTTAGTTTTGTATAATTGCTTTTTTTTTTGTTTTCCGTTCTAGGTTAGGGCATCTGGATCAAAAGTCATTTTTTTAATTTATGCATTACAAGTTATTCCATATTCAAGACATTTTTCCCATATTTAAGTGTGGTAAAAACCTGAAAATTTGTATACCTGGCGTGAAGCATACTTCTTTTCTTCTTATACCTTCATCCCATGAATATGGGTGGATTCAGTCCTCATCTCTAGGCTCTGTGTAGATGCTCTGAAAATGTATATTGCCCTTTGAATATCAAGCCCTTGAATTTCCAGGTCTTATCTTGTGTCATGTTTGCTTATGTTAATAAAAATTTGATCCGTTATCATGGTGTCTTGATACTTGTTACAAAAATTGCACGTCTTTGACAGAACTTGCACATTACTGAAAGAATGTCGAAGGATTCACTCTCATCTTGTCTTTTCTATCGGAACAAAGACGCTTGCGGGTTTCGTTTGTGGCACCAGTTGTATATTCCTCGAACGTATTTAAATTTCATCGACAGTTCTTTGAGATTGATTTGTTTGGAGATGCATATCTAATCTAAATTTATTTATAAATGGAACTTTGTCTGTGTGTGTGTGTGTGTGTGTGTGTGTGTGTGTGTGTCCGTTACCTATAGACTCCGAAATGGCTGAACCGATATTCTTGAAAATTTACACAGTTGTACTATAAGCGTCTGCGAGTGTTCTTAGCTAGGTTTTGTGTCGAGGTACCCCCGATAAATATCGAAAATCGAAACTTGAAAAAATCGGGTTATAGAAGGATTGGTCCGATTTTAATCAAATTTGATACACTCATAGACAAAGACATAAGAAACGATATTCAGAAGTTTCAAGGTTGCAGTTCTTACAATAGCACAGAAAATCGATAATATATATATATATATATATATATATATATAAGGCAAGATGTTTGTGTGTGTGTCTGTTTATCTGTCTGTATGTCCTTTATACAAATCCACAATTTTTATCCGATTCTCACCAAACTTCACACAAACATTCTTTAAGCTGAATCTGAGCTTTAGAACCATGGATTAGTTTTAAAGCTTTCATTACACCCGAGCAACGCCGGGCTGTATTACTAGTTCTTATATATTTTTCTGGCGTCGTTACTAAGATAATTTTTAACATAGGTAGTTTAATTTTCCTACGATTTTCACATATTCCAAACAAGAGAGTATAATTCGTCTATCGTTTGCAAAATAGTTTCCAGGCGTCCGCTTTGTTAAAGCCAAAACCCAGGCGTTTATGGGTTGTTATGTGTAAACATGTTGCAGAAGCCCCAGTGGCATGGGTGTCTGATTCATTGCTAGATATTATGAAAAACTAAACGTCAAATTTGCTTGCAGATTGAACCAAACAAATTCGTGATATACGTGCACCCGCGGAGAGATGAGATCGTTATTTCACGAGAGAATACATTCGGTGATAGCATAAAATACTTCTTACTTGAGAGTTTCAGACAAAAATAACGTTCCAGACATTAAAGGAAAGTTCCAATCCCCATTCACCATTATGCGTGTGTCAACAATGATAAGATGATAAGATGACATTATAATCCAACGGTGTCTTCATTGACTACGTCTTTACTGTACACCAGGGTCCACCTCCCGAAGGGATTGAAATCTCTTCATATTTGTGAAAGGTTGTTAACTTCTATCGCATTCAAAAATGTCTGAGATTGATAGAAAAGATGAAAGACAAAGTAAAGATGGAACTAAGTAATAAATAGACATAAAATATATATATATATATATTTACACATTTTCAAGCCAATTACACTGAATTTTACATGGATAGCGAAATTTCAGTTTACATCCGGTTAATGTTGTTAGATGACGACAATTAACTTTTCGAAAGTAAGATTTCTTTTCCCCTTTAAATGAAAGCTAAAACACATTATAGATTACACATTTTCATCAGTTGAGCAACATAAAAAATATCAAATGAGAGAGTTTAAACAATGATGATAAGATATTAATTATGTAAGTGCCGACATTATTTAGAAGTATTTGTGCTTATGCATTATATCCCTATGAGTAGTTCTGTGCCATCTAAATAGACGGTAAATATATATTGATGTACCTACTATTGAGTATCTTACATTAAAACTAAGAAAAACAAAATCCATGAGCTTGAGGTAGATGGAAAGAACTATAAACATATAGTCATCTGCGGACAGATTTATTTCGCTGTATCACAGCTCATCAGTAGGGTTAGACAACCGATTGCTTTTAGCCTGGACTGAAACCCAACCGAACTGGTGTCAGTCGGTGATTCTACCTCTGAGCTATGGGCTGGGAGCTCGGTACAAGGAGGCAGAATTTTAGCGTATGATGTATCATATATATATATATATATATATATATATATATATATATATATATATATATATTAATCGTATCACCCCGAGCAAGGCGGTAACGTCACTGATATGCAGGGGGCTACGTAATAGTGAAAAGATTGGAAAAGAGAGAGCCGGAAACCACATCCTAAACAGGGAAGAAGGGGTGAGCCTCTTAACCTGTTCAATAGACGTGGGTGGAGTGTGAACCGAGCGATAGATAGATCTATCTACTCCAACTGAAAAAAAAAACAAAAAACAAAATAAAACAAAGTGAGAAGATTGGCAAACAGAAAGCCGAAAACCACATCCTAAACAGGGAACAAGGGATGAGCCTCTTAACCTGTTCAATAGACGTGGGTGTAGTGTGAACCGGGCGATAGATAGATCTATATATATATATATTATAAAAAGTGAAAGAACACGGAGATTAAAAACCCACTGTTCAAGCATTTACTTTTACAAAGAGTGCTCGATACAGAGTAGAGCTTAATATTGTAATTTTGTTATTACAATGGTTTATAAAAGCAGAATATCACTACACAAAAATTTCATGTTTCAGAACAAAGCTGTTCCTCTTCAGGTGATATATGAAGACAATTGGTGAAAACGATTTATTTTTCTAACTATAAGATGAATTTCTAGTTATTTAGAAAATCAGGGAGTGGTAGTTTGAGGAAATGCATTTAGATGCGTAAAAATTATTCAATCCAAATTTTAGAATTATGTAATAGCATTTTGGATTGTATTTAGGAATTTACATTTATCAGCATATATATATATATATATATACTAGCAGTATAGCCCGGCGTTGCTCGGTTGTAATGAAAGCTTTAAAACTAATCCATGGTCCAGGATCTCAGACTAAAGAATATTTGTGTGAAGTTTGGTGAGAATCAGATAAAAATTGTGGATTTGTATTAAGGACATACAGACAGGTAAGCATACACACACACAAACATCTTACCTCTTATATATATATTATCGATTTTCTGAACTATTGTAAAAACTGCACCCTTGAAACTTCTGAATATCGTTCCTTATGTCTTTGTCTATGATTGTATCAAATTTGATTAAAATCGGACCACTCCTTCTATAACCAGATTTTTTCGATTATCGATTTTCGATAGTTATCGGGTACCTCAGCCCAAAACCTAGCTAACAGCACTCGCAGACGCTTATAGTACAACTGTGTAAATTTTCAAAAAAATCGGTTCAGCCGTTTCGGAGTCTATAGGTTACGGATACACACACACACGTACACACACACACACAGACAAAGTTCTGTTTATAAATAAGTTTAGATATATATATGTGTGTGTGTGTATGTGTGTATTTGCATGTGTGTGTGTGTGTGTGTGTTTGTGTGTGACACCAAAGAACTTATCAATAGTTGTAAAGAGACAGGTACACTTATATTATTTCAACAACCACATTGTCCGCCCGTGGTTTATACTGCAACTATGCTGAGCGGACCTTAATTACAGTTTCTGGGAGAGAGCACATTATCTAGCGTCAGCAACAGCTAAACAAACTAGTACAACCATCGACTACTCCTCAAATATACTTAATTCTTTCCTAATATAATATAATTATACATCTATAATCTATTCCCTAGTATACATTGATTGATTTTCTTACCGTTAATAATTTCATTTGTTGAAGGTTAACGGATAGATCACCCACTGAGTCATATGAGTGTGCTTCAAAAAACTTTCCCGTCTTGTCTCTTGAGTTGAATAATAACTTGAAGAAAATCCAGTAAACGCCTCACAATTTCACTCAATAATTTTTCAGATTTACGAAATTGTACATATGTATCTTCTGCGCAAATACCCTTGGGAAAGGTATTAATCTGTCTATTCCTTCCAGTTGTGGGTTAAATAACAGGACAGATTGGGTTCTATAGCCTTGGTAGGCAACCAGTCTACCACAGAAAGCAATGGCAACCTACTGCGGGATAATCTTCTGCCCAGTCAGTCATGTCTCAAAAGAGACATGATCGCCCAAAGCGTGTATCACGTATGACACTTAACTGACTGAATGAATATAATAGTTGGAATGATGATCAAGGTTTCTATTGGTCATAAAGTAGGGGATCGGTTTTCTATTGTTATGAAGTAATAAACTGATTCCCCACTAATTACTGCGTATAAATATAATATATCGCTTCTCATTCTAGCTATGAATCAAATAACAGGAGAGATTGGGTTCTATAGCCATGGATGGCAACCAGTCTGCGGCAGAAATCAATGGCAACCTACTGCGGGATAATCTTCTGCCCAGTCAGTCATGTCTCGAAAGAGACATGATCACCCAAGCTTGTATCACGTATGGTACTTAACTGACTGACATATGTATCTCAAGTCATTTCATCACTGGCATGAAAAATGTCTGGATCTTATGCCATTTCAAGTTTATCACCATTTACTTTTATAATCAAATTTTTCAGATTATGACCTGATTTTGTATTGGTTAGCTGGGATAAATCTGTAAAAAGAAAAAAAAAGCTCCACCTTAATTGTCTGGATATGCCAAAAATCTGTTGTTTTCTATATAATAATTCCTAAGAGTAAAAATAAAATATTTCCTTGCCTGACGAGCTGCTCTATTATATATATATATTATGCTCACGTTATCCGATTGATCTCTCTAGAGGAGAAAACATAAAAAAAACAGCAACCTTTTCAGCGATTTACGCATTACTGTTCAATCATGAATTGAGTTCTCTCGGCTGCTGGCCCGTGTACACACCACGTATGTATAAAGTGAAGAGCTACGATAGAGTGAAACAGCTTTGTATGTCGATGACTATATCTATATATACTAAAAAGACAGAAATTATTATCTTTTGCAATTATCTATTACTTCTGTTGCATCAAACGTTTATATATATATATATATAAGAAAATGATATGTACATTTTTATATACGAGAACAATGTTACGTTAATTAATGTAAAGTGGAAAAAATTTATGCGATGCATTATTTCATTTTGGGTTCATATTCATGAAGAAAAGGAGAAATTCTAAACTTTGAATATGATCTTTTTATATGAGTTTGTATATATATATATATATATATATATATATATATATATATATACAAACTATATATAAACTATATATATATATATATATATATATATATATAACTATAACTATAACTATATATATATATATATATATATAAACTATATATATATATATATATATATATATATATTGATGACTTTTAAAGTATAGGGTAGATGTGTCATGTGACCAAAAGAATGGGGCACCTAGTGAGAATCGATCTCTCTACGCAGTAGTAACTGATCTAGACAGACAAGCTCGTTTACTATTGCAACACATCGAAGTGCCCAATAAAAAATCGACGAGCCGAGTCTCTATTCTCGTTCGATTTGTTATATTCTCTTACGCGCAAACATTCTTGGGAATTATATATATATATATATATATATATATATATATATACATATATATATATATATATATATATACACATATATATATATACATATATATATATATATACATATACATATATATATATATATATATATATATATATATATATATATATATATCCTGAATACTCATGTCATGTTCTCGACAAATGGAAGCATTCATAGCGCCAAAAGCCTTCAGACGTATGTAAAACTGTTAGTTGTATACAACCGCTTTCTAAGATCAAAATTGCTAAAGATTACTTTGTGCGTGTGAAGCCCCTGTGTTTTGGTGAAAATTATCCGTCTTTGGACATTGTGTACTGGCTCTAGACGATTATAAACAAATCCCTGTACCATATAACATAAATCGTACTACTTAAAAAGTATCAACAACTAAAATGGTTATCACATCTATATCTAAGAAAAATTAATAACATAATCAAGCTGTTGGTAATCAACACAAATTCCCATAAAAATTTAGAAAGGAAACTCTCAATAATACTGTAAAGAGCGATAACAGCTTCTGCCCTTGAGAAACCATTTTTTTTTACTTATTGTATGCCGAATATTTCCTTCTAAGAATACGGCTAATATTATAATTACCATATATCCCTATATATATATATGTGCGTGTGCTTATGTGTGAAAGGGAGACAGACAAACAGACAGACAGAAAAAGAGTTTATAAATGTATCTTTTCTATTCGTGTTTATATGAAAATAAAATGCATCTTCAAGTAGTTACTCAGTGATTTAGAAGTCGCTAAATAATTAACCTCAACAATAAGGATGAACGTTAGCAGCTTCGAAACATCATACCTGTTATACAATTATTCTATACCATGCTATCAGAAACAGATTTTGACAGTAGACATAGCATCTTCCGAAAAGTAAGCATAAACATTGTAATAACAGCAGTCGGGTAGCAGACGGGAAAAATTTTAAAAAAATGTTAGCTTGCTTCATTTTGACAATATTAACATGCATCTACGTACTTAAGTATTAAATAAAGTATACTTTCTCTAATAGATAATATTCACTACTATGTGTATGGTGTTTATTTTTCTGAATGCATGTAATTGTAAGAGATGACGATATATATTTTTAGATATCAGGAACAATATTTAAAATTTACCATACAGTACAAGCAGGAGGATGTGCTGTGCGTTGTGGTGCAGTGGATATCGGCTCGGAACGAGAAATCGGCGAGCCGAGTTCGAATTCCAGCCGAATTCGTTGCATTCACTTACGCACAAATACCCTTGGGAAAGGTATTAATCCATCTATTCCTTCCAGTTATGGGTTAAATAACAGGACAGATTGGGTTCTGTAGCCTTGGTCGGCAACCAGTCTACCGCAGAAAGCAATGGCAACCTACTGCGGGATAATCTTCTGCCCAGTCAGTCATGTCTCTGTCGAGACATGATCGTCCAAGCGTGTATCACGTATGGCACTTAACTGACTGACTGACAAGCAGGAGAATTCTTAAACATTACTGAAATTAACTTGTCCGCTTGTATAAAGCATAGAAAACTCGGGGGATGAATAATTATTGTTGATTAAAATTACTTAGACCTTTCTGCAACCATTTTTTTTCAATTTAAATGGGTGTAAAAGCTAAGCTTGATTTTAGTTATCCCTGCTCTTTATTTATAAATACCAAATTTGAAATTCATTACCCCATTAATAGCTATTTAATCCCATCAGTCCTAACGCTATTAATTATCATTTCTACCAGTATTAAAGCTGTTTAACCCATAGATGGAAGAAGAAGCGACGGATTAATACCTTTCCCAGCATTCGAAACCGGCTATCAGATTTCTCGTTTCGAGCTGATATCCACTGCATGGCAACGCACATCTATCTATCTATCTATCTATCTATCTATCTATCTATCTATCTATCTATCTATCTATCTATAATATTTTACATTTGTAAACGTGTTACTACTCAACCCAGGTTTCTACCTTTCGGTGTTTTCATGCGATTTACAATAACTGATTTTACCTAATTTTAAGAACGCTCACGTAACAGGGATTTTTGTTATGTACTCGCAATTTTTAAAATTAGAAGTTAGAACGTTTTCATTCATGATTGTATGATCCTAATTGATATATTTTAGTATGGTTACACTTGGTCATAATTTCTGTTCTTTCATTTACTAATTATTTTTTGTTTGGGAATACTAATTTGAATTACTAAATAAAATAAAAGGAATTATGACCAAGTGTAACCATACCAGCAAATACCTCTTAGGGTCATACAATCATGGATGAAAATATTCTAATTCTAATTTTGCAAATTGCGTGTTTATAAAAAAATCCCTGTTACGTGAGCGTTCTTAAAACTAGGTAAAATCAGTAATTATAAGTCGCCTAAAGACACCGGAAGGTAGAAACCTGGGTTGCTTAATAACTTGTTTACAAATGAAAAATATTCTAAATATCTATTATATTGAACATTTTTTAATACAACTGTGTATTCGTCTAATTTAATTATGACCAAAAACTAAATAGTCTACGGCTATAGCGTGTTAAATACACCGGTTCTCGTCCGATTACTGAAGTTAAGCAACTTCGAGCCAGGTTAGAACTTAGTTGGGTGATCGTTTGGGAAGACCAGGTGCTGTCAACGTAAAGACCAAGAATGGTCCATTGGTCCTCCGGGTTGGGCGCAGTGTTAACAACAGTGTCCTATAAAAAACAGTTTGTTATGGAAACAGTAACAAAAAGTTGCTGCCCTACACACCATTGGGTGGAACGGGTAAGATGATGATGAAAAACTAAATAATTATCTCTCTCTCTGTATATACATTTTTTTTTCAGGGATATTCGAATAGTAATGAAGCCCATAATCTCGAAAGTTGATTTTCTAAACAAACTGCATTCCTCCTCAAAAGTTTTATGCGATAAACTTCTCTGAATTTCATGTCATTCGAACTTGCGCTAAGTGTTGTAAATATTAAGAATATTTCACTATATTAACATTTTCATATACGATATCAATATGCATATAATTCTGTCTGTCTTTATCAACATCTTTATTTTCACTCACACCTACTCACTCTCTCTCTCTCTCTCTCTCTCACACACACACACACACACACACACACATATATATATATATATATATATATGGGAAGTCTGTATGTGTGTTTATTTTTGTATCTAATGCTCATATATAATTACAAATGAAAGATCATGTTCGCTCTACGCACTTTTGGTTTGATTGTAGCTTCAGGAAACATATGGTCCTCATTCAATTGGCCATAATTCATTCTCCAACTACCAATTACGATTTAAACCAATATCTTAAATTGTAATCTGCGTGTTTAGACGCGTGCCACGCAGTTGAGCTGAAGTATTTTATCACTTGTATTCGTTTTTTGCTATGTAGATATTCAGAAGACGTTGGATTTAAAATATTACATTATATTGCCGGCTTGTCAGTAAATATTTACTGAAGAATAACGCTTGGTAATCTTGTAAAGCAGAATCATTTGACATTTATACGTCTAATGAAATGTATACTTTGATAATCACATCGATGAAGTATTTGAACCGATTGCATGAATCTATTATTTCAGTCTAATAACCGAGAGACGAACGAACTTCAAGGTTATTGTTGTGGATTCCGGGTGAGGAACCGCACGATATAATAAAAAATAAAAAACAGATATTGAGATAGAAAAATATGTTATATTGAACGTAATATACAAACTTGAACGCAAGTTAGTAAATTCAGTAATAGTATTAGTAAGAAATAAATATATACAAGTCTTGAAGTGAAGTCGTTGGAAATATTATACCCGTTTATATTATTTGTTGTGGATTCCCGGTAAGGAACCGCACAAATAATGAACAACAAAAACAGATATTGAGATAGAAAAATATGTTAAATTAAACGTAAAGATACAAACTGGAACGCAGTTTAGGAATCGAGGAATACGATTAGTAGGAATATATATATATATATATATATATATATATATATATATATATATTAAAAACGGATTAATTCAAAGATGTTGAATGGCCATTTCGATATGAAGATCCCCACGGGGGATAAGACATCACCTCAGCAACAGAAAAATTCTTTCAGAAACTGGAGAAAAATTAGTCTACTTTTCCTTTTAAATAGATTTGCAAAGAAATTAAAAAAGAAAATATAAAGGAAAAATAAAGGAAAATAAAAATAAAAAGAAAAAGATAAAATGAAATCAAATAAACAAGAAAAGAAAAAATTGACATCGTCTGGGTTCGCAAAAAAAGGGAATTGTAACTAAAAATTAACAGACAGCCGTGTTAAATCGACGTAAGTTTAAGCAACACTGAAAAAAGGTGGGAGATAAGAGAGATAAAAGAAGGAAGATGTTTTGAAGTGAAGCCGTGTTTGAATTAGTAGGTCCACGTCGAAACTGACGGGTGCTGTGTAATACTATTCTGGCTGAGTAGAGCTCAGAGCTACTATGACTACTGACTCGGTATTCTCCGTGAAACTCGCTGTCTCTACGGATCGGACACTCTACCCATACGATGTCTCTACGGATCGGACACTCTACCCATACGATGTCTCTACGGATCGAACACTCTCCCCATACGATGTCTCTACGGATCGAACACTCTGCCCATACGATGTCTCTACGGATCGGACACTCTACCCATACGATGTCTCTACGGATCGGATACTCTACCCATACGATGTCTCTACGGATCGGACACTCTACCCATACGATGTCTTTACGGATCGGACACTCTACCCATACGATGTCTCTACGGATCGGACACTCTACCCATACGATGTCTCTACGGATCGAACACTCTACCCATACGATGTCTCTACGGATCGGACACTCTACCCGTACGATGTCTCTACGGATCGAACACTCTACCCATACGATGTCTCTACGGATCGAACACTCTACCCATACGATGTCTCTACGGATTGGACACTCTACCCATACGATGTCTTTACGGATCGGACACTCTACCCATACGATGTCTTTACGGATCGGATCATATGTATACTCAAGTTGAGTCCAATATCATAGAACATCCCACAACAGTTATAAAAAATGCTTATAACCTTATCTAAATGAAAGTGATTCACAGTGTCTTTTTATCAATATTTGATATTTTTACTAAATGTCCAAGGTCCCAAAACCAATCAATATAAAATAAAGTTGCTGTGCATAGCTAAAACGAGGAATCAAATGTAGATTATGAAGACATGTAGGCGATGTTAGGTTTGAAAATAAGTCATTATCCACAAGGTCGCGGGAACTGGTTGAAATGTGACGACTTGTCAACATCAATCTAGATATAACATCAATACTCTATTTTTGGTTTGATCTGATTCTTTTTAAATGTAGAATATGTCAGAAGGATTCAGATAATTTATAGAGCGGGATGTGGTTGTGGTGCAATGGATATCGACTCGGAACGACAAATCGGGGAGCTGAGTTCGAATTCCAGTTGAATTCTTTGCATTCACTTACGCATAAATACCCTTGGAAAAGGTATTAATCCGTCTCTTCCCTCCAGTTATGGATTAAATAATAGGACAGATTGGGTTCTATAGATTTGGCTGGCAACTAGTCTACCGCGTGAAAGCAATGGCAATCTACTGCGGGATAATATTCTGCCCAGTCAGTCATGTCTCTTTCGAGACATGATCACCCAAAGATTGTATCACGTATGGCACTTAATTGACAAAAAACCGACCATTTTCCCAGTATATTTAGTGATGGGTCATATAGATGTTCGATGAGAAAAGTAAAACCAAAAAACCTGATTCTTTAAGAAGTCCCATTTAAGAATGGTTAGGGGTGACGTCGATTGATTCCCGCAATCAATTCGAATATTAATATTTCCTCCACATCACAGCTGAACAGAGTTAATGCTATTCCTCATCTCGTAAAGATCCTAATTTTTGAAGATTATAAATACCTAAACTTGTCTGATGCCATACAAAGAATGTTCAAAACGAGATGTAACTTTGAACAATTTGGAAAGTAATTGATAAAGGGGAAATCACCAAAGATATCGCGAAAATTCAATGGCTTCATCGTTTTTGTCTTTTTTTTTTTTTTTAGCTTTTTTTTTTGTGGAGTTTTTTTTGTTTTTTTTTACAGATGTAAACGGCAATAAAACATCCTAGCTGAAGTCTTTGAAGTTGAGATTCTCAATATTGGAAGGACTTTGGAGAGAATTTTCTTTTCGGATTCATCCCGTCACCAAATATTTAAAGGTTGTACTCTTAATTTAATTTATCTCATTTAAATCCATTCGTAGAAAAAAAATTATACTGATTCTAATACATAGAAGGAAGTGATGCAATGAGCTACGATAAATCGTTTGTAGATTAATGATGTACTTTACGTATAATGATGAGAGGCTTAACATCAAAACCTCATTAATGTTTATATATGACGCAAATTGTTTATATTGATATGGTGTCTGAAATTACAGCAACATATATACTGTTGTATCTACTATTGAGTATTTTACAATAAGACAAGAAAAATAATAATCCAGATATTGAGAGGAGAGAATATATATATATAATGTATGCAAATTAATGCACAACAGTCTTTATTACAATGGAAAGGATATATATATATATATATATATATATATATATATATATATAGTTATATATATATATATATATATTCTTCAATATACAATATAATTATTGCAAAAAAATAATAATAACGCACTGTAAATAAGCGAACAAGCGGTAAGAGCTGTCATGAATGGTAGTAAAGTTTAAAAAACGGTGGCATAGTATTATCTCTTTCCATTAACGTAACAGAAAATATATATAATATTCAAATATTTTACCGTCATTTATATATATATATATATATATATATATATATACACACAAAAATGACAGTAAAATATTTGAGTATTATATATCTATATAATACTCAAATATTTTACCGTCATTTATATATATATATATATATATACACAAAAATGACGGTAAAATATATGAGTATATATATATATATATATATATATATATATATATATATAGTTATATATATATATATATTCTTCAATATACAATATAATTATTGCAAAAAAATAATAATAACGCACTGTAAATAAGCGAACAAGCGGTAAGAGCTGTCATGAATGGTAGTAAAGTTTAAAAAACGGTGGCATAGTATTATCTCTTTCCATTAACGTAACAGAAAATATATATAATATTCAAATATTTTACCGTCATTTTTATATATATATATATATATATATATACACACAAAAATGACAGTAAAATATTTGAGTATTATATATCTATATAATACTCAAATATTTTACCGTCATTTATATATATATATATATATATACACAAAAATGACGGTAAAATATATGAGATATATATATATATATATATATATATATATATATATATCAATTTATTTATTATAAGCGAGAGGATATACGCTAAAAGTCTGCCCCCTTCTACCGATCGCCCATAGCTCAGAGGTAGAATCACCGACTGACGAGTTTCGATCCTGGGTAGAAGCAATCGGATGTCTCATCGTACTGATGAGCTGTGATACAGCGAAAAAAGATCTGTTTGCGGATGACTATATATATATATATATATATATATATATATATATATATATATATGTATATATATGTGTGTGTGTGTGTCTGTGTGTGTGAGTGTGTGTTGTATATACATATATATACAAAAATGACGGCAAAATATTTCAGTGGATTATTATTAATATTATTATCATCATATATATATTTATATATATATGCATATAAAACAACGGTTTTTATTATAATAGAGAGGATAATTACATTATATATATATATATATGTGTGTGTGTGTGTGTGTGTGTGTGTGTGTGTGTGTGTGTGTGTGTGTATTCTTCAATATTCAACGACATAATTATTGCTAAATATAAAATAATTAGATATTTGTAGAACACGTGGCAAGAGCTTTTATAACTTGTAATAAAATTTAAGAACTAGTTTTAAAGCCGTCACTGCCTCGCTATTGCCTCCCTAAATTCCTTTCTCTCATGCACATGGTCAGAAACAATATACATTTTCAGTAATGAATTGAGCTCTCACGTTAACTGGCGTGTGTATACATCGCATATGTATAACACGCTAAAATTTCCCTATTCTTATTCAATGTGCCATAGGGCTTAAGGAGTAGGGACTCTGACTGACATCAAATTGGTCGAGTTTCGATCTTGGCTGGAAGCAAGTGGACGTCTACCCACACTGATGAGCTGTAATAAGGCAAACCTTTCTTGTATATGGATGACTAATATATATATATATATATATATATATATATATATATATATATATATATATAAAACAACAAAATATGCATGGATGGCCAGCATATGAACTTACAAAATTTTGGATCTGATTTTCAACCGTTAGGTCCCTTCAGAAACTAATACAGAAAAACAATGTATATGACTCCCAAATATACTAACACCGGAAGATTGGGAGTAAATGAAAGACAAGGAATATATATATATATATATATATATATATATATATATATATATTCCTTATTTTTCATTTACTCCCAAACTCCCAATCTTCCGGTGTTAGTATGAATTGGAACACTCTAGCTATTGGGCGCGTAATATGATATGCGCTAAAAAGACTGCCTTCTTCCACCGAACGCTCCGTGGCCCAGGGTTAGAGTCGCCGACTGACGCCAATTCGGTCGGGTTTCGAGCCTGGGTTATTTAGCAATCTGAGTCTAACCGTACTGATGAGCTGTGATACAGCGAAACAGATCTGTCGGATGACAATATATATATATATATACTACGTCCTTTATCATAATATAGAGTCGCCTTTACTTTCCTTACATACTTGCTATTGGGCATTGAATATAATAAGTGAAAAATCAATCTTGTGGAAATTATATCGACTGAGTATTTAATACTCTTGAAAAATAAAATATTAGTAAATAAACTATCGCCCGGTTCACACTCCACCCACGTATATTGAACAGGTGAAGAGGCTCATCCCTTGTTCCCTGTTTAGGATGTGGCTTCCGGCTTTCTCTTTTCCAATCTTTTTACTTCTATGTAGCCCCCTGCGCATCAGTGGCGTTACCGCCTTGCTCGGGGTGATATGATTAAAAAAAGAAATATCAGACTGAAAAAAGATGAAAGATATAAAGAGATAATTTTCAATTCAAAATGACCGGATTGGAAATTGTTGTTTTGGGCAAATAACGCCTCCGACACACGCATGCATCAAATGCACTAATCTAGACACTTATCTAAGTGTCTAGGCTTCTTCTATGAGCCGTTTCCTTTTAGGATCATGGCCCTCCACATCTCCCTATCCCTCGACGTTTTTAATACCTCTTCTCCTGTTATTACACGCCACATCATTTCCCGCCACATCATTTCAAACCGAAACGGATTTGGATCAAGCCAATAAAGAATTAGACAGGCTTGATATAATAGTTGTAATTGTAAATATTAACCATTCAACATGGACAGCACCACCAGTATATGTTTTTTTTTTTTTTTTTGATAATCATATGGCCCCAAGCAAGGCATTTTACTGCCACTGTTTTGCATGGGTTACATAGGGGGATATTTACGAGAAAGAGTGAAAGGTTATAGGGTTGTTGCGTAGTGGGTGAGAGAAGGGTGAGGATACTGACGAGAGTGGAGTGGACGATGGAGCATGAGAGAGAAGATGCAGGTTACTGAGATAGGAGATGACTATTGACTTTACATTTAATATTTGGAAATTGTAGCTATCTGGGAAGCAACTAAATGGAAGGGATTTTCACAGGCGGGAAGTGCGAGAAAAGAAGCTGATGTAGTAGAATTTACGTTTACAATTTATTCAGTAAAAGGGTGGAACCTAGTTGCTAATCTTGTGACTCGGGTAAATTTATATATTATATATATGTAAAAACAATAAAATTTGGGTTTGTGCTGATTTTTTTTTTTTTTTTTTTAATCATCTCACCCCAAGCAAGGCATTCCACTGCCACTATTGCGCATGGGGCTACATAGGGGAAGGTAAAGAGAAGGAGTGGATAGACATAGGGAATGTCAGGAGAAAGGTGATAGATGAGTAAGGATAGCGAGGATGAGTGTCGGGCAGATGGGAAGAGTGCTTGATAGAATGGGAGCAGGTTAGTGTGTTAGGAGGTGTCTATTGAGCTGATCTTTTGATAGGGTTTAATATGTGTTTAGAACCACATAACTACCCGTCACGAAGTCCAGAAGAAATACTTGTGAAAAAATATTTTAGAAGCTGGATCTGTTTGCAGAGTATCTACAAATACAGGTCGAAGAATGTTCAGTGTTAACGAGTATCAATACACATAAGGGATTGTATAAGTTCAACCGACTTGTGTTTTGGTATAAAAACAGCTCGAGCTATATTTCAACAAGCTGTGGATACCATGTTTTCAGATTTTGATATCGTAGTTGTTTATCTCAATGTTATATTAATTAAAATTATACCTAAGGAATAACATATAAGGCATGTGAAAAAAGGATTTTAAAAAATACGACGGTACGGGTTCAAACTCAGGAAGAGTGTGAAGAAAATTAAGTACCTAGGACATATTATTGACAAAAATGGTTTTTAATCATAGCCGTCGAGTGCAAGTACAGGATCGGTAATTTTACATAAGTATGGTGAAGGTAATATTAAAACCATCGCACTAGACTTGCTACTACAAGAAAAAAAATCTACAGACAAGTGGGGTTAGCTATAATATTTGCAGTGAAAGATTTCTCAAACTTATACACAGAAGTTTTCGGTTGCAGACATATCAACATTATTATCAATTTATGGTTCTAAATAAGGAATGCCTACACAGAGTGAATAGATTAGAACGCTGGATTACCATCTAAAAGTTATGATTTTAGGGTGGAATACCAACAGTCCAAAACATAAGGACATGAAGATGGATTATCAAGATTGTTATAGAAAATACTGAATCGTTTAAGGACACTGTTATTGCAAAATAATTTAAAAAAAGAAAATATATATATATATTATGCAAAGTACTACGAGAGTTATCAGTTACTATAGAAAAATTAAAAGAAAAAGTAGAATAAGACAGGTTTATTAAGGAAATAAATAAAATATACAAGTCACTTTCTCACTGGCACAATGTGGCTTCCCCGTGTCTTTTCTACAAATACTTTCATGGCTTCTGCTCCGATGGACTTAGCTCACTGGTGCCCGTATATATGAATTTACTCAAGCCACAAGATTAGCAACTAGGTTCCACGCTTTTACTATAAAACCAATGAAATGTAAACGCAAATTCTTCCCCATCAACTTTTTCTCGCACTTCCCGCCTGTGGAATTCCCTTCCGTTTACTTGCTTCCCTAACAACTATAATCTCCAAGAATTTAAATGTAAAGTCAATAGTCATCTCTTATCCGACTAACCTGCATCCTCTCTCTCTCTCTCTCTCTCTCTCTCTCTCTCTCATGCATCTTTCTCCGTCCACTGCACTTTCATCAGTATTCTCATCCTTCTTTTACCCACTTTCTGACACCCCTATAACCTGTCACTCTTTCTCATAACTTTCCTCCTATGTAACCTTCTGCACAACAGTGGCAGTAAACTGCCTTGCTTGGGGCGATATGATTATAAAAAATGTTGTGGATTCCGGTTGAGGGACCGCCTAAAATAATGAACAACAAAACAGATATTTGAGATAGAAAAATAAGTTATATTACAAGTAAAGATACAAACTTGGACGCAGGTTATTAATCCAGGAATAAGATTCTTAAGGAATATATATATATATATATATATATATATATATACAAGTCTTTGGAACTGACGGGTGCTGCATAATACTATTCTGAGTGGAGCTCAGAGCTTTTATGACAACCGACGCGGTATTCTCTGTAAAACTTCGGTATCGTTCGGTATCTTACGGATCTCTTACGATGTCTGATGTATCTCACTATGGCAGGAGTATATATATTCAAGTCGTGTCCATTATCATAGTAAAAGGGGAGATTCCACAACAAGAAAAAGATAAAAGAAACAAGTAAAATAAGTAGGAAAAAACGAAATTCATACTTGAACACTTACTATGTGAAGGAGTACTGATTTTTTTTTTTTTTTTTTTTCACACAAAGTAATACATAATACATTACAAAATCGGACATTAAATGAAATTCATAGTGGAAATCCGGGAATTTCAAGAATGAAATCTTTTCGTAGTGGACTAGCAGTATAGCCTGGCGTTTCTCGGGTGTAATGAAAGCTTTAAAACTAATCTATGGTCCTGGGCTCAGCCTGAAGAATACTTGTGTGAAGTTTGGTGAGATTCGGATAAAAATTGTGGATTTGTATAAAGGACATACAGACAAACAGACACACAAACAAACATCTTGCCTATATATTTATATATCTATTATCGATTTTCTGCACTACTGTAAAAACTGCAAACCTTGAAACCTCTGAATATCGTTTCTTATGTCTTTGTCTATGAGTGTATCAAATTTGATTAAAATCGGATCACTCCTATAAACTGATTTTTTCGATTATCGATTTTCGATATTTATCGGGGGGACCTCGACACAAAACATAGGTTAGAACACTCGCAGACGCTTGTAGTACAACTGGGTAAATTTTCAAGAAAATCGGTTCAGCCGTTTCGGAGTCTATAGGTAACGGATACACACACACACAGAGGCAAAGTTCCATTTATAAATAAGTTTAGATATCTGGGAATTTCAAGGATAAAATCTTTTTTGAGCAGCTATGTATGCTGAACCAAAATGAATCAATGCATTGAAAATGTAGTAAACGCTTGCAAAAATTGTGCTCGTGCATTAAAATTACCTCCCATGAAAATAAAACCTTGGCTAAAGACAGATAATAAGTAGAAATTATGCAAGTACAATAAACGGATTACATTATCTGGTGGTAATGGATACTTTTACTAAGTGATACTGAGACAACTGGAAGAGGCATGACTCGTGTAACTAGAACATTCTACACCGGTGAACAAAATAAAAGTTTCAGTTTGAAATTCTAATCACCTGAAGAAGTCCGAAGAATACAATGGCTGAAACATCGTAAATATAGTAAATATGAGGATAACAACCCGAACAATGTAATTCGTGTAAATAATTACAGTGCTTTATATCAGAAATATGGACAAATACCAATGTTTTTTTTTATTTTGCTCATTCTATATTATTGTTATTATGTCATTTCTTATTATGATTCGATTTCTACTATGATTGCACTACCTACCAAGTCTTCAGGAAGATCTAAGGCAGGTCGTGATGAGCTGTTATGGCCCCATTTCATGTTTTTTTCCTATCTCCCTATCATTCTTAGCATTACATAGACAAAATACTGCTTAGTGTGTGGGCTGTACTTAACAAGACTATTTTTTGTATATCTCTTGAGCTGGAGTTTCTAGGGAACATTTCAATCTGTTTTTTGTTCCATTTTTTTATCATTCCAAGTGCACCTACTATCACTGGTATAATTTTTGTTTTCAATTTCCACATTTTTTTACTATTTCAATTTCCATGTCTTTATATTTTATATTTTGTCCAATGCAAATATTCCCCCACTCTATCATGACGATTTTTATATTCATTTGGGGCAAGTACAGAACATCTTGAGATTAGGTGGCCTGTTGTTTATTGGTGTTTATCACAAAACCTGCATTTTCGATCCGCATTATTATATATAACATTTGCCTGAAAGTTTCTAGTGAAAAGACTTTGGTCTTGCGCTGCAAGAATAAAACCTTCAGTTTCAGACTTTAATCCAGATGCACGTAACCATCGATGAGTATTAACTTTATCAACATTGGGTTTATTATCACGTTCTGGATAGTGGCCATGCAGAGGTTTGTCTTGCCAGCGTTGTCTTATCTGTTCAAGAGTTTTATCTTTGGCTTTCATTTTCATATTTTTGCCGCAATAGTTGGTTCTTGGCTTCTGTTTTGCTTTTCTACAGAATCTGCTAAATGTAAATCTTGTTTGTATTTACTGCCTGCTTTTATTGTTGAATATTTTTTCTTTCTGTTTTCATGTTATTTGAATAATTCTATCATCCAATCCTTTGTTGTTTCTATGTATGTTAGTAATCCAATAGTTTTTTGTCTTGTATGACAATTCTAGGCGAATAAGTCCTCTCTCTCACCTTCTTTACGAGGTATGTATAGACGGTCTACATCAGCCTTTGGATGATGCATCTTATACTTAGAAAGAAGCTTTCTTGTTTTAGAATCCATTCGCCTGATGTCGTTTAGAGTTCAGTTTAAGATGTTGAAACTATATTGGACAACTGGGGTTGCAAGGCTATTAATGACCATAAGTCTGTTCTGAGAATTCAATTCAGTTTTTAATATCATTCATAGCCCTTTATAGTGCTCTTTACGGACGATTTCTTTCATTTTTTATGGTGAGTTTTTTCACTCTCATTTACACCTATGTATTTATAAGCTTCTTCTGGCTTTAGTTATTTTATTGTTACAGAAGAGTCTAAACTAATTGAGGATGTTTGTTGTAGTTATTATGTCATTTTTCATCATATTTCGATTTCTGCTATGGTCGCACTAACAACCAACTCTGGGGGAAGACCTAAGGTAGGTCGTGGCGCATTGTTATGGCTCCATTTTATGTTTTTTCTATCTTTCTATCCCTATCGTTACATAGACAAAGTTCTCCTTAGGGTGTAGGCTGTACTTAATAAGACAATTTTTGTATATCTCTTGAGCTGGGGTTTCCAGGGATTCTTTTAATGTGTTGTTTTGTTCCATTTTTTATTATTCCGAGTGCACCTACTATTACTGGTACAACTCTTGTTTCCAATTTTCACATTTTTTCTATTTTAATTTTCAGGTCTTTATATTTTGACAGTTTTTCGAATTCCTTGGTTGCTATGTTACAATCCGTTGGACAAGCCATATCAATTAATAGGCAAGTTTCTTCTTTCTGGTTTTTAAAAATAATGTCCGGACTGTTTGCTTAATCCCTGACAATTTAAATGTGAATTGATAATAAAGGCATGAAATTCAGTTTCCGGAACTTTCGAAAAGCACATAATGTAATAAGCAGAAACAAAGAGCACTTGAAGACCAAATGATTTTCCAGATTCAATTGTATGATTCTAATTCATATAATAAACTAAAAAGTTTTTTTAAAAAGTTGTGAATATATTGTAAAATATTCCTGAAACACGTGTGATACTCACTTCATATCTGATGTCCTGAGCTCAAACCTATACTAAGAACGATAAAAAGTTTACCAGTTAAAAGTAAAAACTATATAATTCCCGAATATGTAGATGATTGTACTGTTATTATGATAATTTGTATTGTACTGCAGCATGCTCGTCTAAAAAAAACAAAACAAAAAAACTTGTGTATAAGTGTTGACGAATAAATGTATGCTTTATTCTCTAAGCCAAACGTGCAGATGGTGCAACGATTTGTGAAATGACAGGGCCGATTTCGAATTCTGATTTGTTACATTCGCATACGCTTAGGATAGGTGTGAATCTCTCTACTACCACTTAATATCGGTTAAATGATTGGACTTATATCTGAAAAATCATTGCTATTGTAAGAAATATTGTTAAAGCAAGATTTACTTATATATATATATATATATATATATATATATATATATATATATAACTTTAATATATATATTTTTTATATATATTTATAACTTTAATCCAAAAGGCAAAGCAGGTAGGCAAATCCCAAAAACCCGATCCTCATTAATATTAATTACATTAATATTAAAATTGATCAAGGTTGAGGGCTCAGTGCAGTTTATATTCAAATTACAGAGCCAATTATAACTTAAAACAATACTCCAATGTTTAAATTCGTTGGATGGCCATTTCTACGAGAAAATCCTCGCCTCCTCAGCAAACGAAATTTATTTCAAAAAACCAAATGACAAAATGAACAAAGATATTATACCGGCAGAAGTTAAAAAAAAATTCTTCACAGAAAATTAAAGGGGTGGGATTAATAAGAAAGCGAATATTCTCACAAATCAGAATATGTTTTGGCTTTAAATAACCCACAAGGTGTTGATAAACCATAAAAATCTATCAATTTACACGCAGTTTTTTGTCTATATTATTCGACTTGTGGCTAAGTTGTTATAGATGTGCGTGAATATTTGCATTTTCTATTAATTTCATGATTGTATGAATTTCATTTTATTTCTAGTAAGCCTAATCTTTTCCGCCATATCCTTAGGTCGCACTAAGCTTTAGGAGAAAGCAGATAAAACAAAAAAACAAAAAAAAAACGGGAAAGTACTGAAATGAATTGAGTCGTTCGGTGATGAGTATTTCTCGGTTGCTGAATTGTCCGTCTGTCTGGTAGAAGTTGTTGCAGAATTACACTGTCTCTGTTGTTCTAAACTGCAGAAGAGTAATCGAAGCAAGAGAAAACAAACTGTTCATTTTCGTTTCTCGTTCTTTATCCGCTGTTATTTCCTCGTCTCCAACCAATTTCATCCCAGTCCTCTCATCATTTCCGTCCTCACCCACAATCACAGAGTCAAACTTTGCATCTGTCTGTTTTCGCCTTAGCCTTTATTTTATCCCGTGTTCAATCCCATCCATGGCAGATGATGCCGGGAGGCTTATAAACACAAGCCTAAAGGCTAACCTAGCCCTAGGTTATGCGATAGAAACAACACGTAGCCGCAGGCATTAATAGCTTCAGGCAATGGAAACTATCACTCAGAGGCCAACTGAATTATACATTGTTTTGTGCTTCCTTTTTCTTTCACTCTTTTGTTTCTTGTCCTTCTCATCAGCCTCTTCATATCACTTTATATGCATGACAAATTTCAACACACATTTTAATTATTACGTTATATACTGAGGCAAATGCAACTATTTTTGCTTCGAATAGTTTATTGATCATCATCAGCATTTGTAATTTGAATCTGATATTAATTCTTCAATAAAAGAAAATTTAGATCGAACGCATTTAGTATATATATATATATATATATATATATATATATATATATATATATGTACACTACTGGCCATAATTATTAGGCCACCTCAGTTTTTTTTAAAAGAAATGATGTATTTCATACTATTTTTAGTATTTATTGTCAAATGTAAATAGAATGGTTCTTTTGTTTTTATATATATATATGTTTTGTTTTGTTATTACTTTGCCAAATTTGACAAGGCAAGGAAGCAAAGATGAACTCGTCCGAACACCCCTAAATTTTCTTCATTCTTTCATCGATGAAACTGCACTATAGGTAATTATTAAATATTTACAAAATCCTTTGACGCATATGTTATTGTGCAATATTAACAAAAGAACCATTCTATTTTCAGTTGGCAATAAATACTAATAAATAGTATAATAGTCAGAAATATATCATATTTTAAAACACTAAAATAGTTATGGTCGGTAGTGTGTGTGTGTGTGTGTGTGTGTGTGTGTGTGTGTGTGTGTGTGTGTGTGTGTGATCATGGATTTTTAAATTTCGATATTCAAGTGGACAAAATAAATAAAAAAATCCTGAATATTCTCTCGTTTCGTATGCGGTACAAATTATTTTTACGATGAGGATTCCGCACGTACACTAGACAAAATTTTAGAAATAGTCTAATATCTTATTTTTATAAATTAAATGAAAGTAATGAAGGTGACGAATCAGGAAGATGCTAAAAGCATATAAAAACATCTCTTTAACTTATTCCTCTGATGCGCATAGCATATAACAGCGATTTTTCTATTGTTGATATTTATTTACTTGCTTAACACTTTGCTTAAATTTTGTATCAACGATGAAAATAAACAGTGAATTAAATCCTGCTATTATAACACGTTAGGGTGTTTTATCTTTTCTTTTATTTAGTTAAAGACTTAATACATCACTGTCTCCTTAGACTTATGATTAACATTCAAGCGAATGAATCATTTATATTTTTTTAAAAAACCGTGTAGATTCACAAATCACAATGTGCTTTGCTAAATAACACAAAAATATTACGTGATGATATTGGACAGTAGAAACAACTAAAATATTTTGCATATGTAACTAGAAATGATATAATCAAGATGTTTACTGTGGACATTACATGAAATAAAAGTTTAGGAAGCAAACTCCCCGAGTATTTGAAAGATCGATAGCAATGAACATGAGAAGTCAACTATCATGAAAAACTGTCAAAAAAAAAAAAAAAAAAAATTAAACGGACAGAAATGTTAACTGTTAGGTCAATGAATGCATGATTTTTTCTGTATGAGAAGAGTTAATTTCTCACTAACCAATACGATAATGAACATAACTTCATAACCTTACTACATAGTAACCATTAATCTAAACGTATTTATAAACTTTGTCTCTGTGTGTGTGTGTGTGTGTGTGTCTGTGTGTGTGCCCGTTCCCTTAGACTCCGAAACGGCTGAACCGATTTTCTTGAAAATTTACACAGCTGTACTATAAGCGTCTGCGAGTGTTCTAACCTAGGTTTTGTGTCGAGGTACCCCCGATAAATATCGAAAATCGATAACCGAAGAAATCAGTTTGTAGAAGGAGTGGTCCGATTTTAATCAAATTTGATACACTCATAGACAAAGACATGAAAA
The DNA here is from genome assembly GCA_037127315.1 of Ascarosepion bandense. Lineage (NCBI taxonomy): Eukaryota > Metazoa > Mollusca > Cephalopoda > Sepiida > Sepiidae > Ascarosepion > Ascarosepion bandense. Next base: position 3,142,521 of record JBBBDQ010000390.1, read on the forward strand.
ACGATATTCAGAAGTTTCAAGGTTGCAGTTTTTGCAATAATGCCGACAATCGATAATATATATATATATATATATATATATATATATATATATAAAAGGCAAGATGTTTGCGTGTGTGTCTGTTTATCTGACTGTATGTCCTTTATACAAATCCACAGTTTTTATCCGATTCTCACCAAACTTCACAAATATTCTTTAGGCTGAGTCTGAGCTACAGGACCATGGATTAGTTTTAAAGCTTTCATTACATCCGAGAAACGCCGGGCTATACTGCTAGTATAGCTATAAATACAATTTACTAACTAGTAACTATTAATATAAGTTAATAAAAATGCTTCATCGCGTTATTATTATATCCCACCCCACAAAAAAAAAGAAAAGAAAAATGGTATCTGACAATGGGAGTTGATTTCTCTCAGATAAAGTTAGATTTTCTATTCAGTAACATCTTTAAAATGTAAAACGATACTATAACCTTACAAATCTTTTTACATACAGACATTTATTATAACATGTTTCATATAGTTGAGAGAAAAATTATATCATATACGTTGCTGTGTATATGAAAATATCCTGAAAAAAATACTAATTACATAATCTATCATTTTTCTCTCACTCTTTCTCGCGTTCTCTCTCTCTATATATATATATAGTCATCCGCAGTGTTGGGACGCCCGCGCCTATTCGGCTATAATGGACTATTCCATTAATATGTAAAGTAATGGTGGCATCTACGTAGGAGAGTGTGCCGAGCAGCCGTATCGACAACTCATTCGTAGGCTTCCGGTGACGACCCGGAAGTACCCATTGCTCATACTGCGTCTTATGACGGTTGAGACGATTAACCTCTATTCTTGTATTTGATACTAATAACCTTTGTAAATACTATTTTCACGGAATACAACGATTAACCTATTCCTGTTGTTGGGTTATTTATTCTTACTCACGCAGAGAGAGATGTTTCACAGCTCATCAGTACGTTTAGACATCCGCTTGCTTTTAGCCAGGATTGAAACCAGACCGAACTGACATCAGTTGCCGATTCTACCTCTGAGCTACGGGCGCTCGGCAGAAGAAGGTCGAGTTTTAGAGTGTGATATACCCTGTAAACATACGCCGGTAACTGAGAGTGTTCTGATTCATTACTTTAGGAACGATGCGGAGATGTTAGAGCAGCTACTGTTTTTTCAAAGTCTACTATTCTTCCAGAATTATGCAAAATAATATTCTTTTCAAATAATGTTCACAGAAATAATCGGTCTTATGATTCTTTCATAAGAATCTAGTTGCCATTTTTATTAGATTTAAGCAAGTATGATTACATCAAAATAGTTAGTATTTAATTAATTGTCTTTACATAATTGAAGTTCATAAGGGCTGCATGTTTATTCTCAGAAATAACATTTGTTCTGTTCTTTCAGGAGTTCTGTCTCTAAGAGGAAGTAATGACACATACTGTTTTACATATTAAACCCAAATTTTAATACTACGTCGTTTTTCTAGTTTCTTTAAACCACACGACTATAAGAAAAAGAAGAAAAATATCTCCAAAAGTAAGCGGGGCCTTCAACTTTCAACGCAATATATTTGCAAATACAAGCCTGTTTCTTTGTATCACAGATTATCATTGTGTGTAGCCATCTACATGCTTCTGGCCGGGATCGAAACTCGACCGATTTAGTGTCAGTCAGAGTCGCTACTCCTAAGCTATAGGAGCATGGATTCAGAGAAGGGAAATTTTAACGTGTTGTATATTAGCAGTGTGTACACTTGCCAGTCACCGAACGAACTCAATTCATTCCTGAAGAGTAATGCATTTATTGCAATTTAGAAACTGTTTTTAAAATTTTCTTCTCTAGAGAACTCAATCGTAATGAGAGCAGAATATATATATATATATATATATATATATATATATATATATATATATATTTCCTGCTCTAATGTGTTGATAAAGTCCATGATAGATCGAAACGAGCTTTTCTTTTTGTTTTATTCATAGTGCCCTTTTACACATATATTTTAGTTATATCTGAAATGTTGCTGTGGGACCTCCTAAATATATATAAGTAATTCATTTTTTATTTTTTAATCCGACAGTGTCATTTAAACGTTATTTCTTTTCGTGGATACCTGTATTTGATTAAACACTCCACTTATTGAGCAAATAATTATTAAAGAAAAAGATGCTTCCTCCAGCAGGATTCGAAACTGCGTCCGAGTTGATTTTCATTAAGTCGGATCTAGCCAATGTTTCTCTTGCTATGTGGGACACAGATTCGAATCCTGAAACAGTCCTCAGTCTTTCTCAGTTCAGGCCATTTTACTGACCAGGCAAGTCTAACTAATCGATGATGTTATTTTAGTAATCCGACCGTTGTCGGTCGATGAATATTAAAACCGTCAAATGCAACGTTAGCTGAAAGCAGGAGCAGCAACCCTGCTTAAATGGGACGCGACAAACATGTTATTCTTTGTTCTGTATATAATAAATTTTAAGTTGTTTTTCTCGCTATAAAAATTATTTTTAATAAGATTTGTTTCCCTTAAAATGTAAGGCTTCATTATCAATACTTGATAGTTCAGAACCATTTACGTAGCTTAGAAGCGGGATCATTTTATTGAATTAATGGCTAAATCAACTGCTAGGAAGGTTGGGTCCCTGTATCGGGCGAGGAAGTTTTTCCGTCTGAATCCATCTTTCACATATACAAAACAACCATTCGCCCGTGCATGGAATACTGTTGTCATATCTGGTCAGGCGCCCCTGGTGTTCCTCTCAGTGTTCTCGATAAGCTCCAAAGGAGAACGTGTAATGTGATTGGACCCGACCTGGCAGCGCAACTCCAGCCACTTTCTCATCGTGGGATGAGGCTTCCTCTGTCTCTTCTACAAATATTTTCATGGCTTCTGCTCCGAAGAACTTAGGTCACTGGTGCCCTCTCCACAAGATTTTACTCGGGCAACCAGACTGGCATCAAGCTCCCACCCTTTTTAAAGTTAGATCAACCAAATGCAGGCGACAATTCTACTCCATCAATTTCTTTTTTCTCTTTCCGCCTATGAAACTCCCTTCCATATTACTTTAATTAAACTGTTTATTTTCTGTCAATATGCCTCATAAAAGATGAAATAGTTCTTGTCCTAATACTTTTGCACAGTACTATATATATATATATATACTAGATGCCTTTGGTAAATTGTCGCAATTATTTTATTATTTAAAAGCAAAAGGCTATTATACCAAATATTAAATTTATTTTGTAACAAGCATTTTTCTTATTAAGTAAATCAAATAAAATTACTTTAATAAAATTGTTTATTTTCTGTCAATATGCCTCATAAAAGATGAAATAGTTCTTGTCCTAACACTTTTGCACAGTATTGTATATGTACCATATATTCTACTCTCGGCTATGGAGTAAAATAGCAAATGAGACTGGGCTCTCTAGTTTTCTCTGACATCTAATCAAAGAGAAGACACACACACACACACACATACACACACATATATGTATATATTTGTGTATTTAGGCAGCAAATCTTCTTTTAAACATGTCAAACTAAATAAGTTACAAACATTATATTTGCTTATTTTTAATAAAATCCGTTCATACTCCCGGATAATCTTTCGCGTTTTACAATCAAAAGATGTCAGAAATGAGCTGTAACTTTGACAGATGCTATTTTCATTCATTTCTCAAGGTACCCATATACTTTCAACCTCTTTCCGAGATCATCTTCAGGAATGTTAGTTATGGTAACAAATGTAACCGAAAAACTGGGTTGCTAAAAATTACTGAACATTTTTTCTGCTTCAAATATAACGGTTAGCAAATTGCTTAGCGTACATTAGAACGTGAAAATTATCCAAAATGGATTTCTTTTATATGTTGTAATGTCATGGTCATGCACGTGTTAAAGCATGAAAAAAACAGTTCATTTTACAAACATTTTAGAACTTTACTACAGTATTCATAGCTGATTCTATTAATTGACGGCTTAAGTGTTTTAATGAATATTGCTTCAAGAATCTGCAGTTTGTGTTTGTTGTTTTCTCGGTGTATGATCGATCATTATTTTTTTATATTTAAAATCAGACGGGAATGTTGTTATAGATTTCTAGAAATGTATTAATGGTCAGACAATATAATGTAAAACGTCTAGTTAATGTAGTTGTTGTAAATCCAACATATATATTTGTTTCTATGTCGGAGATACATTCTCTCAAGGGACATTTGAATTGATATATAATGTTGGTTTTACGTAACACATCAGTTGGTGGGAAGGAGTTATTACGGATAATTAAATTAGTAGAATTGTACCTTTTATAATATATTATTCATTCGAATTTTTTATTGGGATCAACAGGAGATATATTAGTACGAATGAGATTTTTTATTATTTTTTCATCCTGTTTGTAGTTATCGTGCATCTGGTTGCAATAAAAGAGTTTGATATGTATATGGGCTTTTGTGGAAGTACCATATTTTGTTTGATGTGTATTGAGGTTATTGAAATATCGTCTTATTTCTTCATCTACAATGTGGTTTGGGAAATCATTGTTAATGAGAGTCTGCTGAATATTTTTTAGTTTAGAGTAAAATATCTTTTTTGCGTAGGAGATGATTTGTGCTCAGTTAATTAAGTTGTGTATAAGTGCTATTTTGTAGTATTTTGGGCATTCATTCTTATGTGTTATTGTTTGTGTCTATTAAAATGTTAAGGAAAGGGATTTTGTTATCTTGGTTAATGCCGTATGTAAACTTGGGGACAGAGTTCTTTTGAAAGTTTTTTGGAGAATTATTATTTCTTCTATATTTTTAACTAACATAAAAATATCATCTACATATCTTACGTAGATGGAGGGTTTTTTAAGTGGTACTGTATATATTATTTTCTAGGTTGGCCATGTAGAATATATAAAATTATATACATATAAGATTATTGCCTTAGCTTTCTTTGTATCCCACCATGTTTTCTAAAACAAAGAATAAATGAATAAGAACATACTTCTTGTAACAAGAACAGATACATCCAACGGAAAGAGAGCAGTCTAGACAGTGGCTAAATTGGCTGACGCTTTCCAGTTAAGATTCAAAGAACGAAACCTGTATTTCTCAAAACATTTATCGTATAATTTCAATTTTAAAAAACTGAACTTAATTCTGATTAGTTAATTAAACACAATACATAATTTTAAGGCTATTTTCCCTACCCATATGAACTCTTTAAATATAAAGAGTTTTGTTTTATGTATTCAAATGTAAATCATTTTCACAACAATAACTCAATATTACCTGATGACGAGGTAAAATCTTAAAATATAGAAATTTTCGTGTTTCAATGTAAATTAAATTAATTTTAAATAAAAAAATAATTATGATTATATATATATACATATACACACACACACACACACACACATATATATATATATATATATATATATATATATATTATTTTAAGGGAAATGGGAAATAAATTCCGAAAATGTGAGATAAAATTTACTTTAGAAACAACAAAATATGAATTTATTGTATGGTTGCCGACATTATAATGTTTCGGTTGTTATGACCATCATCAGGGTTTATATTTACTGTTGTGACCTACGGCCTGTGAATAGATTTAGAAATGCGATAAAAACTTAAAATTTTAAGGCTGTTTGAAAGAATTGCAGCAAACAATGACGTCAGTCACGAAATATCTATATTTTATTTTGTTATTTTTCATCAGAAAACTGTTTGAATTTCATCTCAAAGACTTTTAAAATAACAAAACGTTATGAATATTTCGTGACTGATGTCATAGTTTACTGCAATTCTTTTAAACAGCGTTAAAATTTTAAGTTTTTATCACATTTCTAAATCTATTCATAGAACGTAAAAAAATAAACAAAAAAATATCTCACAATAGTAAATATAAGCCCTGATGATGGTTATAACAACCGAAACATTACAATGTTGGATACCATACAATAAATCCATATTTTGTTGTTTCTCAAGTATTTCTTCTCATATATATATATATATAAGACAAATTAAGGAAGACACGTTATTTCATCGTGAATTGGGAGTATATGGCTTATTTCAGGGGAACCATCATCAGCTTAGGTCTTTATTTTAAAAAGAATTTTACACGGACCTTGATATGTTTAGAGCTTTCTTTGAGAGTTATCCTACCACTGTATGTACAGGATACTTTGGGTTCTTCTATACCCACACTTCATGCTGAGATATATATATATATATATATATATATATATATATATATATATATATATATATATAATTAAATTTGTTTAATGTACACTAATTTAATTTATATTGCGACACGGAAAATTTTGTTTCGAGACTTTTACTTCTTCATCGGGCAATGTTGACTTATTGTGAAAATGATTTACATTTGAATATATATATATATATATATATATATATATAAAGAATAAATAAGACTAATATTTATTTATTTTTTTTTTTTTACTCCAGTGTTATCCCCTTAACTTACTATCGCGACTCAGGAACATTTATGTGCCTAAAAGAAGCTTTTTTTTCTTTTTAAAGGTTTCCTGATATTTTTAAGGTGTCGTGATATTGTTATTTATTAATGCTTATCTCTACGTTACAAAAGTTTATGTTAATATTCCATTTAGTGTCTTTCATTCTACCATAAAGAGTTTAAAGTAGTTGAAACTTGCTCGTTTGTATTTCTTATTGCACAAAGTGCATTTCAAAAAAGTTTGTGAAAATTAGTTAGACTAATTGTAGTTAAAACTGATTCTTCCTTAATTTACATTTTACATAAACATAGACTTATATGCAAATATATTGTCGACACATTATTTTTTCTTTATCACACTGTCCATTCCTTTCATAGTTTTCTCCGTGTTTTCCTTTATCTGCGAATTAGAAAATACTTGTTATCTGTTTCATGCAAAGAATACTAATCGCTTTAGAAGGAGTTACTGCGGTTTCTGCATGAAACTTTTATCTCGAGTTGTAATATAAACTAATTCTTTGCACAGTGTAAGAAATCACAAACTTTAACTCCAGAGAATTATGCTTCTTAATTTAAAGAAAAAACAACAGGTAAAAATAGATTATTGTGTTGTTATTTGAGTTGTGATAAAAAGACAGATATGGTAATTATATTATGGTTAAATCTTTGCGCATAATAATTTAAATGAATGTTTTGCAATGATAAGTAAATAAACATTACCAGATAATTTTCGCGAAAGAAAGAAGATTTCTCAACGAAGTTTTTAAAAACTTACGACGAAATAAAGATTTGGCCTTTGTTTTCTGAACTGATTCAGTATTCAATACACCAAATCCATGTTGAAAGTATTTTTTTAAATCAGTTATTTTCCCCATTTTTTTTTATTAGAAAATTATAACTTGTGCGATCTACCAAAAACTGAATTTCTTATAAAACATTTGATATTAAAAAAAAATACAACCATATAAATGAATATTAATGTAATGCTAAAAATGTTATCTGGGCAAAGGGAATTAAAAGAATAAACAAATATGAAAATACGTGTAATTTTTCATAAAAACAATGAATATGTATTCAATTATTAAAAGATATTTTATACCTTCAAGTGACGATCAAGAATTCAAATGGTCTGAATTTTTATAATAAAGACTTGGTTTGAAATGCTGAGAAAATTTTTAATTAAAAATGATTTTTCAACATTGAAATAAATTAATGAATTTAATTGCATTGATATAATGGAAATTAATAGTATATGTAAACTATTGCTCCTACCCTTAAATTTTGATTTAAGCATTTGCTCCCGAAAATAATAAGAATAGAAGGACTGGATAATTTAACACTCAGATTATATTTTGCAAGAGCAAGAAAAGGAGTAAACTTCTTAACACGTTTCAATGAATGAAGTTATAGAGCCATGAACAGCCACGTCAAAAAAGGACAGATTACATATAGAATTAACAACATATTTATGCATATAAAAAATTTAGATAATCTTTATGCAAAGACATATTAGCATGGCCAAGGACACATTTCAAAAGATAACCAGAATACTGAAAGATAGGAAAATCTCACTGGAAACAAAGAAGTAAGTGTTGGATTGCTATGTGATACCTGTCCTTCTGTATGGAAGTAAATATTGGTCAATCTCCTCAACGATGAAGGAAATACTTCAGGCTACAGAAATGTGGTTATACAGAAGGATGCTGAGGATAACATGGACTGAGCTCACAACTAATGACGAGGTCTTGGAGAGGATGCAAACAAGGAGAAAACTAATGATTAATATATGATTCATCGCGAGGTTCTTGACAAAATTCAAAAAAGAATCTGCAATGTAATCGATCCTGACTTGGCAGCCCGTCTTCTGTCACTTTCTCACCGACGTGACGTGGCTTCCCTCTGTCTTTTCTACATATATCATGAACTTTTTGGCTCTGGTGCCCCGTCCACGTGAATTAAAGTATGCATTAAGTATGCATCTTAGATTGTTGGATTGCTATGTGATACCTGTCCTTCTGTATGGCAGTAAATATTGGTCAATCTCCTCAACGATGAAGGAAATACTTCAGGCTACAGAAATGTGGTTATACAGAAGGATGCTGAGGATGACATGGACTGAGCCCACAACTAACGACGAGTGCTTGGAGAGTATGCAAACAAGGAGAAAACTAATGATTAATATAAGGAAGGAATAAATGAAGTTTTTGAGATATGCAATGTGGAAGGAGGGCCTGGAGAATTTAATACTCACAGAACTCTTCCAACCAATACATATACCTTCCCTCACAAGAAGTGAGAGTGAGTAGCTTGTGGGTAGCTAGTAGATAGCCTGAGGAGAACGCTCTGAACATAGTCGAGAGTCGTCTACTGATACCGTAATGACCATTACGAGTCCCAGTTCGAGGGTCGAATTAAAGTATTACACATTAACCGTATTATCGTTCTACTAACAAAGTTCCAAGTGTTGTATTTTGCAGTGTTTAATATATATTCACTATTTCCTATTTTGGCTGTTCTGTGTTATTTTTTACCATCACGAGTGTGCAGGGGGTTACAGTGAGTGAAAGGACTGGGTAGAGGGGTATCGAAGTAATGATAAATGATGGATGGGATTCAAGGAGTTGGATGTCAGTTGACGTTGCATTTACTTATTCAGAGGTTGTAGCTATCAGGTATGCAAGTAAATGGAAGTGAGTTCCACAGGCGAGAGGAGCGAGAAAAGAAACCTTTAGAGACAGCTACATTCAAGTATTTCAACGGTAAAAGGTTAGGACCTAAATGCCAATCATGTAGCCCGCTTAAACTCATTTATTCTGGGCACCAGGGAAAAAAGTCCGTCAGAGCAATTTCCATTAAAGTATTTGTAGAGCTCTCTCCCCACCCCTGTATAACCTTACCTTTCTCTCCACCTATGTATCTGTCATCGCACCTGCTTTCTATTGTTCCTTTCTAACTAGTCTGTACTCCTCACTCTTTTCTAATTAATCTTTTTACATTTATGTAACCCCCTGCACATCAGTGACATTTCCGCCTTGCTCGGGGTGAAATGATTTAAAAAAAAAAATAATGCAGAGGGAAGCCATATCACGTCGATGAGGAAGTGGTGAGATGCCAGGTCAGGACCGATTACATTGCAGATCATTCAGATTTTGTCGAGAACCTTAATGTGAATAGCAGAAGCACCCGAACCGATATGGGAACAGCATTCAATTCACAGACGAATGGTAGATTTATAAAAGTTCAAGCTGTATTCTGAGGAGAACATTTTCAAGACCGATTCAGAGACCCGATTTTCCTAGCAGTAGATGCCTCTATATATTCGATATAGTCGTTCCACTTCAGGTTGATTGTGAGAGTGAGGCAATGTAGCGCAGTGTCTTGCTCCCCAGGAGGCTAGCGTCATCCATTCTAATGACAGATAGGAAGGTTCCTCTACGATGTTTAAAGGAGAGCAGATTCGTTGTAGAGACATTAAAATTTACGAGCCATTGTCATCTCATATCCATCACGCCTTTTTCATAAGCAGTGGCCTGGTTTATTTTATCAGCCTTGTCAGATTTACTATTGACGGAAGTAGAAGGTGGAATCATCTGCATAGAACCCAGAATAGAGATTCGAGGAATCCTCGGGGTCGTATGAAAGAATCTGGAAGCTAGCGCGTTCAAAACGACCTTCATTTCATGATTTTACTAGCAGTATAGCCCGACGTTGCTCGGGTGTAATGAAAGCTTTAAAACTAATCCATGGTCCTGGAGCTCTGACTCTTTGAACGTTGGCACGAAAGACTAAAAAGCAATAGTTGTTTCCAGTTAAAGCGAAACCGTAGACTGAAAGAAAAATGAATAGATGTAAGTCAAATTTTGATTTCCTGCTATCGATATCAAATTTTCGGCACTGTTGTAAGAACTGCAACCTTGAAACTTCTGAATATCGTTTCTTATGTCTTTGTCTATGAGTGTATTAAATTTGATTAAAATTGGAAGACTCCTTCTATAACCTGATTTTTTCGATTATCGATTTTCGATATTTATCGGGTGTACCTCGACACAAAACATAGCTAAGAACACACGCAGACGCTTATAATACAAGTGTGTAAATTTTCAAGAAAATCGGTTCAGCCGTTTCGGAGTCTATAGGTAACGGACGCACACACACACACAGAGACACACACAGAGACAAAGTTCCATTTATAAATAAATTTAGATTAGATAGGAACGATTGGATTAAATCAAACATTCATCCAGAAATAACGTAGCACTGGATATTGCACAGAAGGCCAAATGCCAAACCTTAACAAAGTCTTTCGAGTTATACAGAACAACGGCTCCGACTTCGCCATTCTTATTAAGAGCCTGGCATATATACTTTTAACTATTTGTCTATATTTCTGAGATTAGGTAGTATTTACAGTATTTACATCATTCGGATTATTGTCCTCATCTTTGTTGCCATTTGTACGACGTTCCGGCCTTCTTCAGGTGCTAGGAATTTCGAGCCAAACTCTTTATTACAATCACTTGGGTATATGAACTCCATTCCTTGCGTCTATATCCACTAAACCATGTGTCTTTAAGAAGTTCCTTACTTGACCCTTGAGTTTAATACCAGACTTCAGCAGTGGTGAACAAGTAACTCGAAGGGTTAGAGGAAGATAACTCATGATTTCCAATCGAGGCTTTACGTAAGGAATGGAGTTCATATACCCCAGTTTTTGTAATAAAGGGTTCGGTTCTAAATTCCTAGCACCCGAAGAAGGCCGGAGCGTATCACGGCCGAAACGTCGTACAAATGGCAACACAGATGAGGATAATAGTCCGAATAATGTAAATACGGTAAACTTATAACTATGCAAGTGAAATTCTGAAAATGAGTGAGTTTTATTTAAATTTCAGTTACTGTATTCTCTCTAATGAAGTATATCTTAATATTATAATATAGCCCTGTATTTCACAATTATTTTCACCATGTATAAGGACCGATTGGCACACGGGTAAAGGGTTACATAGGAAAAGGCACAGTTTATGTAGATATGTGAGAAATATAACGGTTAACGATAAACTTGAACATGTTAAGATTGCAGTGATTGGGGAATCATGCTTTTAGGAGTCTATCCTACAAATTTGCGGTCCGTGGGAAGAACTTACCGAACTCAATAGAATACGGAGGGGATGAGAGGGTTTCGCTAAAATGTGAGTAACATTGGCGGGTTTTAGCAGTGAAGTTTGGAACTAGTGGAACTAAGGAAATTAGTTGATCTGAAAATCTAGACAATTTTGTAAATGAAAGCCAGAAGAAAGGACTAACTTTAAGAAAACAGAATATATCATTTTATCAAGAAGGACAGCCCAGGACGCGAACTACAGATTGGAGACATCAAAGTCTAGAATATACAGAATTCCAATAACTAAGTAATGTAACAAAAGCCCGATAATGTGACACATATATCCGAATGCGCATTTGAATTGCAAAGTGACTTCAAGAGGCTAAACAAAGTATTAAGAACGAGAAAAATTCTAGAAACTGTGCTGAAATTCTATGTGAAAACTATCCTGTTATATTGCAGTGAATAATAAAATGTTTCATCCCAGTTTAAGATGAGATTTAAGTGCGTTACAGATATTGTAACATGAGCAATTAGAAAGTTTAACAGAAAAGAGAAACAAAAAGAACACTTATATTTTAATCAAAGGGAAATATTTCTGGAGTATCAAATAAGGAATGAAATAATTTAATATTACAGAGCATTCAAACATAAGAGCCAGACAGAAAATAAATAACATTTCAACAACGTTTATAAAAATGAAAGGCTGAACAAGGACTGCGAGATATGTTAAATGATCAACCGTTGCTTAGATCTACAATGAACAGAAAACAGTGGAGCGCCATAGTTATCAACGTCTTAAAGAGGCACGGCACATTAAACAAGAAGAATGCACATTATAGCCGACTAATTAAAAACGTTTGGATAATGTAAATAGAGGTTAAATAAAATAAATGAACACTGTGTTGATGGCAAGCACAGAAGGAAAGCTACAGGATCACTTATGCAAATTAGTAAATGAAATGAAGAACCAAAAATTCCAAGAAGACGGTATGCATAATGATCAGAAATTGAAATGTCTGGGAAGTGTTTTAACAGAAGATGGAAAATGTGACATCAAAATCCAAAAGAACAGCAAAATATGATTCCCGAAAACTAAGCAAAAGAAATTTCGTCAGAAACAAATAAAATATTTCTGAAATACTGTGGAATATCAATTTTCAATAGCAGTGAAGGCTGGACACTTTGCTCACAGATGAATAAAAAAAAAAGAAATGGGGTTCTGTGGGTACTGAGGACACCATGGTAAGCAACGAAGACGACTTAAGAAAAATGGAAACATAACGAATACTTAGAAATTCTTTGAACCCTTAGTCAGGAAAGAGAGCTTAGAAAGATGGAAAATGTGGGTACTGAGGACACCATGGTAAGCAACGAAGACGTCTTAAAAAAATGGAAACAAAACGAATACTTAGAAATTTTTTGAACCCTTAGTCAGGAAAGAGAGCTTAGAAAAATGAACACTCCCAAGACATACTGAAGGCAAGAGAGAGACGCGTGGCAGCGGGCTACCTAACTAATAAGTGTGTGCAAAGGGATAGACGAACGATGAAAAACAGTTTCTAAAAGATACAAAGGATAGCTAACGTAAGTACCATTAGATAATATATATATATTTTTTAATCATTTCCCCTAAGCAAGGCAGTTTTACTGCAACTGCTTCGCAGGGGTTTTACATAGAGGGAAGTTATGAGAAAGAGGGGTAGGTTATAGGAGGTGTCAGAAGAAGGGTAATAGAAGGAATAGAGTGGTGTGGATAGAGAAAAGAACTTGAAAGAAAGGATGCGAGTTAGTGAGATAGGAAATGACTATTGACTTTACATTTAAATTCTTGGAGATTGTAGCTGTTGGGGAAGCAAGTATACGGAAGGGAATTCCACAGGTGGGAAGTGCGAGAAAAGAAGCTGTTAGAGTAGAAATTGCGGTTACATTTTATCGGTTTCACTGTAAAAATGTGAAACCTAGCTTCTAGTCTAGTAGCTCGAGTAAATTCGTTTATAGGGGGCACCAGTGAACTAAGATAATCGGAGCAGAATCCGTGAAAGTATTCGTAGAAAAGACACAGGGAAGCCACATCACGCCGCCGAGAGAGAGACTGCAGCCTAGCTACCAAGTCGGGATTGATCACATTACAGGTTCTCCATTGGATTCTGTCAAGAATCCCGAGGTGAATAGCAGGGGTACCCGACCAGATGTGGCAGCAGGATATACGGGCCGATGGTAGAATTTATATATGTGCAAGATAGATTCAGATGTGGGAAAAAACCTTCCTGGCAGCGGATTTAGTATGTACAAAGCATTCACTAACCGAGATATACCCAGTAGCTGATAACTCTTATGAATTAAAAATATAAATACGTTTTTATTAGAATTCTAATTTTTAATGATTAGGTTTTGGAAAGGATAGAAGCGAAAAGGAAATGAATACTGAGTATCAGGAAGAGATAGCTAAAGTTCCTGGGACATGCAATGAAGAAGGAGGGCTTGGAGAACCTGATACTAACAGGCCAGATAGAGGGGGAAAAGAGACAGAGGAAAGCAGCGGATAACATATTTGAAGGGCCTGAGCAGGTGAATGATGGAACGAGGGTTGCATGGTGCAACAGGAGAAAGCGTGCTAAGGGCCACTTGGGATAGGGAGACGTGGAAAGCCATGATCGCCTACGTCCTGAAAGGAGAGGGCACATAAAAGAAGAATTTGTAAGATTTCGCCTTCATGTTTTTATTAGAATACTAATATGTAATGTTTCGCCTGTTATGTATATATTTTTTAAGCAAAGTCACAAGTCACTGTAATCGTTAGCAAATGTTAGCGATGCCTTGATCTACGCTAGGGGTCGGCAACTCATTCGACCCCGCAGGCCGGATCGCGTAATAATGACGGGTCGCGGGCCGGACGAAAGCCATTAATGAAAAAATAAAAGAAAATTACATATGCAGACCCCTGTCAACCTAAATATTTAAAACCTTAATGAAAATAAACATTGAGAAATCAGAAAAACAAAAGCAAATCTAAAATTAAAAAAGACCTAACAAAAATTACTTTTCCTCAAGGAAGGTCAAAATACTTCAAAGTGAAAAAATCAACCGAAGTGAAATGGATGAAATTAGGACGTGTAGGTTTGAAACTGTTATTGAAAATTGTACCACAAACAATCCACACACACTCATCAAACAAAAACGAAACACATATACCCATACATACGAGTACAAATAGTTGCAAACATATACACTTACGTATGATAAGATAGGAACACGGCCCATTGAAAGATTCCAGCAATTTACATAGGGTAGGTGGCAGGGGTAAGCGATGGGGGGAGGTCGCTGTTGGAGCAATGAAATAAAAAGCCGACTGAGACAACATTGTCCCTTTGAAGGTGTCCCCGCCTAATGTCTGTCGCCGGTCGGTCGGTCAAATCGGCTCTCAGTTTTTGTGTTATGTTTATTTTTTTACGCAGATATGGAAATGATTGGATTTTGATCGTGTTTTTGCGGTTATATTATTCAAATTCTTTTGGGTGGATCAGAGGAAGACAACAGCAGGCCTTTTGTTGAATTTGAAAGCCTCGTCTCTCATATTAAAAATAGAGTCATCGGTAATCAGGCTCGCTGGCTGGTCAAAATGCCTTCGCTGGCCGGATTCGGCCGGTGAGCCGTAGGTTGCCGACTCTTGATCTATGCCATCAAATTCTTCTCTAGAAACTATGCGAAATTCTTATGTGCTTCGCTGATAACAGTTTTATTCTACAATTTCCTCAACTTTCCTAAATATATTTGGCTATCATAACACAAAACTGTAGGTCCAGTTCCAGCCTAGCTTGCTGCGTTCAGTTTTGTCCAAAATGTATTTGGAGAAGACATGAATCTATTTCATCTCAACCCCGCGATGTGTTAAATAGCCTTGGGTAGTAATAAATCGGAGAGTGAAAACTCGATTCCAAATGGTTGCTGAAATAATCGGCTTACTATATTGCTCCAATGCAGTCATGTTTTATCTTTATAAGAGTCAGATGAGACCTAAAATGGAGCCTTGCAACCATATCAGGTCTTCAACATCTCACCTTCCTAATTTGAAAAGTTAGACTATTTTCAACTTTATGTGCGTTGTGGTCGACTCGGAACGACAAATCGAGGAGCCGAGTTCGAATTCCAGTTGAATTCCTTGCATTCACTTACGCACAAATATTCTTAGGAAAGGTATTAATCCGTCTCTTCCCTCCAGTTATGGGTTAAACAATAGGATAGATTGGGTTCTATAGCTTTGGCTGGCAACCAATCTACCGCAGAAAGCAATGACAACCTACTGCGTGATAATCTTCTGTCCAGTCAGTCAAGTCTTTTTCGAGACATGATCGTCCAAAGCGTGTATCACATATGGCTCTTAACTGACTGACTAACTATAATAGTTGGAATCATGATTAAGGCTTCTACTGTTCATAAAGTGGGAGATCGGTTTTCTATTGTTATGAAGTAATTACTACGTAATTATATAATTATTTACTACGTAATAATATAATTCATCGCTTCTCCCTCTAGCTATTGGTCAAATAATAGGACAATTAGCAATGGCAAACTACTGAGAGATAATATTCTGCCCAGTCAGTCATGTCTCTTTGGAGACATGATCGCCCAAAGCGTGTATCACGTATGTTACTTGAATGACTGACTACTTTCCTAGATATGATGTTTCATGCCTGTTACTGCGTTATGGATATTTCCAAGGCTCACACGAGTACTCTAGTTCCATCTGTTTAAACCATCACTATAATGACACGTTATGCTACTTCCACAGAGTCGAATCATCCTTATTTCCTGAATATTTCAAATGTAAGATAGAGTTCAAAACTCCTAGTTTCTGGAACAGATTCCTGACTGAATACCTTAATACTTCTTCTTCTATGTGCCCTGTCCCTTCAGGACGTAAGCAATCATGGATTTCCACGTTTCCCTATCGCAGGTGGCCCTTAGTATGCTTTCCAAGACCCCATCATTGCTCACATGCTCGATTCACGAGCTTCGCAGCATCCTTCTGTTCAACCACATTTCAGTTGCTTCAAGTTTTTTCTTCATCTTTGATGATAAATATCCAGCATCCACTGCCATATTAAAGAACTGACAACACGTAGCAATCCAGTACTCTCTTCCTAGTTTCTAGCGAAATTGTCCTGTTTCTTAATACATTACTCAACTTCTGGAATGCTTCCTTCGCCATGCCAATTTGCCCTCGGATCTCAGTGCGCACTTTCCGTCTTCTGTTATAAAGCGTTCCCTAACCTACCTAAATCAACAGTCAGTCATTATTTATTTTAGCAGCATAATTTACACTTCCTAGCTTTTATCTCAAACTTCGTTTATCATTACAACTACAACTTTAAACCTATACTTTAAATGACTCTCGAGCCTTGTAATAGGTGAAATTTATCGAAAAGAAAGAAAACCATTTTGCAGATAATAAAGAAAATGATTCTGTCGAAATCAGTAGTCGCCTACTTTATGAAAGTGCATGCCACTAAAAAAAAAAATTAACCTTATTTCTTTCTTTGATAATGTTTTCAGACTGTTCATTAATTCAATTATTCATATTAGCCATGACACTATCATTATTACTCATTATTTCTTTTGAAAACAATTATTTGCTGATAATTATTTTTGCACCTGATATTTCTATTGTTATTATAAGTCATAGAAATCGAGAATAAACCATTTCCTCCCCATTTCATATTAAATTTCATTGTAATTTCTCTGTGGTACATTTATTAATGACTTTCTAAATATCTGGTTTTATTTTCTAATAATATTCCATTATAAATTGGCCAAGGCTTACGGCCGTATCACGTTGAATTATCGGTTCTCATACTGTTATGCTGAAACACACCTATTCCTCAGATAATGGACTCTCCCTCTTATATTAATAAGCGTTAACAGTAAGTTCTGAGGAGTTCTTAGAAGTTCTAGAGAGCTCCTTAGAGTTCTATTGGAGTTCAGTAGAACTATTAGTTAGTTTCAGTTTGGACATAGTTGGACTAAGTCAGTTGATATTAGTCGGCAGTTAGCCGAATACTAAGTCAGCTTTCAGTAGAAGATTACAAAGTTACTAACATTTAGGGTACGTTAAGTCGATTAGTAACCGACATAGCACGATTATAACTTTCAGTGCGAAAACTAAACCACAACACATACGATCAGCGAAGCTAAGCAAATTTGTGTACCTACATTAGTGACTGCTTGGAAGTACAAGCAGCTGTAACTTGGATGGTCAGGTGATGTAATAAATATCGTCAGAGAATTGGAAACCTGACAGCCGGGTTGCAATTCCAGGCGGGAAAGGGACGAATCCACCTCGCCTTTCCCACTTATGGGTTAATTGGTAAAACTTGTATCGGCAAATCATTATCATCCCAAAAGATCCTTAAAATTTCAAAATGTTTTCTGGCTTTAAATAACTTGTAGAAGGATGGTAAGCCGTAAAAACAAATCAATAAAAAAAACTGTGCAAATGTAAAACAGGAGTCGTCCAACTTTTTCAATCAGACACCGTCTTTTGTTTCTCTTCCTTCCCAGCGACCCCCGTTTAATATATCTTTGAACCTTAAAAATCACACCGATATTGGCAATTAAAATGTTAATTAAAATGTATGAAATGTTAAACATTTGGATCAGGTCCCTTTTTTCTTTTTTTTTTTTTCAAAAAGTAGTTCCGCTGCAATACTTAATGCTGAGAGGTTACCTTCAATTTCTGGTTTCATATTCAAATTTTTGAATTTCACATCAAACGGTGTCACATTCTCTGCTGGGACTTTCATATTCCCAATATCTTCAAACTGAGTACAAAAATCATCTATTATTTTCATTTGTTTTTGGAAGTGATTGGTGAAAATTTTAATATCATCGTCTGAAATATTTTGGATTGAGCTCAGTGAGAAGTACAGTTAAATTCTTTTCTCTACAATAAAATTTTGAACAAATTAATCTTCACCTGGAAAACTAATGATGACCATTCATGCTTTTGACTCTTTTAGATCGTTGAACACATTGCCTTTCGCTCATCTATACCGAAGACACTAATAAATATTTAGTTCACTGTCATTCCTCCACCGACCACTATTCGGCCGCTTGACTATAATTGACCCTCTAAAACTCATTACCGACCCCTAGGGGTCGCTAGGATCCGTTTATAGAAAATAACAAAAACGCAAACTCTTTGAAATGGAAATAGCTTATTCAATACAGATCAAAAGACCATAGCTACATATTGTAAACTAGCATTTGATCAAATAGTGAATATAGTTTTTAAAATTAAACTACAAGTATAATGTAGGTGAAATATTTGGAAATTTTCTTGATCATCCAACTTATTTTGAAGTAGAGAATTGAAACTAAATGACATCAATGAAAAACACTGCGCCTCCTGGGTTAAACTCTCACAACAGACCTCAAGTGGAATGACTATAGAGAATCCGCTGCTAAGAAAGTCGGTTCTCTGTGTAAGGCCAGGAAATTTTTCCTGTCTGAAACCATCCTGCACATATATAAATCTACCATCCACTCGTGCTTTAAATACTGCTGCCATATCTGGTCAGGTGCTCCTGCTATACACCTAGGTGTCCTTGACAAAATACAACAGAGAATCTGTAATATGATCGATCCCGACTTGGCAACTCAGATACAGTCACTTTCTCATCAGCGGGATGTGACTTCCTTGTGTCTCTTCTACAAATACTTCCACGGCGTGTGCTTCGAAGAAATTAGCTCACGGGTGTCCCCTATATACGAATTTACTCGAGCCACAAGATTAGCAACTAGGTCCCACCCTTTTACTGTGAAACCAATAAAATGTAAACGCAAATTCTATTCCATCAGCTTCTTTTCTCGTAATTCCCCGCCTGTGGCATTCCCTTCCATTTACTTGCTTCCCCGACAGCTACAATCTCCAAGAATTAAATGTAAAGTCAATAGTCATCTTTTATCTCACTAACCTGTATCCTTTCTCTCATGATTCTTTCTCCGTCCACTTCACTCTCATCAGTATTTTCCTTCTTCTCTTACCCACTTCCTGACACCCTCTATAAACTGTCACTCTTTCTCATAACTTTCCTCCTATGTAACCCCCTGCAAAACAGTGGAAGTAAAATGCCTTGCTTGGGGCGATAATATTATAAAAGAAAATCCAAAATCTCTGGGAGAGTTTTCTAATATTGGGGAGGGACTTATCTACAGCTGAAACTCTCGGATAGAATTAGTACGAATAGAGAAACTGTAATAGTTAGAACTCCATGTTGAGTAAGAGGCCCTGTGAGAAAATGAAAGTAGGCATAACGTCTCTATTACTAGTGCTCACTTCAAACACCATTAGACTTACCCAAATTTTACCGAACCCTCTG
>JBBBDQ010000390.1:3167500-3177500 GCA_037127315.1 Ascarosepion bandense
AATATTTAGGAAGTGTTCTAAATGAAGATGGAAAGTACGACACAGAGATCCGAAGGCGAATTGGCATGGCGAACAACGCGTTTCAGAAGCTAAGTCAAGTATTAAGACACAGGAAAAATTCGCTAGAAACAAAGAAAAGAGTACTGGATTGCTATGTGATGTCAGCTATTCAATATGGCAGTGAATGTTGGACAATATCAACAAAGATGAAGGAAACACTTGAAGCAGCTGAAATGTGGTTCTACAGAAGGATGCTGCGGATATTGTGGGCCGAGCATGTGAGCAATGACGAGGTGTTGGGAAGAATGTAAACGAAAAGGAAATTAGTATTGAGTATCAGGAAGAGACAACTGAAGTTCCTGGGACATGCAATGAGGAAGGAGGGTTTGGTGAATCTGATACTAACAGGCCAGATAGAGGGAAAAAGAGACAGAGGAAAGAAGCGGATAACATATTTGAAGTGCCTGAGCAGGTAGATGACAGAACGGGGGCTGCGAGACATTACAGGAGAAATCGTGCTAAGAGCCACCAGAGATAGTGAGACGTGGAAGGCCATGATCGTCAACGTCCTGAAAGGACAAGGCACATAGAAGAAGAAGAAGGCTTTATACCCTTGACTGACAGGAGAATGAAATCGAGGAAGTCAAAGTTCAAGAAGAATGTAACGGGAAAAGCTCTCAGTATCATTCGAAAGACGTCAGGGTAATTTATAAATAATAAATGAAATGAATCGTCTGTCACCTGAAGGGACATGGTAAATATCTAGACATGTTAGAAAGAAGCTGACTTGAAATATATATATATATATATATATATATATATATATATATATAGTCATCCACAGACAGATTTGTTTTGCTGTATCACAGCTCATCAGTACGGTTAGACATCCGAATGATTCTAGCCAGGATTAAAACGCAACTGAATTGACATCACTCGGCGATTCTACCTCTGAGCTATGGGCAATATGTATGCGATCATATTTTTTTCGAAACTAAAGATATAATTTAAAATCGTTTAATCACATGTCAGTCTTTTACTTTGTTTCAATCTTTCCCTCTTCATATGCACACACACACGAACACATATATATATATATATATATATGTGTGTGTGTGTTTCAATCTCTCTCGCTTTATATATATATATATATATATATATATATATATATATGTGTGTGTGTGTGTGTGTATTTGTGAGTATGTAGAGCGAGAAAGAGAATCAAGATGTTTGGATCAAACAGATATATGTATGTATGTATGTATGTATGTATGTATATATATATATATATATACGTAGAGATAGATAGATAGATAGATAGATAGATAGATAGATAGATTATTATGATCCAAATATCTCGATTGTCACTTTCTCTCTCTCTACACACACACACACACACACACACACACATACACACATATATATATATGTTTATATTCATATGCACACAGATGCACGCATACACTTATGTATATGTGTGTGTGTATTGTGTTATATTATACATTTCAGAATTTGTATGAGTTTGTCGCGTATTAAAGTGTCATTCCCGACATTTCTTTTTCTCTGGCGTATGATTATCTATTATTTGTATATCAAATATCTTTCACGTGCATATATGTATATATATTGTGTTTTATTATATGTATGGTAATGATATCAAGTATGTAATTCATAATCTTAAAATATGTAAATTAGAAGGCGATTTTGTAAAAAAAACTTCAGTCTGTAAGTTTTATATAAAGAGGTGATAATAGCATTTTACTACTACTACTACTACTACTACTACTACTACTACTAATAATAATAATAATAATAATAATAATAATAATAATAATAATAATAATAATATCTTCAAAAATTATCAGAATACAGAGACTTAGAAGTAGAAACCTAAAAATATGGCGTATACAGACATCAAATAATTCCGGTTGTAGTTGTAGTCTACGGGTTCATTAAGAAATGATTCCGATAGACACACGGAAGGGATTCCAATAGAAACAAAGAAATACAAAAAGATGTACTCACAAGTACTGATCACACATTACGAACAGCTATATCTTTATGTATGTGCTTTTCTTCTTTTATAAAAATGAACAGTGGAAAATATCATGAATCCATTTATGACCTTCGTTTTCTAGTTGCGTCCCGGAAGTAAATGGCTATGAAAAATAAATCAAAGGGAATAATAATAATAATAATAATAATAATAATAATAATAATAATAATAATAATAATAAAAAACTGTCAAAATATAAAGACCTGGAAATTGAAATAGAAAAAATGTGGAAATTTAAAACAAGAGTTGTGCCAGTGATAGTAGGTGCACTTGGAATGATAAAAAATGGAAGGAAACAACACATTGAAAAAATCCCTGGAAACCCCAGCTTAAGAGATATACAAAAAATTGTCTTATTAAATACAGCCCACACACTAAGGAAAACTTTATCTATGTAACGCTAGGGATGATAGAAAAACATTAAATGGGGCCATAACAACACGCCACGGCCTGCCTTAGGTCTCCCCGCAGACTTGGTTGGTAGTGAGACCAAAGCAGAAATCGAAATATGATGAAAAATGACATAAAAATAATAACATGGTCGCACTACCTACCAAGTCTGCGGGAAGACCTAAGGCAGGTCGTGGCGTGTTGTTATGGCCCCATTTCATGTTTTTTCTATCTCCCCTAACATCCCTAGCGTTACGTAAACAAAGTTTTTCGAATTCCTTGGTTGCTATGTTACAATCCGCTGGACAATTATTATTATTATTATTATTATTATTATTATTATTAAAGCATTTGTCTATATAATGTCATAAGTATAAAAAGACTGAAAATGTGTTTAGATATTTTCAAAACTAGTATAGTAAAATGATAGAAACATGCATCTGTAATTAAGTTAAATTTATTCTTGTTTATATTACAAAAATATCTGTGTTTACAAATAATGATCCGTACACATAAACTACACACACACACATGCACACACACGCATATTTGCGTTCATATATATTACGGCATCCATGTACAAACAATAACATGTATTCAATTATTCAAACAAACATATGCCTCTGTGTTTGCAAATATTATACTATATTACGTTCGCGCTTTTATAAGCGGTAAAAGATGTGTGTATAGCGCTTAAATAACACTTATAAATATACTGGTACACACACATACACACACACACACACACACACACACACACATGTATATATATATATATATATATATATATATATATATATAAATATAATATGCATATGCGTATTATGTATACATGAGTGATAGGGAGATAATGTTTAAATATACCTTATATATATTGCTTGTATATATATATATATATATAAATATATATATATATATATAGAGAGAGAGAGAGAGAGAGAGATCTTGCTTAAATACACACACAGACCCCCCCCACACACACACATATATATAAATATATATATATATATATATGTATATAGATAGATAGATAATTTTGCTTAAATACCAACGCGCGTGCGCACACACACACACACACACACACACACCCACATATATATATATATGTTTATATAAATATAAGAACATTTAAACAAATCCAAATCTCTATATATATTATTAAACTTTATGCATATACACATAAATTTTGATGCAGATATGTGTGCTTATATATATATATATATATATATATATATATATATATATATATATGAATATATATATATATATGTGTGTGTGTGTGTGTATATATATATATATATATATATATATATATATATATATATAGTCATACTGATTCTGAACTAAGGAGCACTGCTAATGATAAACATAGTCAATCTGGTAAAACCGTTTCATAGACGCCTACACATGTGCTTAAATATTTCGATTAAAAAGCAGCAAATAGATTTTCATTTAAAATATTAATAGTTGCAAACGGAGACATTTGGTAAACCATTTAAGATACAATAAATTAATATTATATATATATATATATATATATATATATATATATATATATATATATATAATCCTGGGTAAAGCATTCGGATGTCTAACCGTACTGTTGAGCTGTGATTTAGCGAAACCGGTTTGTCGGCGGATGACTATATATATATATATATATATATATATATATATAAAAACAAAAATTACTATTATTAACACATAAAACTTTGAATATACAGGCAAATAGATGATAAAGCTTGAATATATATTATCAATTTATTTGTACTATTTTAGTGTAAACCGTCAGCATTGCGCGCACCTTCGTATTTATAGATTGAATGGAGAAGTAAGCACAAAATGAATCCGAATATATATATATACTTTGTCGAAATATGTATGTTTTACACACACACACACACACAAACACACACACACACACAAATACAAACACATGTGTGTATGTATATATAAAGTTTGAAAAATGTATCGTGTATTTAAACAGAAACGGTTATAATTTAAGGAAAAAGTTACTGAAGTATTTTGCACTCAAATAACAGATTTGCGCTAATCCACATACCAGCATAAACACATATTTACTCACAGTCATGTATACGTATACATTAGATACGATTTCATTGAAATATGATTATATATCGCAATGCAGAGTATATATGAAATGAGGAAAGAATTAAGAAAAATAAAAGATTTGAGGGAAGAGTTTTGAAAAGCGCTTTTATTTATTGTGATAAAATATCATCATTGATAAAAATTGTCAGTAAAGAAACATGCACGCACAAACGTATACACACACATATAGATAATTAAACGTATACACACACATATAGATAAATAAATAGAGGTA
This sequence comes from Ascarosepion bandense, assembly GCA_037127315.1. Taxonomy (NCBI): domain Eukaryota; kingdom Metazoa; phylum Mollusca; class Cephalopoda; order Sepiida; family Sepiidae; genus Ascarosepion; species Ascarosepion bandense. The sequence continues at coordinate 3,172,294 of JBBBDQ010000390.1, forward strand.
TATATTTTTGATCATTTATACAATGAAAATAGTTACAAATTATTTAAAATGAATTGTTTTTACGAATGGATACTTATAATACATATATGCCAGTAACTAGATATGCCAGTACTCGTATTCGAGGATAGCCGTCTATTAGGGCGGCTAGCTAACTCCCATTGTAGACGCCTGCTCTGGCACACTTGTGTTAGTTCAACACCCACAGAGCCCACCCGGGGTTTATACTGCAACTATGCTGAGCGGACCTTAGTTAGAATTTCTGGGAGAGAACGCATTATCTCGCATTAGCAACAACCTGAGGAAGAAGAGAACGCCCAAAGTCTCGTTCAAGATGACTTGTGAGCTAGAACTCGATATATATATATATATATATATATATATATATATATATATATATATATATCGAGTTCATATATATATATATATATATATATATATATATATATGTATGTATCTTCCAATTATCTTTCGTTAGGTACAGCTGACAAGGAAAATTTAAGTAACTTTTTACTGCATCGTAACATTATATCATTTTGTTGAACTTATAGAATATAAACAATTTACATAATATTTATTATCCCATGTGATTTCAGCTACTTATATATATATAAGTCATTACTGCTATATATATATATATATATATATATATAATGAGGGATAGAAATAGATAGAATGATATTTCTCTCTGTTTCTGAATTGAGTTTTTATAATTATTCGTTGTCCTCATATTTAAAAGAACCAAAAAGGACATCTCAGTCTTTATCTATCTATCTATCTATCTATCTATCTATCTATCTATTTTTATATATACATATATATAGAGAGAGAGTGAAAGAAAGAGAGAAAGAGAGAGTGATAGATAGATAGATAGATAGATAGATAGATAGATATGCATATATATATATATATATATATATATATATATATATAATTACATTACTTCTATAATATATGCGCACTGATATAGTGTGTGTATATTATACAAGTGACTTGTGTAAATATCCAGGTATGTACAATTTTATATGTTTTACTTTTATCATATTTAATTGCCTGCAAGTGCATGTAAAATCACACACATACTGATATTAAGATGTATTTATTCGTACGTATTGTTTGTGTGCAACGAATCACAGCAATCTTATATGAAAAGGGATGAATATTAAAATCTTTGTTTAGCTTCTATTTTTCTCTCTCCTTAATTTTTATCTATCTATCTATCTATCTATCTATCTATCTATCTATCTATCTATCTATCTATCTATCTTTCTATCGGCGTGTGAATATGGGTGTACCTGTATATGCACGTAGGCATATGTGTGTGTGCTCTTGTATACGCCTATGTGAGCGTATGTGTATGCATGTGTGTGCGCGCGATTGCGTAGGCCTGTATGCGCGTGTGTGAAGTATGCGTTAATGTTACCTCCCCCACAATGATAAAAATATACGAGGTATTTTTCGTCGCATATTTGAGATACATTTCTTTCTCACATTCTGTATATATATATATATATATATATATATGTGTGTGTGTGTGTGTGTGTGTGTGTGTGTGTGTGTGTGTGTGTGTTCATGCGTATTTGGTACCGCGACTCATTCACTAAAAAAAAAAAAAAAAAAAAAACTGCGTAGAAAAGTTGAAAAGTTAAATTTTATCACCAAATTGTTTATATTATTATAAAGAGGAGAGATCAAACTTTGATTTCATTATTTCTCGTTTGAAATTTTGGTTAATTTTTTTTTTCTTCAGCAATTCACCCGATGTTTACTAGTGGTTACTACTATAGAAAACGTAATATTACGCAAGTCATTTTTTTTTTTTGCTTTAAAAGACACATTAATTTTGAAATTCTTGGAGAAATTTTGAAATTCTTGGAGAAATAAGTCTGAATCTTTCAGAACTTATTCAAAATTATTTATGAAATAATTATTTTTTAGAAAATCTTGGTAAAAAAAAAATATTTCTAAAATCTGTTATCCCCGTCTAATTAATTTCATTAAATTTCTGGAAATTCAACAGTTATCACAAATCTTGTTTCATGTAAGCCTACTTGGGGAATATAAATTATGTAATTTTGTTTTTCTAGGAAGCCACTATAACGAAAATCTGCTTCGAATATTAAAACAAAAAAATGCATTAAAACTACGCCATTTTTAATTTTGATAAATTTTTAATAAATTTTATAAATAATATATATTAAGGATATAATATTTTGAAGAAAAAGTAAATTTTCCATGAATAATGAATTTTTATAAGAATTATTTTTCTTTTTTTCTTTGCTAATCATAATGATTTATAAAGTTTCAAACATTTTTTAAGTTTCTTCCATTCACTCGTCTCTTCGGTTATTAATTTATTAAGTAGAGACTATATTTACAAATCGAAAATTGAAAAGCTTAATACAAATCATTTAGCATTAAAATTGAAAAAAATAATATTTAATTTTTTATGTTAAACTGCACATTTTTTGAGATATTGAAAGTTATAAGAGACTTATCATTAAAAGGTCACTTGTTTCAAGGGTTGTTCTCCTTAGGAAACGTTTACTTAGGTTTCATATATTTATGTCAATTCTGGTCAACCATACTTCCAAATTTGTCAAATGACTTATGGCAGGTTGCTCTTAACTACTTCAAATGTCAGAAAGATCAGAGATTCGTGATTAAGAAATACTCATATTCTAAATTTCCTGCTATAAACAAGTAATATTTGTTTCAAATCAGATTAATCTAACTTTAAATTTGCTAATTTTCAATAAGTAACGTATCACATATTTTATTTTGCAAGTATTTTAAAACCGAAAATTATTTTTTTGTTTACGGACGTGTCGAATGCACTAAAATGACCGAAAAATTGAAAAAAAAATTAATAAAACCTTTTTCAAATTTAGATTCCAACGAATATAATTACTGTTTGCAAAACACTAGAGTATTTTGCTTACTTTAGTAAATTTACCTTTCAATTACGCTGAAATTAAAGCTTGAAAAAACTTTCGCGACTTTATACCTTTGTTGATGTGTCTGAAAAAGTTGCGCAATCCTGTTTGGTAGGTTTTAATTTTTGCTTGCAAGTTTCATTTTAGCTGCATTAAAATTCACTTTATGTTGCGATGCAGTTTTTGATTTTTGGTAAATCGTTTATAAAACATGACGATTTATTTTTATGGAAAACACAAGCTTCTTTGATTTGATAATCACACATATTTCCCCACCACACACACACACACACACACACACACACACACACATTTTATATTATATAAATAAAATAATTGATTAATGTAAATATATATTTTTTGCAGGAAATGATTCAAACATGCGACTGAAAAATCAAGAAAACATAATCAACATAAAATTTTTCGGTATTGTGCAAACAAGCATCGAAATATTGAGAGAACTAGCCTAAAATTAAGACGAAAATAACTTATTAACTGATTTATATACACACATATATTCAAAAGATTTTAATGATGCAAAAATCTTTGGGGTAAATATGAAAATGACAAAATGATAAACATAAATGTAAAGTATACAGTCAGTTAAGTGGCATACGTGAAACACGCTTGGGCGATCATGTCCCGAAAGAGACATGACTGACTGGGCAGAAGATTATCCCGCAGTAGGTTGCTATTGCTTTCTGCGGTAGACTGGTTGCCAGCCAAGGCTATAGAACCCAATCTGTCCTGTTATTTAAATGGTGGGAAGATACGGATTAATACCTTCCCCAAGGGTATTTGCGCGTAAATGAATGCAAAGAATTCGAACGCGGCCCCCCGATTTCTCGTTCTGAGCCGATATCCACTGTACCACAACGCACAACTATACAATTGAGGTTCCACCCAACTATCTTAAGAACTTATAATTATACTTACATGTAAATGAACGGGTATATTGTGTCAAAACTACATTCTCTTACTCTTATAACTCAGCCACACCAACAAATATGTATATAGGCAATGACCAAATGACAAAATTTTTGCAATATGCACATATATATATATATATATATATATATATATATATATATATATATATAGTGATGAGTTGTGATGATTAATATTATTTCAGTGTTGTTTTACTGATAAAATGGTATTTTGGCAAATAGATTGTTATATATATATATATATATATATATATATATATATACTGTCCTGCTGAATGTTCGAGAAATTTAGTTAATACATGTGCAAATATATTGGTCGATGTATCTACAACAAAAGTTATCATTTCGTAATGAAAACACTGGATCAATTCAAATATCAGTAACCATTTAAAATAACGCTTAAACAAATCAATTAAAAATATGGGCGGATTTAATTCATTTCTTAAATCACACACACACACACACACACACATATATATATATAAATCCGACCATATTTTTAATTGATTTGTTTAGATATTATATTAAATGGTTACTCATATTTGAGTTGATCCAGTAATTTTATTATATATATATATATATATATATATATATATATATATATATATAAACACTACATTGATAAAATTATCGAAATTATAAAAATATATATAGGTAAACACAACATTGTTAAAATGATACAATATGCAGTTATGCTTCAACCGGATACATTTTGCCCAACACACACACACACACACACACACACACACACACACACACACACACACACACACACACACACACACTAAAAATTCAAATATCTGCAAACACGGCACTGATTAAATTAAAGACGTAATATTTGTTGGACTGTATTAATTTTTCCTACAACACGTATCAAATTTTTTTCAAAATGCGCACGCGCACGCGCGCACACACACACATATGTAATCACCACATTGATACAATCACCGAAATTAAAGAAATATATATATATATATAGGTAAGCATCACATCGACAAAATTATACACATGCAATTTTCCTAATTTTTCCATGTTAAAGCGCGGAGACGTTTTTTTCGTTTTGTTTTTTTTTTTTTAATTTTTTTGCCGATTGTGAGCATCACTTTTCCTGAATTAACCATAACAAATGCCGTCGACTACTTTCACTTCTATGAATTAAGCTGTGTTTTTTTCTGCTTCGTTTTCTGTTTTTAACAGGCGTCCATAGTTAGTTCACCCTTTTACTCACTGCAAGCCTCTAGTGACTGACCAACCCATTCTATAGCCGCTGCCCGCTTGTCCGTCGTTCGATTTACGCTGAATATTCGTCAACGGAAACTCGTTTTTG
>JBBBDQ010000390.1:3182500-3285000 GCA_037127315.1 Ascarosepion bandense
GAGCCATAACAATACGCCACGACCTGCCTTAGGTCTCCCCGCAGACTTGGTTGGTAGTGCGACCATAGCAGAAATCGAAATATGATGGAAAATGACATAATAATAATAATAATAATAATAATAATAATAACAATAATATATAATAATAGTGAGAAAAAATTACATAATGATCGGGAAATAGAAACAATATGGAGAAAACATAATTAGATTAATTATGGTTGGTTGGTTGGTTGGTTGGTTGGTTGGTTGTTTCGTTTTTATAGCAAATCAACCTCGGCGGGTCATTTATTGCCAACTAAACTTTATTTATTCCTGGTAATACCTTTTTCTTTCAACAATTTATTGTTTTTTTTCTGCGAGAAAGTTTCACCTGGCACTTCCTTATTTCAACTGTCCATTTTATTAAATATTCGGGATATTTCTTTTTAGTACGAGCTCTCACTTCCAGAAATCCGTTTTCTTTCAACGTTCTGTGTACATTAAATTCATATGTATAGAAATAACTATTTTAATATAAATTACAGCAGATGCACATTGTTATAATGCTGTGCAGTGCATTTATTATAAAATGCACAAATGAGTATGTACTACAAATACATAATCATAAATTCTGTACAGATGTTTCACTTGCATGCATGTAATTTTTGTTTCGGGCAATGCAATAATTTTGCTTTTTTCAATTTTTTTCATCTATACCTATAAATCGTATTTATTTATTTACGAGACACAAAAATAAGTTTTGTGTCTAGTAATACATTTTTCTTTTCGAGTATCAAGATTCATTGGGATTTTGCTTTTAAAGTTAGGGTTCCCAAGTCATACCCTTGTTATTTAACCCATAACTGGAGGCAAGGGAGGGGTTAATGCATTTCCTAAGGGCACCAGTGTTTAAACAAATGCAGGGTATTCAACTGGAATTCGAACTCGGCTTATCGATTTCTCTTTCCGAGCCGATATCCACTGCACCACAACGCACATCCGTCACTATACGCTTACAGCACCTGGTATTCCCAAGCGGTCACCCATCTAAGTACTGACCAGGCTCAACGTTGCTTAATTTCGGTGTTCGAGCGAGAACCTGTGTATTCAACGTGATAGGCCGTAAGCCTAGGTTAATTATGGAATCTACTTTATATAAAGAAAACAATATTATAATGTTAAAAATACAAGGAACTATCTTTAACTTTTTAAATAATATATATTGGTATTTTGGGTTCAAATTTTAGAAAAAATTTCGAAGTTATGTAATGATTTAATCACGTGTTTATGGTTGGTAGTAATGTTATTAATATGTTTTCACAGTACTTCCTCCTTAAAAGGTGTTTTTGATTTAAACTAGCATTTAAAAAATAAAAATTGTCCAACGTGATTTCGATGTAATACAAAAAAAGTTGGAACGTATAATTCCCATTACATTTATGAATATAAGAAGAAAGTTTTATTTGGATAGACTCTTGCCAAGAAACCTTGGTTCATGGAACATACTCCCAAAAAGAAGAACCTTGCAGCCGAGCTTGAAAAGGACCACCAATCCGTAGTGGACTGGGGTAAGAAATGGCTCGTAAATTTTAATGCTTCTAAAACGAAGCTGCTATCAATTAACCATCATAGACAATCGCACCTACCTCCCATTAGCATGGACCAGACTTACCTCCCAGAGAGTAAAACACTACGCCTCCTTGGTCTCACACTTTCAGCGGACCTCAAGTTGAATGACTATTTCGAATCCATTGCTAAATCTGCTATGAAACTCGGTTCTCTGTGCAGGGCCCGGAAGTTTTTCCCGCCTGATTCCATCCTGCATATCTATAAATCTACCATCCGCCCATGTATTGAATACTGCTGCCACATCTGGTCGGGTGCCCCTGCTATTCTCCTCGGGGTTCTTGACAAAATACAACGGAGAGTCTGTAATGTGATCGACACCGACTTGGCAGACCGGCTGCAGTCTCTCTCTCACCGGCGAAACGTAAGTAACAATTGTAAGGAATTGTTATTATGGATAGGGCGAACGATGTGTCATGCAGTTCATCAAGAGGCGTACCGGGTTACTGAATATTATGGCCTGAAGATTTTATTACACATCAAATAATTAAAGCATTGTTTCTAACTACAGACGGAAAAATACTCAGCGATACTCAACATTTCAAATTAATGTTATGTATGTCTTAATACTGGGATGTGCGTTGTGGTGCAGTGGATATCTGTTCGGAACGAGAAATCGGAGGAGCCGAGTTCGAATTCCAGTTAAATCCGTAGCATTCATTTACGTACAAATACCCTTAGGAAAGGTATTAATTCATCTCTTTCCTCCAGTTATGGGTTAAATAACAAGACAGATTGGGTTCTATAGCCTTGGCTGGCAAACAGTCTACTGCAGAATTTAATGACAACCTAGTTCAGGATAATCTTCTGCCCAGTCAGTCATGTCTCGAAAGAGACATGATCGTCCAAGCGTGTATCACGTATGACATTTAACTGACTGAATAAAATAGCTGGAATCGTTATTAAAGCTTCTACTAGTCATAACGTGGGGGATCGGTTTTCTATTGTTATGAAGTAATAAACTGATCCCCCACTAATTACTACGTAATAATATAATACATCGCTTCTCCATCTAGCTATGAGTCAAATAACAGAACAGATTGGGTTCTGTAGCCTTGGCTGGCAACCAGTCTACCGCAGGAAGCAATGGCAACCTACTGCTGGATAATCTTCTGCCCAGTGAGTCGTATTTCTTCCGAGACTGATATCTTAATAAAATACATGCACAATATACGTGACTATGTACCGAAACTGTTTTGAAAGTTTTAGATCAGTCAGTCCCTTAAGTGTCATACGTGATACACGCTTGGGCTATCATGTCTCTTTCGATCAATGACTGACTAGGTAGAAGATTATCCTGCAGTAGGTTGCCATTTCTTTCTTCGGTAAACTGGTTACTATAGAACACAATCTGTCCTGCTATTTAACTCATAGGGAGGGGAAATGGGTACATAACATTTACCCAAGTGTGTATCACGTATCACTGACTGAATAAAATAGTTGGAATCATAATTAAAGCTTCTACTAGTTATAAAGTGGGGGATCGGTTTTCTATTGTTATGGAGTAATAAACTGATCCCCCATTAATTATTACGTAATAATATAATACATTTGAATCACTACGTAATAATATAATAATTTGAATGCAAGTGAAAAAACGAATTCAACTGGAATTCGAAATATGATTCAAATAATATTCGTGGGGTATGTACTAGTAAGACAATACCAAAATTTGAGATATATCTATACCTACAATGTACAAAAATAATAAGAGTTATATGCCGGTGATTGCGAGACAATCCTCTCCCTAATGAAGAAGAGAACTGAAACAACAAAAATGGGGTTCTCCAGAAGAATGGTAAGAAATCCATGGATTAAATATATAAGTAATGACGAAGTTTTATAGGAAATGGAAACAAAAAGAATACTTAAACTAAACATCAGAAAATCAGTCGAAATTCAGTAGCGCATAAAGAGGGCTTAGTAAATTTAACAGTAACAAAACCTATAGAATGTGAGCGGGGCAGAGGAAGACAACTCGTAATCGACCTACCAGGATTATATAAATGGATGGTAGAAAAGATTTAAGGAGAGACAGTGAAAAAAAATTTTTTAAAGGGCTACAAAAGACAAGAAATTGGGGAGATTTATGATCACGAACGACATGAAGGTACACAACACATAGAAGACATTAAGAACATAGGATTTTACTATCTATCTATCTATCTATCTATCTATCTATCTATCTAAGTATGTTCATTTTCTGTTTATCTATCTATCTATCTATCTATCTATCTATCTATCTATCTAAGTATGTTCATTTTCTGTTTATCTATCTATCTATCTATCTATCTATCTATCTATCTATCTATCTATCTATCTAAGTATGTTCATTTTCTTATCTATCTATCTATCTATCTATCTATCTATCTATCTATCTATCGAAGTATGTTCATTTTCTGTTTATCTATCTATCTATCTATCTATCTATCTATCGAAGTATGTTCATTTTCTGTTTATCTATCTATCTATCTATCTATCTATCTATCTATCTATCTATCTATCGAAGTATGTTCATTTTCTGTTTATCTATCTATCTATCTATCTATCTATCTATCTATCTATCTATCTATGTTCATTTTCTTTTTATCTATCTATCTATCTATCTATCTATCTATCTATCTATCTATCTATGTTCATTTTATGTTTATCTATCTATCTATCTATCTATCTATCTATCTATTATTTTTTGGGGATAGTCATATTTGAGTAGACGTTGTATTTATTAATTAAACAGCATATATTTTTATTACATTCTACTGATCTGAATATTCGGAAAATCATATTAAAAGAAAATATGCGCTCTTCTGTAGCATTTGAACCCTGGGCATGGAAATCTTCATATTCGTTGTACTTTATATATATAACACGTTTTATATATATATATATATATATATATATATATATATATATATAGCGAGAGACAGACAGACAGAGAGAGAGAAAGAGAGAGAGAGATGCATGTCAGAGAGTAGTGTGTTTCTCAAACAAATTTTTTCTGTCCATCAATTTTTTAATTAAAACTTTAAAATGTCCGATTAAGTTGCTTTGTTTTATCGATAAATTTACCAAAATTTATATTAAATTTTATTTTAAATTATTTTTCCAGAGTACTTTCGAATTATACTCCATACGTTTTCAAGGATTGTTCTCATATATATATATATATATATATTGATTGTTCTCATATATATATATATATATATATATATATATATTGTGATATTTTTATTACAAAGGTTTATAAAAGCATTATATGACTACAAAAATTTTTTAATGTTTTAGAAAAATACTGATCTTTTTCAAATGATATTTTAAAATATATGGTGAAAATGATCTATTTAGAAAATAGAAGATAGATTTATGGTTATTTAGAAAATTAGGAAGTGCTAGTTGAAGAATATGCTTGGAGGTGTGTCAATATCGTTCAATGAAGAATTAGAATGAATTATGAAGTTGAAGATTTGGTCGCGAAAGTCAACAGAGTAGACTGATGGTATGGCATGTCACTTTTTAATTTTGCCTGGGTAAGATACATAGTGGGACCGTACATTATTCAAATGAGTAGACAATCATTTTTAGCAGCAGATTAGAATTCAGTCTTTTTTATTTGATTTTGAGTTAAATGTGCTGGAATGTTTAGGTTAGAATTAAAATTAACTAGTTATGGCATATTAAGGTATATTGTAGTTATGATATTGTGTGGGTCATTTATTTTAGTAAAATAAATTTTAATTTTTAAGTTACATTGGAACATAAGTTATAAATTAACAATTGTAAAAAATTAAATTTTAGAGAAAATATTTTCTGTGTTTACATAAAACCGTCAATTCATCCGAATGATTCAGTAGTATTTTATTTGTAGGGAACCATAAAATCTGTAGCTTTTCATTCAGGCACAAAGGGTCAAAATGAAAAGCTGCAGATGTTTGGTTCATTTGTTAAATAAAACATTTTCATTATTTATTTTAAAATATCTCCTGAAGAAGAACAGTATTGTTCTGAAACATGATTTTTCCAAACCATTGAAATAACAAAATTTCAATTTTACGCTTTACTTTGTATTGGGCACTTTTTATAAAATAAATGCATAAACAATTGGTTTTAATCTAGCTGTTCTTTCACTTTCTTATCACATATATATATGTATATATATATATATATATATATATATATATATATAGAGAGAGAGAGAGAGAGAGAGAGAGAGAGAGAGACAGAGGAGGAGATAGAGAGAGAGACCCTAATAAAGTTCTTATATATATATATATATATATATATATATGTTTGTGTGTGTAATCATTTCACTCCAAGCATGGTCGTTAGATTGAGAGAGAGAGAGAGAGAGAGAGAGAGAGAGAGAGAGAGAGAGAGAGAGAGAGAGAGAGAGAGAAATCCAGGCAGAGAGTGTGTGGAAGAAAAGTTTAAAGACGGATGGAATTCAGAATGATAGAAAATGGCATTTGGTGTCGCATTTAAACTGTTGCAGTTTGTAGCTATCAAGGGACTAATTAAACGGATGGAGATCTTACAGACAGGAAGTGCGAGAAAAGAAACTCTTAGGGTAGAAGGGAGGTTACATTTAACTATTTCAAAGGTAAATCTAGTAAATCAATGTCAATCTAGTAGCACAGGTAAATTTATGTGATCGGGGCACCAGTGAAAAGAGATTACCAGAGCAGTTACCATGGAAACTTTATTGAAAAGACAGAAAGAAGCCACATTACATCGGTGAGGATGTTACTGAAGTCGATATGCCAAGTCAGGATCGAATACATTGCAGATCCTCCTTTGGATTTTGTCGATAACCTCGAGGTAATAGTAGGAGCACCAAACCAGATATGGCAACTGCATTCATTGCACTGACAAATGGTAAAATTATAAATTACTAGCAGTATAGCCCGGCGTTGCTCGGGTGTAATGAAAGCTTTAAAACTAATCCATGGTCAAGGAGCTCAGACTCTTTGGACGTTGACACGAAAGACTAAAAAGCAATAGTTGTTTCCAGTTAAAGCGAAACCGTAGACTGAAAGAAAAATGGATGGATGTAAGTCAAATTTTGATTTCCTGGTATCAAATAAGTTTTTCGTCGTAAACTGAATTTTAAGGGCTAAATAAGTCCTCTGAATAAATGGTAACATAGCTGAGACTAAGAACTATAATTATACCGACTTAGAGCCAAATCTAAATTAAAAGGGCTGAAAAAATACAGACATACAAGCAGATAAACAGACACACACACAAACATATTGACATGTATATGTATATATATATATACACTAGTGTAAGAACTGCAACCTTGAAACTTCTGAATATCGCTTCTTATATCTTTGTCTATGAGTGGATCAAATTTGATTAAAATCGGACCAATCCTTCTCTAACCCAATTTTTTCGATTATCGATTTTCGATATTTATCGGGGTACCTCGACACATAACCTACCTAAGAAGACTCACAGACGCTTATAGCAGAACTTTGTAAATTTTCAAGAAAATCGGTTCAGCCGTTTCGATGTCTATAGGTAACGGACACACACACACACATACACACACAAACAAAGTTCCATTTATAAATAAGTTTAGATAAACTATAAAGCTGGATGCTAACGAGAAAAACTTTATGGCCAGCCATATTGAACCAACTTTCCTGGCAAGTACATGCTTGATGAAGGAAGAAACGAAACAAGTTAGCATAAAAAGATTTTCCTCTTGCTATTTCTTCAGGGCCGTGCTTAGGGACCCCGCAGAGCTAGCAATTACGGGGGGGCGCAAGTTCCCTAGGAGCCACAAAGCTCCGGGAACCCGCAAGGCTCCCTGGCTCTGCAGATCTATTGTAATGAAAAAAAAAATTAACAAAATAATTATTAGGATTAACTGGAAAATTATTGTCAGACTTATATGTTGAAATAGACATCTATCAACCCGTCTCGCTCTCTCTTTATATATATATATATATAATCTCTGATAGAAACCTTTCGAACACAAAGAAGCCGCAAATCATTTGTAATAATAAAAAAATTAACTTGAGAGAGAAGTAGATTATAGATATCTGTTTTAACATACATATAAAGTATCTAAAAGTTGTGAAAACGTTCGTAATGTATAGTTTCAAAATGCCAATTCCAGGATTTCTTCTGTTTTTTCGTGATTACGGAATATCTGCGTTCCGAGAGTATGTTATTTTGTTTAAAGTAACAATTATTTTGTGTTCAGTATATTCGTAGGTTGGGGGCGTAAATTGTATTCTGGGGGTAGAGGTGCCTCAAGGCGCATTCTGCGGGGGTAGGGGAGCGATGTTGCTAACCACGGCACTGTATTTTTTTATTAATATGTCTTTGTAGACATATTTATTTTTAGCTAACAATATATATTGAAGGTACAAATACATATATCTTTTTGCATTTTTAAATTGAGAAACCCTAATTAAAATGAAGAATATCTTTGTAATTTGTTATCTATTTTCTTTTAATGGAACGTTACACAGGAATGTATGCCCAATGTTACATGGACACGTTGTAGAATCTTAAATCTTTTTGCAACCTCTGTAACGTTACAGAAACGTCATTTTGTTAGCTAGGCGTAAAACCTTCTTCTGGTATTGATGTAATTGTTTCATCTGCATTAGCAAATTGAGAATGTGAAATTTGAAACTTATAAAATATATCAGTATCGGTATGTTGATTTTTAATTAAATATTTTTAGGGAGAGGTAAGAATTATTTCCAATGCATCATTGAAATTGTTTATCAGAAAAATATCCAATAAGAAAACATTTTTAAAAAATATTATTTCTTCTTTTTTTATTCTTTTCTTAATTACGAGTTGTTTCCCCTCTTTTTTTTTATTTCTTAAACAGAGAAAATAATAACAATCAATCTAGATCGAAAAGGTTTACAAAAGAAAACTGTGCCTCTTGACAGAAATCGAACCTGTATCCAGTTTTTCTCTCAGGAAATTCCTTTTGAAGACAAACCATACACCTTTAAAATTTGGTCTCGGGAGGCAAATTTGGTAGAGCAAATTTTAATTACCTATTAAAATTAACAAATATTTCATGCTGGGAATTCTAATCTTTATCTGCATGCTTCATTTTCGCTCCCGAAAAGTAAATACCTGTAAATAATTTAAATGGATTTTGTTTCATTTCTTTTATTCCCTATTGCTATAAATATTATTTTAAATGCGTACACGGGCTTAAGTTGTTATTCTTAACGTTACGCTTTGGCAAGAATTGTGGCTTCTATAATAGTAAAAAAAAAAAATTGGATTCCTACAGGGAATCATATTTTGAAGGACTTTTTGATCCAGGCCGGTTGTTATTAATTTCACTGGTTCTTCTTCTTCTTCTATGTGCCCTGTCCCTTCAGGACGTAGGCGATCATGGCTCTCCACGTCTCCCTATCCCTTGTGACTCTTAGTATGTTTGCTCCTGTTGCTCCTGGCAACCTCCATGACCAGACCCTGCAAATATGTTATCCGCTGCCTTCCTCTGTCTCTCCTTCCTTCTATCTGTCCAGTCAGTATCAGGTTCTCCAGGCTCTCCTTCCTCATTGCATGTCCCAGGAACTTCAGTTGTCGCTTCCTGATGCTCAGCATCAATTTCCTTTTTAATGATAACAAAGCCGGTACAGCTACGGTATATCCGTGTAGATATCACAGCGGTATAGATGGTGATGAGCACCACGTTCTGTGAAAATTTTGGGTGATATTACAGTATGCTTCGATTAACGACTGCCTTATATTTCTACTCAGCATCTTGATGCATCGCCTTGAGGTTAATTCTACTATGTACATAATAGTACTGGACACGTTGGTCAAAGTCTGGATCGTAACAGAGAAGAGGCCGGCCGAGAATTTCGACGATCTCTACCATATGACATCTTACTTCTCATTTGAATCAAGTGAACTATTATGTCTGGAGTTTCGCCGAGAGGGAGAATAAACAAGCACTACATATTCGCAAAGATTTGCTGAAGGCTTCAATCCTGGAGGTAGCGTCCAATATAATTAGGAAACATCTAATCTTGTGTGATCTGAGATTGAATCGAGGTCGCTAGTGAAGCTTAATGATTTAAATGAATATCGTTTTTTTTTCTGTGTAACTCCGTTCAACCTGTCTATAAAACATGTTGAAGATATATACTTTTCTATTGAATAACTTTGCTTAAGTTATCATCAAACTACATTTAATTACATTTCAGTACATTCGCCATCTTATATATATATATATATATATATATATATATATATATATATATAAAAGATTTTCGATTATTACTATGGATAATACATATTTCACCGCTTTGATGTTATTATCGCGGCTCGTCAGACCGAAATGGTACAACAGTTTTGATTACCTACTGTTGTACTATTTGGGTCTGACGAGCCGCGATAGTAACATCAGAGCGGTGAAATATGTATTATCCATAATAATAATCGAAAATCTTTATAAATTATATTATTCTGTTAAATTAAATAAATGAATTTAACATTGAGTTCTCTTGAGTTGGTCTCTTTTGGAATTTACCTGGATTACATACCAAGTGTACTATATATATATATATATATATAGTGTATCGAGGCAGCAGATAATTTTCGAAATATATTGTTAACTATAACAGACAATGAATGTCTATTATGTTTAATCATGAGCCGTTTTAAACATCGTGTTTTGGCTTTAATTTCAGGTAAAAATAAAGACAAAAATTGTCTAACAACATTTGGATATTTAATTATTAGGCTGATTGTAAGCTTTTGGCTCACATGAGCCATCTTCAGGGAGGCTGCAGAGACGTTAACGTAAAAACATTCACCATCAAAGATGATATTATCTTGTATTGACATAAAACATTGCTAAGCAACGATAACAGTCACCAAATGGCTGACGCAGGTCGTAAATTTGTATGGCGGTTCTATGACGTCATACTACGTGAGAGATCGAAATGTTAAGAACGAAACCGTATGTCTAAATGCAATGTTATGTATTGTGACTAGATTGAATGTGTTTTTATTGAGTGTGGGGTTGCTTCGATTTCA
This sequence comes from Ascarosepion bandense, assembly GCA_037127315.1. Classification (NCBI taxonomy): domain Eukaryota; kingdom Metazoa; phylum Mollusca; class Cephalopoda; order Sepiida; family Sepiidae; genus Ascarosepion; species Ascarosepion bandense. Next base: position 3,193,139 of record JBBBDQ010000390.1, read on the forward strand.
TGTAGATGTGCTCCAATATCTGAAGGAACTTTTTTCCTGCGTGTATGTGTGAGTATTATTGTGTTATCGACATATCTGTCTAATGTTACATACATGGCTATGTTTATCCGATGAATGTTGTTTCATTAAACTATGATCAGAAAGGTGGCAGGTAAGTTTACAGGAGTATGTTGTTCTAGTAAAACCAATATATGTAGTGAATTAATTATTAATACCAGAGATACAATCTCTGAACGGACATCTAAACTGATACACTACATTGGTGTTTAGTAAAGGATTTAGTTGTGTGGTTGTAGAGTTATTAGAGATTATGAGGTCAGTTGTATTAAATTTTTTTATCATATATGATGAGCTTAATTTGCATATTATTATTAATTTGTTTAACATTTCTAACTATTATGTTTTTGGGTGTTGTTTCATCATGTTTGTAATTATTATGCATTTGGTTGTAATAGTATAAGTTAATATTGTTATGTTTATTTTGACTCTTATTATTAATGTTATCAATATTGTTAGAGGTATTATTAAGTTTACTGAGATACATTTTAATTTGTTGATCAATGACGGAGTTAGGAAATCCATTGTTAAGAAGTGTTTGTTTAATATTGTGTAATTCTTTATAGAATATGGATTTGGAAGAAGATATCATTTGTGTGCGTTGAATTAAGATTTTTATAACAGCTGACTTATATTGTTGGGGGCATTCACTATTATAATTAAGAAGACACAAGTTTATGCTAGTTGGTTTCCTCTATAGAGAAGTAGTAAATCTATGTGTGCTGGAATCAATAAATACATCAAGGAATGAAATTTTATTATTAATATTAAGTCCTACTGTAAATTTGAGGACGGAGTGCGTTGTGGCACAGTGGATATCGGCTCGGAACGAGGAGCCGAGTTCGAATTCAAGTTGAATCCATTGTATTCACTCATGTGCAAATACCCTTGGGAAAGGTATTAATCCGTCTCTTCCTTCCAGTTATGGGTTAAATAGCAGAACAGATTGGGTTCTATAGCAACTAGTCTATCGCAGAAAGCAATGGCAACCTACTGCAAGATAATCTTCTGCCCAGTCAGTCATGTCTCTTTCGAGACATGATCGCCCAAGCGTGTTTCACGTATGGCACTTAACTGACTGACTGAATTTTATCAATATTTTTAGCTAAAATGAAAATGTCATATATATATCTTACATATATAGGGGGTTTAATAGTGTCATGAAGTATTTTATTTTCTAAATGTGTCATAGAATAATTAGAAAAGAAGGGACATAAAGGAGATTCCATCGCAATACTATTATTTGAGTAATAAATATTACCGAGGGGGTCATGAAAGAGTATTTGAGTGGTGCTTGCTAATAATAGGTTTTTTTTTTTAAATAGTGGATTTATTTTGATTGTTAGGAGGGTAGTATGGTTCTATACATCACGGATAATGATATTAAACGTTTTATGGACAGGAACATTAGTGAATAAGTTTTGTACACCCAAAGATGCGATTATTTGGTTGTTAGGGTGTACGGAATGAAGAATTCGTATGAATTAATTCGTGGAGTTAATACCATATTTACTTGCAATGCAGGGAGCAATTAGTTTAAGTGTTTTGAAAAGGTTATATGTTGGTGTTTGTAAAATGATAGGTTGGAGGGGATGATCTTTTTTATGGATTTTTACATTTTCATAAAGGTAGCCAGGCTGATATTTACCTATAATATTTAAAGGTCATAGGATCCTGTTTCAGCATTGTTAGCAGTAATGAGTTTTTTTTTAAAGTTGGGAATCGGTATTATTAGTTAGTTTTTAAAAATTTATTGTGATCGTCCAAAATGGCCTGTAATTTGAGTGATATAAATGTCTGTTTAAAATAACAAATGTATTGGTCTTATCGGCTCGTCAGATAACAATATTTTTGTTATTTTTGAGATGTGTGTCTACTTTTATTAGAGGTGTGTTGATAATATCATTAGGATTTTTATGGTAACGGTGTTTGATTGATTTTGCTTTGAGCAATAGTTTTATGCCTACCTGTGTAGAACCAGCATAATAAAAATATCCAAATGTTAGACAATTTTTGTCTTTATTTTCACCTGAAATTAAATATGTGTGTATATATATATATATATATATATGTGTGTGTGTGTGTGTGTGTGTGTGTGTGTGTGTGTGTGTGTGTGTGTGATGGCTGCGACTCGAGCAGTGCTATCCATTGATCCAACCATAAATATGGGGAAGAGGGATACAGCTTCTTAGACCGGCTAAAAACTTATATTTCCCCGCACAGATATGGAAATGGTGATCGTAATTTTTCGTAGTTGTTCAATGAAGACCGCATGTATAATAAATGACTTCCCACGATATGTGGTGACTTTCAAGATTTTTTGAGGTTTGCTCTACATAGAGAGACGCAACCACTTTTATTACATGTTAGATCAAAATTCAAAGTTCCATAGTAACATTTTCCGGGATATCAACACCATGAACCTTAAGAATATTTCTCAAGGTTTTTCATGCGTAACAAATTGTATATATATATATATATATATATATATATATATATATATATTAAAAACAGGAATAGGTTTGTTCTGACGAGAGAAATTGGTATAGAATAAAAATTGCGAGAAGCCGTGAACGTTTTGTTTAAAGTGTAGATTTATTGTTGTTATTATTATTTATATTACTTGTGACTTTACTGTGAAGTTTATTCGCCTGAAGAGAGTCAGCTTTAGACTCGAAACACGTGTAGCAAAACAAATACTGCTATGAACACATATTGTATCATACAAGAAGCAACTAATATAAACAATAATAATAACAACATTAAGTCTACACTTTAAACAAAACGTTCACGACTTCTCGCACTTTTTTTCTATACCAATTTCCTCCGTTGGAAAACCCCTCTTTCTACTTATATATATATATATATATATATATATATATATATACACAACATTATGGACACTAAATGTATCATACAAAAAGCAAGTAATATAAATAATAATCATAACAACACTAAGTCTACACTTTAAACAAAACATTCACGTTTTCTCGCAGTTTTTATTCTATATATATAATTTTTTCTATGCTTCTGACATGAGGTAGCATTTAAACTATTTACATTATTTGGACTATTGTTCTCATCTTTGTTGTTATTTTTACGACGTTTCGGCCGTTGTAAGCTCCGGCCTTCTTCAGGTTCTAGAAATCGCAACATATTCAATATATTAAAAACGGAGCGACAGCTGATGCAGATCCTAACCTAGAACAAGAATCATTTCCACCCTAGGACATATGGGCAGTTGTCTCAACGTTACAGCAAGCTACCTCACATGTATGTTCTACCTATATTAACAAGGACGGTATTCCGATCAGGTCGATTGTTAGCAGAATAGGCTCGGTGTGTCACTCTCTGAGTCCGTTTCTTGTAGATATAATTAACCCACTAATAGAAACATCACCTTCATGTGTTCGAAACTCAGCCCATTTTGTAAAACTTATCAAAGATGCTCAGATCCAATGCAACGTGATGGTGAGCCTGGATGTGGTGAGTTTGTTACCAACGGTGGAGGCACTATCGGTATTCAGGGACAAACTGGCCTCGGGCAAATCCCTAAGAGAACGTACCAGTATTCCACTAGACAACCGGATGAAGATGTTGACTTTCTGCACACAAACACCACACCGGACATATATCGACAGGATGAAGGCTTAGCAATGGGCTCGCCATTATCACCATCATAGTGCAGAAAATCGATAATATATATATATATATATATATATATATATATATATATATATATATATGGCAAGATGTTTGTGTGTGTCTGTTTATCTGCCTGTATGTCTGTATTTTTTTCAGCCCTTTTATTTTAGTTTTTGCTTCTGGTGTGGCTCTAAGTAGGTATAATTGTAGTTCTTAGTCTCAGCCGTGATACCATTTACTCAGAGGATTTATTTAGTTTTCAAAATTCAGTTTACGACGAAAAAAACTTATTTGATATCGATACCAGGAAATCAAAATTTGACTTACATCCATTCATTTTTCTTTCACTCTACGGTTTCGCTTTCACCGGAAACAACTATTTCTTTTTAGTTTTTCGTGCCAACGTCCAAAGTGTCTGAGCTTCAGAACCATGGATTAGTTTTAAAGCTTTCATTACACCCGAGCAACGCCGGGCTATACTGCTAGTTAATATATAAATTCTTAACCGTTGCACAAACACGTTCGACACCATTGCCGACATGTTGTAATACAGTTGCATACATTCAATGTTTTCATAACTGACACCAAAAAATCTACCTTTCTATATCTTAATTCTCTACTCACCACACACACTTAACACATTCCTCTACCTATCATTAACATGCTTCCAATTGGTTAACCTAGTCCAACCCTTTGAATCACACCCACTTAACTGACTGGATAGGGTAACGATAGTGTCGTTTCTAAATCTTAATTTCAATATATAACATTTCCTAAGAGACAAATATTTCACAACCTGATGAGATACTGAGAAACAAAAAAACGAAACAAAACAGCTGTTGTTCTGTAGTCAACTAAGTTTTATTACAAACATTTATAATAAAAATATTACTAGAAATATTGCTCTACTAAATACTGAACATTCTTCAAAAAAGTAATTTACTACGAACAGTAGACAATTAACCCATTTGTTTGTACTACTCCTAAGATATATATATATATATATATATATATATATATATATATATCTTAGGAGTAGTACAAACAAATATATATATATATATATATATATATATTTGTGTGTGGGTGTGAGCGTAAATGTAGATGTAAATCTAAATGTAAAAGCTATTAATTTTAATTTAATTCTAATTTTAATTTCAATTTTGAACTGAAATTTTAATTTCTTTTATTTTATTTCTCCGATTTATTATTTTAAGTCTAATGAATTTATATCTTCGTGAAATGTTTTTTAAATATCCTCTAATTTACGTTTTGTCTCTTACTTCTCCACAGGCGAAAAGTGCGAGAAAAGCTGTTGGAGTAGAATTGTCGGCTGCATTTGGTTGATTTAACTGTGAATGGGTGGGACCCAGTTGCCAGTCTCGTTGCACGAGTAAATACCTGTCGCGGAGGCACCAGTGATTTAAGTTCGTTGGAGCAGAAGCTATGAAAATATTTATAGAACAGACAGAGGGAAGCCACATCCCGTCGGTGAGAAAGTAGCTGAAGTCGAGCTGACTAATCGGTAACTATCACATTACTGATTCTCCTTTGGAGCCTGTCGAGAACACTGAGGTGAACAGCTGGTGTGCCTGACCATATATGACAAAAGTATTCCATGCACGGCTTTGATACAAATCTTACCACTAGGATCATAAATCCTGCAAGACCTGACATTAAAAGAATGACTAATAATATACTCAAAAGGGTAAATAAACAGATTAAGAAGTAGCTTGCTTTAAAGCAATTTATGTAACAAATTGGTTCGGTAATGAAAAGGCAGAAAACAATTGTTCTCTAATCCAATTTTATATTGAAGAATATTACCAATCACTATCAAGGGAACTGTTTATGGCTACATTGGAGTTTGCCACTGTTTACTCGGATATTTCGTAGAGGGAATGTAACATCATTATGAATGCGAAAAAAAATAGTTCTCATTCATAATAAAGAACAGTGATTAAAAATAACTCAAGGGAAATCTTTAATATTACAATGGGATCGCTAGACTCGCTAATCCCTATCTAGTTGGATTATAATCTTACGACCCACAATGATAAATAAACAGAAGATATTGGATTATATAGAAACGATGGCCTTATGGATGTGAGAAATTTTACAATTTTTAAAATTGATAAATTAGAAAGTTCATATATAGATAGTTAAAAAAATCTATACTTTCATGTTGCTATTAATACAAACCTAAAAAATGAAATTCCCTCTATGTGATATTAGACTTAGTAAATAATATATACAACCAGATAAAATCCCAAATATAAATCATTTATATATTCAACCAAAATCTAACTATCTCCCATCTATTATAAAATATTTACCCTCATCCATAGAATATAGAATTAGTAGAAATCCACAAATGAAAATGTATATAATAAACACAATAATTTATATAGGAATGCTTTAAAATAGTGGATATAAATGCCCTGATATTAAATATGCAAAAGAGAATATCTACACCCGAAAAACAAATAAAAATAGAAAAATTATTTGGTACACACCACTTTTTAACCAAATTATAATCTATAAATTAAACCAATAGTTTCTCGTTTTGATTGAAAAACATTTTCCAAACAATGTTCCATTAAGCAAGATTTTCAATAAAAGTACACTAAAATTAATTTATAGTTGTACTGATTATCTATGAAAAAATTATAAAAAGCACAATAATAAAATTTTAAATAAAATTTTAAACTTACATAAAAGTAAGAATAATTCCAAAACTTAAATCAATAATTTAAATAATGAAATATGTAATTGCCGAAACTCTATATGAAGTGCTCATTGGAAAATAAATGCTTTGCTGAATCTATTGTTTATCAATGAACTATTTCTTCTACGGAAAATCTTAGTAATAGGAAATTTATATTGGTAGTACAAAAAGATCTTACAAATTAAGATTTCACCACCATATTTCTTTCATTAAGTAACGTAATTAAACATCCTTATCCGAATATTTTTAGTATTTAAAGAAACCATTAAAAAATACAGTGTAACGGAAAATTCAAACAACGATAAAATGTAAGATTTTCTTAAAAATAAGGATATATGAAATCAACGAAACACACACACACACACACACACACACACACACACACACACACACACATATATATATATATATATATATATATATATATATATATATATATAATAAAAATCTAAGGGTGAGCCAACAATCTACCCCGGTTTTGCTTTACAGCTCGTGAGGGAAAATTTTCCCTGACGAGCTGTTAAGCAAAACCGTGGCAGGTTTTTGGTTCACCCTTAGATTTTCGTTCTTGTTTGCTCTACTTTCGCGTTGGCTACTTCTTGTACTCTGCTTTCGTATTGAGCTCTTTATTGTTAGGGTTTTCGTCTTGGGTTTTTTTTCTTTCTCAAGAATGCTTGACTTTTTGTTCAAGTATTTCGTTTATTTCTTTTTTCTTACCCTTCTTTTCCCACTGGGTTAGTTCCGGGTGGGTTTCAAGACGTTCTTACTTGTAGTTTATTATTGATAATCTTGACGGAATTAGTTTTGTCAATATTGGTATTATAACTATAATTAATATATATATATACTCTTGAAAAAATTATTAGATATTCTACCAATCCATGCGTTATAGATATTTCGCAGCTACTCAGACCCAAAACATACAGCAGTTTTTTTTTAAATCGTCCAGAAAATCGTCACATACAGAAGCTCACGAGTCCATATCGAGAATAGATATTTGTAACGGCAATCTACAAAAATGTTTCTCGCTCATTCAAAAAACAAAAAAAGAAAAATACAGAAAAATTTTTAAAGGAAAAAGTGAAAGAAAAGGAGAACGAAAAGTATCAGGAGAAAGGAGGTGAATGTTAACGTCTTAGATCGACACATATCGTCTATGGTCTAGATATATCACTAATGTACGTCAATGAAAGCGAGAGTTTTAACCAGAATTGCAATACGACTGTTTTCTTTGAAAAACATGACATGGAAATTTAACATTACATTTAGTTTAAAGATAATGGGTTGTAGCTAAGGTATAAACATATATGGTAATTTTACTTTTTAATGACAAATATAATATAAATAATAGTAGTATAATTATATTATAAATGTAGTAATTACATAAAAATATATCATATATAATACTATTAATAATAAAAAATATAATAATAAAATAATCCTAGATAATACTAATAATTATAAAATTATAATTATTATATTATAATTATTATAATTATTATATTATAATTATTATTATATGTATTTATAATAATACTACACATGATAATAAATATATTAATAAAAGACATATATGAAAATTATAAAATTATAATAAAAAATAATAATAATAATCATAATCATAAAAATAATTTAAAAATCCCTAGTAAAGAGGATAACATACACTAAAAAGTAAATGTCATATAATACGGAATAAAATGAAACAATAAATTATAAAATAAATTCTATATATATATATATATATATATATATATATATATATATATGTGTGTGTGTGTGTGTGTGTGTGTGTGTGTGTGTGTGTGTGTGTATACACACATACTCATACACACATATATACAGATACGCTTACATACATACATATCTACATATAAACATATTCTATGCATATTTTTATTTACTTCAAGAGTTCATTTCGATTATTGTATTTGATAATTTTCAATTTCTTCTCCAGGAATAAACTACATCTGTCCCCGAAGTTGTTGGAAGTATTAGCATATTTTATTATCCTACATTTAACCAGTGGTGTAAATCCTCTAACCTTTATATCCCAGTAGTATTTTGATCGGGCTGTTTGATGTTTCAAGGAGGCGTTAGAAAACGAGTGTCTGTGATTTTAATGTCTCTGTTTCCAACTACCAGCAGATATCCCTATATATACTCTTTTCTCGTTAGGGTCCTCGTCTGGAAAAATGGTGGCTTTATAAATAGCTTATTCAGAAATACACCTGCCATCAACGGGGCACTTGATTCTATTGATGCAGTTGCAAGAAGGTTTGTTTTCTAGAGGTTTGTTATGGAAGTTTTTAAGTACTTTATTATTGTGAGACAGGTTGAAGATAATGTCTAAAATATTAACAATTTTGTGATTGGATGACATTTCTATTTTAAAACAGAAATTTAAATGTTCTAAATATTTTTTCTGAATTCTAGGTGTAAGAGGGCCGTTACTGTTAGGAATATATATAATCCCATCATCTCGGTAAATACCTACTTAATTTGGATCAACGATTCTGCCGATTCTGTATATCCCTATCAGATAGGCGATTTGTGCGGAATCATAAGCTCCCATTTGGACATCAAAGCTAACATTAATACTTTTTGTATAGGTAGAATCATTGTATACTAGTAAGGAATCTCTAGAGGTTAAAATTATTTCAGTTTCATTATTGGAAATATCAATAAAGTTCTTTTGCATATTTTAAACTATTAATTAATAAATCATACAAAATAAGGTGTAAAGTCTATATATATATATATATATTAGTCATTCACATGCAAGCCTGTTTCGCTGTATCACAGCTCATCAGTGTGTCTAGACACATGCACTTGCTTCTGGCCGGGATCAAAAATCGATTTGGTGTCTGTCGGAGTCGCTACCCACTAAGCCATAGGCACATGGAATCAGAGGAGAAATTTTAACGTGTTGTATATAAGCAGTGTATACACACGCCAGTCACCGAAAGAACTCAATTCATTTCTAAAGAGTAATGCATATATTACAAAAGTGGAAACTGTTTTTAATATTTTTTTTCTCTAGAGGGCTCAATCGCAACAATATATATATATATATATATATATATATATATATATATGACAAATAATCAAATAGAGTAAAACCTACAGCTTAATATAAACGAAAAATGGAAATATAAAATAAATTGTTGCAAAAACGACTAAAATTAAATAAATGTTTTATAATACTATTATTAATGCAATTATATCAAAATCCTCTACTCAGAGTTTCATGGAATCACGAGGAGGATATAATCTGGAAACAATAGCTATAATCTGATTTATATAATCCAGGGGGTGATAAGTTCGCTTCTTTTATTCAAACGCGGTCACCAATTTATTGTTGGATTAGTAACTTTTCAATTCGGGACCAATTACAGCGTTCCGCAACTCTGTTATATAGCATATATATTTATCCAGTGATTTTTTATTTAATATTTGGTGTTTCTTCTTGCGATGATAAGGATGTCTGAATAATATGTAGAAAGAGCGGTGCTACACTTGTTTTTGTTATTGCACAGGCTAGTTTTTTATTGTTGTAGAAGCGTCTTTTCGTTTCATACCCAGTGTATCCGATGTAGTACTTTCACTAACCACCGTCAATTGCGTCTCTTACCAAATACATTCCATTCAAAGAACATTCCTGTTTTAAACTGCAGTTCCATCTGCAAGATTCCTGGATATCACACCCATCCATTTTTCTATTTTTGACTATCATAATTTTCTATATATTTGATGCAGTTATAATACATCTCTAAATAGTTTCTGTTGAATAACATTCTAAACACTGGTAAATTGGCGAATTGTTTATCAATTAACTATACAAACATTTTTGCTACTTTATTTTTAACGTTTTTATTGCTAAACCAAATTTTTTTTAACTTTTCGTTTTTTGCTGTTATTATATTTGTTATTATTGTAGTTTTCATCACCCAATCTCCATTTAAATTTGACGTGAACATCGTGTTTGCCGGTTTTGTCCGCCTTAACTATTATCTCATTAGATCGTTTTAATTGTTAAGTATCTTCTTTTATGTCCCTTCTGAAATTAAGAATTGCACATTTTAAATTTCAGATTTTTTATAATGTTGAACATGTCCTATTCAAAATAATAGGTCATCCTGTGGAGGAGGCCTGCAATATTTGAATCCATAGTTCTCTGTTTATTTGTTATTATTTCTTTCATATCATATGTATTATCGGCATGATTTAATGGACAGGGGTTTCATCTTGGAGACCATCACCCTGTCTTCCATATGCATTAAATGATTTATCAACATGAGACTTTTAAGTGCATTATGATATTTAACATAATTGTAAGAATTTATTAATAATATATATATATATATATATATATATATATATATATATAGTAATGAACTTAATCACAGTAAGGCAACACTAATAATAACAGACTAACCATCCGAAAATAATGCTAACTTAATAGTAATTTAAACCGTCTTGTAACCCTGTGAGAACTACCTCGTGGGTTAAATAAAGGGGAAGAAAAAAAAAGAAATAAACATCGCACAAGAACAATACGTCTAGTGCCCGTTTGAAAGAAAAAAAAACCCAAGACGAAACCTTAACAGCAAAGTGCTCGATACGAAAGTATGAAATTACGAAAGTAGAGCGAGAATACAATACAAAAAATCTAGAAGTGAGCCACCTACCGCGGTTTTACACAAACAGTTCTTCAGGGTAAGAGGCTAGCAATTAAGATTAAACCAGCAACTATATAGAACTCAAGTGAAGAATAAACTAAATCAAGAAGGGTAAAACAATATTTATTGCAACAAAATAAAAAAAATAAAAACTATTTGAGCAAGCAATTTTTTACGTGTTTACATTTATTCAGAATTTCCGTTTTAGAATTTAGCAAGTCCCGCGCGGTTTCGAACAGCGCCATGGCTAATTGTTCTTTCCCGCATAATATGCAAAACTTACTTCCTACTTTATAGTTCGAACACTTTTTTAATATCTCCCATTTAAGAATAGGATCTTTTTTAATGATATTTTTAACTTTTCACACCTGCGAAGATAACGCAGTACTGTGGTTATATTTTTCGTACGTGAAAGAACTTTTATGATTATAAAACCTACGCTTAAATGTGTCATGTGTAGCCCCAATATAAGTTTTAGGTTTCGGGTCATTTTCGTCTGTATAGACTTTAACACCATAGACTACACAAGACTGCTGGCAATTACCATTGATTGGACAATCAGTTTTCAATCTACAATTACACTTGTTTTTAGAACTAGTATTTTTAGGTTTTCTCAGTTTACTTTTATTAATGCCGCTTATTATTTTGCCTATGTTAGGTAAGCAGGAATAACTTAATTTAATAGTGTTTCTATTAAAGATCTTATTAAGGCAGCTGTTTTTACTAAAATGTTTATCAATTAAGGAGAAGAACATTTTACCAATTTTATTTCTTACCTCTTTATTAGAAGGAGGATTGAACCAGGTTATCCTCCTACTTCTATTCTTATTTTTAGCAATGTTAGGTTTAATAAACTAAAGGTTGTCTTTATAACCACTTTTAATTAAAGCAGTTTGGTATATCTTTTTATGTCTTTCAAATGTCTCAATATTAGATGAATTAGAGGATAGCCTATAAGCTATGCTTTTGGGGATACGATTTAATATGTGTTTTGGGTGATTAGACAGTCTATTCACATAAATAGGGATATACTTATTCTTGGTGTAAGGGGCAATATTGCCTGTGGTAAGATCCAAGATTACATCCAAATAATTTACGACCTTCAAATTACATTCTATTTCTATCGCAAATCCATTGCTTTAAAAAATGTATGAAGTTTCTTTCTTAACCTGTCACATATTTGGGGTGTGTTGCGGTCGACTATTATCAAGCCATCGTCACGGTATAACCCATGATTGTGGAAGTCCAGGAGGTTGTTCAGCTAGTATAAGAGAAGGCATCCTACCAACTCTGCTACCCCTGCACCATCATATGCCCCCATAGAATTATCGAATCCCTCGGCATCAGATTTTTTGATCCGCAAATCCTCATCCTGGTACAGTAGCGTTTTGCGACAATGCCTAATTAACTCTAGTTCAGTAGCCGAAATTTCATTAAACTCCTTTGCTAAATTTATGGCTTCAATTAAAATATCTACCGTTATTGACGGGTATAACTCTTTTATATCGTATTTTATAAAATCGGAATGTGTGAATTTTCTAAATTCATTAAACCATTTAATACTAATCTGGACTGCCACTGATTAATATTTAAGAACATACGTAAATTGCTACATATTCGCTGTATTATTATTTTGCTAATTTTTCCTAATTCCGTCTTCCTAGGATTTAACAAGCGGAATTCAGGGTTGAGACGGAATGAATTTTTGTGGTCTTTGACCGTTATGAAAGTATCTTTTAGTGCTAATTTTTCCACTCTGTTTCAGAGATTAAATTTACCAACTAGTTTAAGAGATTAAATTTGCCAACTAGTAAATTAGTTGCTGGTTTAATATTAGTTCCTAGCCTCTTACCCTGAAGAACCGTTTGTGTGAAACCGCGGTAGGTGGTGGCTCACTTCTAGATTTTTTGTATTGTATAACTTTATATATATATATATATATATATATATATATATATATATATATATATATATATATTTCTCTTTTGTCACGTTCATGGAGAGAGAAATACGATAGCATGGCAGCATCGGCTCAGTTCATTTTATTTGCTAATAGTTATTGAACTTTATTAAAAAAGGCCTTATTATTCTATGTTTTGCAATAATTATATCGTCGATTAGGGAAGAATATATATATATATATATATATATATATATATATATATAAATCCTCTGTCATAATAAAATCCCTGGTATATATATATTTTTTTATATATATAAAAAGTCTGAAGCCATTTCGGTCGGGTTTCAATCCTGGGTAAAAAAGCAATCGGAGTCTATCCGTACTGATGAGCTGTAAAGCGGCGAAACAGATCTATCTGCGGATGACAATATATATATATATATATATATATATATATATATATATATATATATATATATAAGGGAAATTAGTAAACATGAAATATGTTTCCTTTGCTTACAAGAAAAATCCATATAACAAAATTCCCAAAACCTGACTTATTGAAGCAACGGGATAAAATCGCTAATGTCTACAGCCATAAAATCTTCCATACCCTTAAATATATTTGAAATTATCTTAAAGTAGTTTCACTATTTTCTCGTTTTAAACTTAAAAAAACATTTAGCTTATTCAACTGGAATTTTTTAAATTACTATTATTCTTTTATTTGTGTTTAGGAACAACCCCGCTTTCATACTATTTTTAGTATTTATTGCCAAGCGGATAATTCTAAATGAAAATAGAATGGTTCTTTTGTTATTATTACTTTGCAAAATTTTACAAGGCAAGGAAGGAAAGATGAACCTTGAATTTCTTTATTTTCTTATTGATGAAACTGCAATACAGGTAATTATTAAATATTTATAAATTCATTGATGCACATGTTATTGTGCACTGTTAACAAATGAAACAATTACAATTATTCACTTAGCAATAAGTACTAAAAATAGTATGAAATACATCATTTTTTTTAAATACTGGGGTTGCCTAGTAATTATGACCGGTAGTGTATATGTATATACATATATTAAACACACACACACACACACACACACACACACACACACACACACACACACACATATATATATATATATATATATATATATTCATTTCATAATATCCTCGCACGTGTAGATAAACAAAAAATATACTAACAATTTCTAAATATATTTGAACGTGCGTGTATCTGAAACATTATTGCATAGCAGATTTTTATACTTTCCTACACGTTGTAGATTTTTAGCAATTTAACCCCTAAAATTTTTATATTATATTTATTTAAGTTGAAAAATACATAAATACTTTTAAAGAATGTTAAAATGTGCGTGTGTGTGTGTGCGTGCGTGCGTGTCAGTGTGTTTTCGTAAAAAAAAGAAAAAAAAGAAAAGAGAGAGAAAAGAGAATGAATGTATTGCCCACTTACTGAAGATAAGTTTAAAATAGCAGTGAACTGTAAATAATTAATGATCTGATCTTTGTACAGCGGGTTCTCCCCTTAACATGTTCTGACACACTTCAATATTCAGACTTCACAGAAAGAAAACAATATTCACTAAATTTAATATGTAATTTCGCATGTCAAAAATGTTGTACCAAAAGTGAAAAATTGCTTTTTTCTCCTCCAAATTTAAATACATAAAAACGACTTGTGTAAACCGGTTCATCTGAACACGCATACATTTCAATCGTATCTCTCTCTCTCACCCTCTCTCTCTCTCTGTCTATATATATTATATATATTATATATATATATATATATATATATTATGGTTAGGTTTTGCATGCTGTCACAGAAAAAGTATACGCACATAAACACGCTCGAGCGCGCGCACACACACACAGAGACACACACACGCGCATACACACACTAGTCATAAAAAGCTCTCTTCCACTTTGGCAAAATTCAAACTAGTCAGGTCAATACATACTTACATAAACCGCATATCAAAGAAGACTGATACCATCAGACCATAAGGTTCTCAACTATCAATCACACATATACATCCCACGCGCACACACACACACACACACACACACACACACACACACACACACACACACACACTCACTAATATTAACGACAGCAGCAGCCAGGAATGATCATTTGCTGAAAGGCACGGACTCAAACACAAGCTCTTCTAACATCTGAACATGAGATTTTAATCTCGAAATATTAATGTATAATAAATAATACCCAACAACTTCTTTACCTTCCTTTATTTTGCTAAACACATTGTGATAGCTTTCAAGACCTAACCATAATCCTGATATACACAATGCTTCAAGCAAATTACAAAACTCTCTTATATATATATAAAACTGTTTCCAATGAAGTAGAAATGGAAAAAGCTTGTCGTTGAAGATAGCCAGTGTGTTGATGGTGACGTGGACTTCAATTCGAAAGACACGACTTTTCAGCGTTTCATTCACACCAATGTACATATCCACGGCATACGATTGGCTTCACAAGTAAAGAGTTTTATATCATGAAACCTCGTTTACTGCCACGGGACTACAGTATCAAGGGCATCGTCTACACAGAGGTGCTAGTTACGGTGAAAATGTTATTTTTTTTTGTTCAACAGATGTCCGTACGCATTCTCTCAAGACCTTTCTCTTTTCCCACAGGTCCCAAATGTACAAAAAGTTTGTCAATTATATATCTTATATAATTTACCAGTTCATCGGATGCTTATTGAAAATTTCACACACAAACGGAGTCATTTTTTATCTTATTAAATTTATTAACAATTTAATAATATAGCTAAAAATAACAGTATTCTGATCCACAATTATTTCTACTCATTAGCTTCTCGTATAATTTCAAACAGTCAATGACTGTTAGTTATTAGGTGTACAATAGACATTCTATGTGCAAAGCCCTCGGGCACCTCGACGTGGTGTAATGGTTAGCAAGATTTTCTCGCTAGAACCTGTTACAACTAAGTAGTGAGTTCGATCCTCACTGGGTGCCCATAATTTTGGCCTTTTGCCACATCTATCTATAATGCACCTTTAACGAGTATATATATATATATATATATATATATATATAAATGTACAAGGTATAGTTGGCCAAGTATTTTTCTGATTGTGATTCTTCTCAGATCTTTGGATTTGAATATGCCGGTTCTTCATGCCTGCCGATTTATTTTTTATAATCCTGTCGCCCTAAGCAAGGCATTTTACTGCCACTGTTGAGCAGGGGATTTCATCAGAGGTAAGTTATGAAAAAGAATGACAGGTTACAGGGGGTGTCAGGAAGAGGGTAGGAGAAGGAGGATAACTACAAAAACAAAAAAAAATAAAACAAAACAAAACAAAGCACAAATCACTTGTAGAAGGTTGCTAACTTTAACATGATGGCCAAAGTGAATGATGATCATCTGACTCTAGAAGTTGAAACGTCTTATTGAATAACACTTTCTGTTTTTCTTAGTTGATATTTTCCAGTAAGAAAGATAGCAAGAGAGAGAGAGAGAGAGAGAGAGAGATGTGTGTTTTCTCATGTGTCAGTGTGTATATCCTCACACAATAAATGTTTGTGTTTGTAATTATTTTTAATTTTATAATGAGAAAAAACACTCTATCATTAATCAGACATATTTTACAAAAAAGTGACGGCCACACAATATTTCAACACACACACACACACACACACACACACACACACACACACACATATATATATATTTTAATTCAGATACTTAAATCCAAGGGAAAAAAAGCAGGAAGGTAAATTCCAAAAACCCAAACCTAATTAATATTTAAAATTTATTTAATATTAAAAAATGATACAGGAAGAGAGCTCCATGTAATAAAATCTTACAGAGCAAATATAAATTAAAAAAGGATTAATTCAATGATGTTGAATGACCATTTCGATATGAAGATCCCCACGGGGGATAACACATCACCTCAGCAACAGAAAATCATTTCAGAAACTCCTGAAACTTTCTGAAAGGATTTTTCTGTTGCTGAGGTGATGTGTTATCCCCTCCCCCGTGGGGATCTTCATAACGAAATGGTCATTCAACATCATTGAATTAATCCTTTTTTAATATATATATATATATATATATATATATTTCAGGATGGACATGGGAACAACAGCACTTAAGAGATTGTTTTACTCTCCTCAAAAGCTCCAATCTCCAGATCAGAAGCATTGCTGCCGAATGCAGTTTATCGCTATACCCAGGACTGTAGATATATGATAAAATATAGTTTTAATGAATGCTATGTTTATAGATTATAGTGCTCAGTATTAGAGGTAGAGTTTACATAAATATAAAAATGGACACTGAAGTCCACTGAAGACACTGAAGTCCCTATGGAGAGAGTGCGCGTTATACTTAAACACAATCTTCAGACCTGCATTTTGGCACGATTATTTATATATATATATATATATATATATATATATATATACTCTTTTCATAACACATTATATTGCACTTAAATATATGGTTCTGTTAACATTTCGAGCACTCACGCAGTGTGACGTCATAGAACCACATTACAAGTTTATGAACTGCGTTTGCTATTTGGTAACTGTTATCGTTGCTTAGCAAAGTTTTATGTCAATACAAGATTAAATCATCGCTGATGGTAGATATTTTTATGTTAACGTCCCTGTAACCTCTCTGAAGAATTTTGGAAAATTTTTGTGTTCATTTTCATTTGAAATTAAAGCCAAAATGCGATCTTTAGAACAGTTCATGATTAAACATAATTATATTAACAGTATATGTTTAGGAAATCATCTGCTGCCTCGATACACTATATATAAATATAAATTTTTCTCTTACAACTCAATATAAAAGTTGTCCAAAATCTAAAAATAATCTTTGATTGCTATCTCAACCCCTCTAGTTTGTCTGTGATGTAAAGTTTGAACTTCCGCATGTAATATCTTGTTTTATTTGAGTATAAAGGTTGCCGATGAAATGTGAAATCTCTCTTAGGGATTTCATGTAGAAATGATCATACAACGATTTTGAACTTCGAAATTTATTTTATTTTATATATATATATATATATATATATATAGGTTGTTGCTTTGTTTTAATCCTATACTTCTATTTTGCACGCACTGTACAGATGTAGTCATATCTAGATGCAGCATAACATTTAAAACTTAAGAGACTGCAAACGCATCAAGCATCCAGCGATCGACCAGCGCTTGTCCTCTTTCCCCTGCCCCCCAAACAGCTGGTGGCAATAGCACATCTTCCCGCATCATATCCGAAGGACCTTATTTTGTTTAAATAATTGCTCGAAATGAAACTGAAATAAATATCTAGCTTCCATTTATTTCCGCGTCGCCTTCTCATTCGCTTGTCTAATCAGCCTATGATTGCCCGACTGTTTTCAGTGTTCGGTTCATTCTATTTTATTTTTTTTTCGTTCTCATTATCACCTTATCTTTTCTCCTCTCTGCCCGTTAAGAATTCACTTAGTGCGCACCCTTGCACCTTCCACGAGAGCCAAACCACCACTGCCAGGCATGGTCTGTCGTTCTCTCATTCCCGCGTGCGCCAAATAGCTAGCTTGTTTCGTTCGGGAGGTTGGTCTATCGGTCTATCAATGGGTCTCTCGACTGCCCACCCAACAGAGATTTATCGTGTTGTGGATACCTCTTCTCCGTATTTCTACTTTCATTGTGAGAGCAGAGCGAAAGAGAAGAGCTTGGGAAATTAGAAAAGAAGGTAAAGTAAGGAAAAGTGGCAATAATAACGACGAAGTGGAAGAGAAGGAAGAGGTGTATAAATACGCGTAAGAAGAAATATTTAAAGGAATCAGAGGAAAAGAAAGATAACAAAAAAAAAATCAAAGAAATGATAGAAAAATATACATGGAATAAACAGATCTGGTGGAAGTGGTAGTAGTAGAAGAAGAAAAAAACGCCATGAACAACAACAACTACAACAACAACAACAATAAAAGGGACAAGGGTAGAAGAGGGGAGGGATGAAAGAAATAGGGTTTTAGTCGTGTTTTTAACGCTTTGCGACCACTGTTGTTCCCTCGGGCGGTTGTTGTTTTCTTTCTGTGGTGTTTTCTTGTGTATCTTTGTGTTTTGTTGTGTCAGGCTGAATTTCTCACCTTGTGGATTGGCAGCTAGGTCGGCTGACGCGGACATGCAAGCGAGAGGAGAGAATTAATTTTAAATTAAACGACAAAACCTGGAAAGTGACTGGTTTTGCTTTGAGGCAAAGAATTTTCAGGAGAGTCGATCGAATTGGTGAAAAAGAGGGAAAGACGGAGTGAGAGAGTTAGAAAGGCACAAAGAGAAACAGCAAAACCTGATGGAAATGGCGAGAAAGTTGAGCCGTTTATATAAGAGAATGACAACTGGGAAATAACAGTAGAATTTGAGAGTTTAGCCGATAGAGAGATAGAAAGCAATCGAAGATGCTGAAGAGGCCGCTTTGATTTGGGGTAATGCTTAGCAAACTGGTTTAGTTGTTCAATACTATTGTGTAATGAGGTCGATCCTCATTGGGTGCTTCTTATTTGAGCAAAAAGATCGTCTTAGTATAAAACGAGTACAAGGAAGTAAATAAATACAGAACTGTGATGCTAAAATTTGAAAGACCAAATAAGAAAAAAATACCACGTGTGTTTTAAGAATAAAATCAAATACTATCAGCTTTGGCCGGTTTCACACGAGTAGTTTAAGGAATAATAAGAATAAAAGACATATGATAAATTTACATAGCAAATACTTACACAACGTCCACTCTCATGACTTTTATAGATATACATAATATAATGTGGGGTGATCGATTCTATATTATAAGCAATACATAAACTGACCCCTGACTTTGTGACCATGATGGATGGATGTGCTGGGCTTCATTTTCTTATAGCAGTTTAGCCTGGTTTCACTCGAATAGTTTAAGGAATAATAAGAATAAAAAACATATGATGAATTTAAATAGCAAATACTTACACAACCTCAACCGTGATACTTATAGATATCGATATTATTAAGTGGGTGTTCGATTCTACATTATAATCCATACATAAACTGACCCTTGACTTTGTGAAACTGACCCTTGACTTTGTTGGATGTGCTGGGCTTTATTTTCTTATAGCAGTTTAGCCTGGTTTCACTCGGGTAGTTTAAGAAATAATAAGAATATAAAACATATGATGCATTTAAACAGCAAATACTTACACAACGTCCACCCTCGTGACTTTTATAGATATAAATAATATAAAGTGGGGTGATCTATTATATATTATAATCAATACATAAACTGATCCCTGACTTTATAACCAAGATGGATGGATGTGTTGAGCTTTATTTTCATATAGCAGTTTAGCCTGGTTTCACTCGGGTGGTTTAAGAAATAATAAGAATAAAAAACATATGATGAATTTACATAGCAAATACTTACACAACGTCCACCCTTGTCACTTTATAGATATAGATAACAATGTAGAATGTCTCTATTGGATTAGGGTGGGAGAGGGAGGGGCAACATATATAGATATAGATAAAAGTGGGGTGATCGATTCTATATTATAATCAATACATAAAATGGACCCTGACTTTTTGTGGTGATAATATATATTTTTCTTCCCCTAATTTTGGTTTTCTGAAAATTTTCAAGGTGTCGTTACCGTTCTAAAATTTTGATCTACATCTGAGCGCAACTCCCGTCCAGCTAGATTGCAAAATGCAGACGCTAAGTCGAATCTATCAAGCAAACAAATACTTAACGTCCACTCTCGTCACTTTTATTGATTAGTATACAAACCTGGTAATAGTTACAGTTCCGTATTATTCACTGGCCTCATTAGTCGATCTTCGCACCCATGTAAGAAACCAGTATATTGATTATCGATTCTATTACATTCCTCACAAATAAATGAATGACGGAGAAATATCTTTCTATCCCCATTTCCATATGTGTAGCATGAAGTTCAACTCGACAATTATCTATAGGAACATTAGGGTAGGCTCAGTCTGTAGCTATTGCGACATATAAAAACTTGTTAGTTTATTTGATGCTTAATTTTGTATGTAAATTAATAGGAACTTACTACTGAGCTTTACTCGTCAAGTAGACTAAACCTACGATCCATTACGCTTCGACTAAGGGGAACCGAAAAGGGCCTTCATTTTTTAAAATTCAAATAAAAACATTTTTCGATATTAACAATTAACCGATTTATTCCATTGTCTTCTGCTACTATTCAGACAAATTCATGATACCTTCTTTCCAGAAAATGTGATTTTTCTCATCAAAGAACTGAGTGGTCTGCTCCTAGAATGGAGATTACTTCCAGTAAGATTTGGCTTTCCGCTAACGAAAATAAAAACAGGAATTTTACCAAAATTTATAATGTGTTAAAAAGAATTAATATTTTCTTAAATAATAAAAAAATATTTTGACCTTTTCTCTTAATAATAACGAACACTTTGTTGGAAAAAGTTCTTTTTCATCAAATTTGAGATCTACATACTATGCTGTCTTTTTTCAGCAATTTAGTAGAGGTACCTGATGTGCGTTGTGGTGCAGTGGATATCGGCTCGGAACGAAAAATCGGGGAGCCGAGTTCAAATTCCAGTTGAATTCCTTGCATTCACTTATGCACAAATACCCTTGGGAAAGGTATTAATCCGTCTCTTCCTTCCAGTTATGGGTGAAATAACAGGACAGACTCGGTTCTATAGCCTTGGTATGCAACCAGTCTACCGCAGAAAGCAATGGCAACCTACTGTGGGATAATCTTCTGCCCAGTCAGTCATGTCTCTTTCGAGACATGATCGTCCAAGCGTGTTTCACGTCTGACATTTTGTAAGAAAAAATGTATGTTCTATAAATACTTTCATGGCTTCTGCTCCAGCGAACTTAAGTCACTGGTGCCTTCGCAACAGGTGTTTACCCCTGCAACCAGACTAGCAACTGGGTCTAACCCATTCACAGTTAGATCAACCAAATGCACACGACAATTCTACTCCTTCAGTTTCTTTTCTCTCACTTCCCGCCTGTGGAACTCGCTTCCATATTCTTGCTTTCATGACGGATACAACCTCCAGGAATTTAAATTCAAGGTCAATACTCATCTCTTAACTACTTGACCCTTTTTCTCCACCTTTGCAACTGTCATCACACCTGTATTCCCATCCGTCCCTTGCTATTTTCTAACTGGTTTGTCCTTCTATTCACTCTCCTCTAATCTTTTTACTCTTATGTAGCCCCCTGCACACCAGTGACATTACCGCCTTGCTCGGGCGATACCATTAAAAAAAAATTAATAATAATAAAAATAAATAAAAAACATCGGATTACACTTATTTTACATAGATAAAGCCCCACATAAGTTATAAACTCTATGATAACAATTATTTGTATTTCTTTAAAGTATGTGAAAACAGCAATTCTTTCAAACTCAGGGATCCAACAAGATTTCGATTTCAAGATCAGTGTGTTTTGACAGTGTTTTGAAGATCTTTGCGGTCTGTAGGTGCTGCAATGTCAATAAATAATAAAGAAAACACATTCCTTTTTTGTAGTATTTAACCACTATATCTGGGTGAATAACATTATTTTCCCTGTGTGTATTGTAAAGTCCCATAAAAATGTTGTACATCCTATGTCTGTAAACAGGTCAGTGTGATGTTTATACAAAATTAGTGCATTATTATTATTATTATTATTATTATTATTATTATTATTATTATTATTATGTCATTTTTCATCATATTTCGATTTCTGCTTTGGTTTCACTACCAACCACGTCTGCTTGGAGACCTAAGGCAGGTCGTGGCGTGTTGTTACGACTCCATTTCATGTTTTTCTATCTTCCCTATCATCCCTAGCATTACATAGATAAAGTTTTCCTTAGTGTTTGGGCTGTACTTAATAAGACAATTTTTTGTATATCTCTTAAGCTGGGGTTTCCAGGGATTCTTTCAATGTGTTGTTTTGTTCCATTTTTTATCATTCCAAGTGCACCTACTATCACTGGCACAACTCTTGTTTTCAATTTCCTCATTTTTTCTATTTCAATTTCCAGGTCTTTATATTTTGACAGTTTTTCAAATTCCTTGATTGCTATGTTACAATCCGCTGGACAAGCCATATCAATTAATAGACAAGTTTTCTCCTTCTGGTTTTTAACAATAATGTCTGGCCTGTTTGCTTCAACTTTTCTGTCTGTGTAGATGGTGTAATCCCATAGAATGGTTACATCTTCTATTTCTGTAACCGGTGCTGGGTGATGTTCATACCAGTGTTTTTTTACAGATTTTCCATAATGTTTGCACATTGCCCAATGTAAATATTGCCCAACTCTATCGTGGCGATTTTTATATTCATTAGGAGCAAGCACAGAACAGCCTGAGATTAGGGTGTCTATTGTTTCTTGGTGTTTATCACAAAACCTGCATTTTGGATCCATATTATTATGCATAATATTTGCCTGAAAGTTTCTAGTGAAAAGACTTTGGTCTTGTGCTGCAAGAATAAAGCATTATTATTATTATTATTAAGTCATTTTTCATCATATTTCGATTTCTGCATTGTTCTCACTACCAACCAAGTCTGCGGGGAGACCTAAGGCAGGTAGTGGCGTGTTGTTATGACTCCATTTCATGTTTTTCTATCTTCTCTATCATCCCCAGCATTACATAGATAACGTTTTCCTTAGTGTGTGGGCTGTACTTAATAAGACAATTTTTTGTATATCTCTTAAGCTGGGGTTTCCAGGGATTCTTTCAATGTGTTGTTTTGTTCCATTTTTTATCATTCCAAGTGCACCTACTATCACTGGCACAACTCTTGTTTTCAATTTCCACATTTTTTCTATTTCAATTTCCAGGTCTTTATATTTTGACAGTTTTTCAAATTCCTTGGTTGCTATGTTACAATCCGCTGGACAAGCCATATCAATTAATAGACAAGTTTTCTCCTTCTGGTTTTTAACAATAATGTCTGGCCTGTTTGCTTCAATTTTTCTGTCTGTGTAGATGGTGTAATCCCATAGAATGGTTACATCTTCTATTTCTGTAACCGGTGCTGGATGATGTTCATACCAGTGTTTGTTTACAGCTTTTCCATAATGTTTGCACATTGCCCAATGTAAATATTGCCCAACTCTATCGTGGCGATTTTTATATTCGTTTGGGGCAAGCACAGAACAGCCTGAGATTAGGTGGTCTATTGTTTCTTGGTGTTTATCACAAAACCTGCATTTTGGATCCATATTATTATGCATAATATTTGCCTGAAAGTTTCTCGTGAAAAGACTTTGGTCTTGTGCTGCAAGTATAAATCCTTCAGTTTCAGACTTTAATCCAGATGCACGTAACCATCGATGAGTATTAACTTTGTCAACATTGGATTTATTGGCACGTACTGGATATTGGCCATGCAGAGGTTTGTCTTGCCAGCGCTGTTTCATCTTTTCAAGAGCTTTATCTTTGGCTTTCATTTTCATATTTTTTGCCGCAATAGTTGGTTCTTGGCTACTGTTTTGCTTTTCTACAGAATCTACTAACTGTAATTCTTGTTTGTATTTACTGCCTTCTTTTATTATTGAATATTTTTTCTTTCTTTCTTCATGTTGCCTTACTAATTATTATTATTATTATTATTATTATTATTATTATTATTATTATTATTATTATTATTATTATTATCTTAGTATTGTAACTGTTTTTATTAATCCTGGTTACATAACGGTCCTGAGTACGACCGTAAACTGCATCCGGCGGCAAGCCTCTGATTACGAGGTTTGAGGAGCATTGAATCACCTCTTAATTGCTTTTATTTCCAGGTCCATCCTATGAGCAAATAGTTACCCCCCACCAAACTGGAATCAAACATTATGAAAGTATAAAAATACACTTTTATAGAAATATATACATAAACATATACTTTTATAGAAAAATATACATTTTTGAAGGAAAAATATTACCAACAATACATTGTTGAAGAAAAGATTATTACCATAACACAATTTTGAAGAAAAAAATTATTCTCAGCAAAACATTTATGAATACAAAAGTAGAGACATTTTCAGTTTTCTAAAATAACAAAGAATAAAAACAAAATATTTTCATTAGAATCTAACTAAATCAACCTTCTTACTGTAAACGAACATTAAAAAAAATATACATTAAAACCCCACTTTTTGGGCAGCAAATAAACCGCAAAGGTTGATAGGCCGTTAAACAAAACTCAAAACCCAGACCCAAAAACCCTGGTTACAGGACAGTCCCCAAATTTTTCCTTGATTTCACGTCCAACCAAAAATTTGTTTTTGCACTCAAACATCTGTTTATTCTTTGTAGACTACTATTTTCGTTTCTGAATTTCCTCTAAGATTTCCTTTGATTTTACTATCATTTGTTTTTTGCTACAAGTTCTGATTTTATTCAATAAATTTATATATATATTTTAATATTTTATTTCCATCATAGCTTTTCAGTTGTTTAAAGTTATTTTTTATTTCTATAGTTTCAATATTACTAAATATCATTGGCATATTCTACTGGAATTTGCGATAAGATTCGTCCCTGATCATTTATTAAATGAAGGTTGAAATGCGTACATCACGTTTTTTTTATACTATCCATTATTTGTATTTATTCTTTAATGTCTGATTGATAACGACGTTATTACATTTGGAGGGGTCAAGTTAGGGACGTTCTGTTCAGGTGATCATTTAATGGCTTTGTTCCAGCATAATTTTCTTTAAAATACTGGATTGGTCCTTCTCAGAAGGGAACGGGCCTTATTGACCGCGTATGCAACAGATCCGATATAATTTTTATTTGTTTCATTTCTAAGCATAAATTTATATCATTCGTATCTCCATTAGTAGAGGTAATACCCATCTAAGCTCTATCCTAGGTTCTACGCTGTTTCTGGTCTTAATCAATAATCTTCCTGATGGCATCAATTCCCAAGAAGATATCTATGCAAAT
Organism: Ascarosepion bandense; assembly: GCA_037127315.1. NCBI lineage: Eukaryota > Metazoa > Mollusca > Cephalopoda > Sepiida > Sepiidae > Ascarosepion > Ascarosepion bandense. Next base: position 3,219,166 of record JBBBDQ010000390.1, read on the forward strand.
GACACCACGATGACACCAGGAAACCTGTCAAGGTTGACAAAGTAAACCAGACTGTTGCTCTTGAAACGAACCCCCAACGACTGGTTAAATGGGTAGGACATGGCTTGTAAATTTTAATGCCCCCAAATACAAAATTGCTTTCTTTAACCATCGTAGAGAAACTTTCCTGCTAGCCATCAGTAAGTCTCTCTGAGAGCAATACACTACGATTCCTTGAACTCACTCTATCCTCACTGGGTACCCCGTACTTTTGGACTTGTGTCACATCTAAGCGGCGCTTAGAAAATCAACTCTCTTAACGAAACTAAAGTGGAATGACTGCATCCAGTCAATAGCTGCATCTATTGCCAAGAAAGGTAGGTCTAGCCATCAGTAAGTCTCTCTGAGAGCAATACACTACGAGTCCTTGAACTCACTCTATCCTCACTGGGTACCCTGTACTTTTGGACTTGTGTCACATCTAAGCGGCGCTTAGAAAATCAACACTTCTTAACGAAACTAAAGTCGAACCACTGCATCCAGTCAATAGCTGCATCTATTGTCAGGAAAGTTGGGTATTTGTGTCGGGGGAGGGGAGAAAGTTTTTATCGTTAGAATACATATAGCATTCATATTTACTATTAGTCTGTGCCTACGGCTATAACGTGTTGAATGCACCAGTTCCCGTCCGATCACCAAAGTTAAGCCACATCGAGCCTAGTCAGTACTTAAATGGGTGACCATTCGGGAATACCAGGTGCGGAAAATGTAAGGACCAAGAATGGTTCACCGGTCCTCTAGGTTTGGGGGTTTAATGCAGGGCTAACAGCCCGTAAAAAAGCAGTTTGTTACAGAAGCAGCAACAAAAAGTTGTTGTCCTGGGCACCATTGGGTGTGATGGATAAATGATAATGATTAATCTGTGCACTGAATACTGTTGCCATATACACTCGGGTGTTCTTACTATTAATTTAACAAAGCCCAAAGATTTGATCTGCAATGTAATCAGTCCTGGATTGCAGTTACTTTCTCACCTACATGACGTGACTTCCCTCTGACATCTTTTTTTTTTACAAATATTTTTATGGCAACTGCTCTGGTAAGATTTTTCCATGGTCTACCGTCAACGTGAATTTAACTGTATTACTATATTAGCAACTAGGTCGCAACCTTATACTGTTGAAATAAATAAATGTAGCCATCCTTCCATTCTAACGGTTTCTTTTCTCGCACTTCTCGCCTGCGAACTTCCTTTCGTTTACTTGCTTCCCTGATAGCTACAATCTCAAGAAATTTATATGCAACGTCAGTTAACATCTTCTACCTTTCTGAATCCCATTCATTTTTTACACTTTTTCGAATATCACCTGTACCCTGTCACAGTAACCCCGGCACACTAGTGGTAGTCTCGCCTTGTTTGGGGTAAAATGATAAAAAAAAGAGAAATATGCTGAGAGAATCTGAAATTTCCCTGGCAAGGCTGAATTATTATTATTATTATTATTATTATTATACTAAGAGAGTAGCATGCGAATAAAAGGACTCTAAACTAAAAAGAAATGAAGCACAATATACCAATCTTGAAAGTCTGCTAAAAGTATAAATGGCATTACGTCCCAGCCAAAAGTGTCCGATATGATAATAGGTTATGATAAGACCGTCGCATAATATTGCAGATGTAGGCAACCCAGGCAAAAGTGTCCGATATGATAACAAGTTATGATAAAACCTTGCATAATATTGCAGATGTAGGCCACCCAGGCAAAAGCGTCGGATATGATAACAACTTATGATAAGACCGTCGCATAATATTGCAGATGGGCAATCCAAGCAAAAGTGTCCGATATGAAAACAAGTTGTGATAGACCGTCGCATAATATTGCAGATGTAGGAGCCACCGAGCAAGAATATAAATCGCAGTATAGTTATGATAAGACAATCTTTTATTATTGCAGATGTGGAAAACGCTTGAGCAAGGTAAATAAAATGTGATATCGTTATGATAAGACAATCTGCACTTAATATTGCAGATATGTAGGCTTAACCAAACAAAAAAGTGAATGTGATAACAGTTTATATGGAACGTTTACGCAATATTTTGAATGTAGTGATTCAAAATACTTTTTTCGAGTCGGGTAGATTCACAACTGTTTCTAATTGAGGGTATTGCTAAAAATCTACTTTTGATAACCAAGTTACCGTTGCTATCCGCACTCAGCATGTAATACCGTTACTCAGGAACAGAAATCAAGAATGCCAATCTCTAGGTGATATAACTAACTTGTAACTTTATTTCTTCTTCTTCTTCTTATTATTATTATTGCCAAAGTTATAAAAAGTACAAAAACAGTAATAAAATATTTTTCAATGTATTCATATTCCTTTTTAACACTTAATGCACTGATGGCGCGAACAGTGGAACAACAACGTGAGAAAGCACCCAGAGAAACAGCAAGCAAAGAAAACCTGATCACAAATCTATCAAAGTCGTTAAATGAAGAAGAACTGGTATTACTGGCCAAGGGACCCAAATTTACGATCAAGACAAACAAAGTCGACCCCACCCCACCAACATCCAGGATAGCTTCTGTAAGCTCATATACCAAATCAGATGGAAAGAATAGATCAATACAGCAGAATCTAACGAAACAACCAAATGCTTCCCGAAACTATATGAATCAAGATACTTTGGATTACTACCCAAAGCCGACAACGGAAAAGAAGCAAACCTCAAAAGATTGTACGTTGAGAAAGGAATATATATATATATATATATATATATATATATATATATATATATATATATCCATGACAACGTAAACAAAAACAAAAGAGTTAAAAGAAGACGCAATGTGAAACGAAGAAGACACATTGTAGCTAACCGGCAGAAAGGGCAAAATATCATTCGAGAACTTCAATCATTAACCTGACGAGGGCGTAGACCGCCGAAAATTTGTTCACAAATTCACTGACAGCTCGACAAAAATCGACAAATAATAAAATAATAAATACATTATTTTCGTCTTTCTTTCTTTCTTTCTTTCTTTCTTTCTTTCTTTCTTTCTTTCTATCATCATCATCATCATCATCACATTTCGATTTCTGTGATGGTCACTGCCTACCATTTCTACAGGAAGACCTTGTAGTGGATAAGAAATTAAGTATTAAAATCAATCTTCTTCTTCACTTTTACAAAAATTCACAATGACATGGAAAAACCTGGTTTTTCCCAATCAGCATAAGGACTGACCAAGTGACTAAAGAAAAAGTCGAAACCGGATTTCGCAAGTAAGTGTTAAACTGATTTTCTGACCAATGGAAGCGACTTGCAAAATGAAAAAGAACTTCGCGAATCGGTGCAAAAAATCTAGATTACAATAAAAGGAATTCGTCAGCGTCAGTCAGTCACTCAGACGGGAGGAGCAGCGAGAGACACCGCTAAAATGTAACGAGAGAAGCTTCAAGTCAACTCGAAAATTCGTCCTTTTTCTTTTTCCTTCTCGCATGCTGATTCTTTTTACTTCTCCATCCAAAGACATTCCTTCCAAACAATCACATACATACTTACGTACGCATATACTCTTTCAACAAATTACTACTGCGAACATTTGTACGAACTTTTGATACCCTTAATTTTCTCATAGAACATTTACTGCCACATATTCTTATTATCCTTTTCATTAATAAATTTCTATTTTAACATACCAAATGAATATCTTTATTCTTACATTATTCCACAATTCTTCCACAAATATGCACAAACCTTCTAAAGAAAACCTTCTGAATAATGTATAAGCTTGTAAGCTGTAGGAAGTTCGGTTAAGTCTGACACAAGGCCGAATTAAATAAAACATTAACCACCACCCTATACCTTCAACCTAATGTTAAGTTGTGTTGTTATGACTACATTTCATGATTTGTTTTTTCTAACTTCCATAACATCACTAGCAGTACATGGACAAAGTCTTTCTTTGTCAGCTGTATTGAACATAACAATTTTTATATTTCTTTTAAGTCGAAATTTCCTGGAATTTTTTCAATATATTGTTGTGCTCTTATTTTTTTAATTGTTCCAAGCACACCTACTATTACTGGTACCATTCTGGTTTACAATTCTCACATTTTTTCTATTTTGATTTCCAGACATTCCGGTAGTTTTTCAAATATCTTTGGTTGCTATGTTACATTCCGCTGGACAAGCCATGTCAGTGAATAGGCATGTTTTTTTTTTCTTTGTTTTCGGTCTTTGACGATGAAAACGACAACAACTACAGCAACAACAACAATAACAATATCGAAAGCCTTTTCTGATAGTTTTCACAACAGTCATAACGTGTATTTTCATTTTCGCTTATTTTATACTAGCAGTATAGCCCGGCGTTGCTCGGGTGTAATGAAAGCTTTAAAACTAATCCATGGTCCTGGAGCTCAAAATCTTTGGACGTTGGCACGAAAGACTAAAAAGCAATAGTTGTTTACAGTTAAAGCGAAACCGTAGACTGAAAGAAAAATGAATGGATGTTAGTCAAATTTTGATTTCCTGGTATCGATATCAAATAAGTTTTTTTAATGCAATATCAATCGCTATCTATTGTCCTCCTGATTATTCTTTTCTTTTTTCGCTTATTATTAACTAGCAGTATAGCCCGGCGTTGCTCGGGTGTAATGAAAGCTTTAAAACTAATCCATGGTCCTGGAGCTCAGACTCAGCCTAAAGAATATTTGTGTGAAGTTTGGTGAGAATCGGATTGAGGATTTGTATAAAGTACATACGAACAGATAAACAGACACACACACAAACATATTACCTTTTATATATATATATATATATATATATATATATATATATATATATATATATATATTCATAAATTATAACATGGATATGTTACAATATCACTACAAATGTAGCCATTTTGTTTCGACACTTTTGTGTCTTGTCAAGTGATGTGATAGTTCTTAAATAAATGGTTTAAAAGTCTGAAAACGAGTATGACCCTTTTAATCAGGGAGGTATTATTGTATATACAATGTCGACCAATCAGACTAAACCAACCTCTAATTCAGAAAATATGCGGGCAGGCATATTATTAGCTCTACTTTTCTTTGGACAAGGAACAGTATTCCAATAATACTTATATATATATATATATTATCGATTTTCTGCACTATTGTAAGAACTGCAACCTTGAAACTTCTGAATATCGTTTCTTTTGTCTTTGTCTATGAGTGTATCAAATTTGATAAAAATCGGACCACTCCTTCTATAACCCGAATATTTCGATTATCGATTTTCGATATTTATCTGGGGTACCTCGACACAAAACCTAGCTAAGAACACTCGCAGACGCTTATAGTACAAGTGTGTAAATTTTCAAGAAAATCGGTTCAGCCGTTTCGGAGTCTATACACACAGACACACACACACATACACACAAAAAGTTTTATTTATAAATAAGTTTAGATTTATTGCAGATTTTTCAAGTGTTCATTGCTGGTGGCTACATTTTTAACGATTAAATAAACTATCAATCTTCTTAAATCCTCACACTGCTGTAGTTTGAATTCTCACAATCGTTCTTCATCTCTCCATGTTGTTCATTTACATTGTATACTTCTTTAGAATCATTTAAAAACTCAATTGATTACGAGTATGATTTTCCCTCTCATATTTTTCTAATAATCTTTAGTTTCTCATTACGGTGCGTTGGAACTGACACCCCCAGTATTAAAGAAACTTTTATTTATTTCTTTTTAAACGATATCTTTCTGGCGTCAATTTAAAGTGATACAATTTTTTTTTATATATCTAGTTGTTGCTACTTTTTTAAAGTTCGCATTTTCTTGATTTCAGAATGAATTTTCAACAATTTCAGTGAAATCCTCACTTACCAAAATTACAGTTTATAATAATAATTTAAATATATGCAAAAAGATAAAAATAAGACGTCAGTTTAGACTGATGTCAATAAGATATGAATGTATTCGTCATAAGTAAATCTAGCCTCCATCCATTGAAATGTTTATTTGTTAAATTATATAAGATCCAAATAATTTTACTATCAAGAACAATTTCAAAATCGCCCGGTTCACACTCCACCCACATCTATTGAACAGGTTGTTTCCTGTTTAGGATGCGGTTTGCGGTTTGCGGTTTCCGGTTTTCCCTTTTCAAGTCTTTTCACTTTTATTTATTTATTTATTTATTTATTTTTTTTCCAATTGGAGTAGATAGACTAAACTATCGCCCGGTTTACACTCCACCCACATCTATTGAACAGGTGAAGAGGCTCACCCCTTGTTGACTGTTTAGGATGCGGTGTCCGGCTTTCTCTTTTCCATTCTTTTTACCCTTACGTAGCCCCCTGCGCATCAGTGGCGTTATCGCCTTGTTTGGAGTGATATGATTAAAAAAAAAAAATACCTCGGTTTTCGCATGATCAAAGTTAAGCAAAGTCGAACCTGGTCAGTACCGAGATGGGGATATTAGGTGATGCAAGCTTGGATGTGCGGATAGTATAACGGTTCGTAATTGGTAATCAGTAGAGCAGAGTTCCAATTCCAGTCAGGTTCATGATTTTTACTTACGCTTTAGAAAAAAGAAAAAATATTTTTTTAAGAGAACAAATAATTGAAAAGTTTGGTTATGTTTGTGAATTTGACGACATATTTGTTGGTTTGTTAAATTCGAACAGAAGGCTTGTAGGAAAAAATCACCAGGAATTAATAGATAGGAAGATATAAAGTCCCAGTGGTAGACATTGGTAGAGTTTATACCCAAGTCACCAGTTATCTACTGGAATGTTGCCCTCTTTTTTCCAGTTGGGTCATACCATTCTGCAGGGCAGGTAATCAATCTATTCTAAGCCCCGTGAGACAAAGACTTTAATAGTCGACAAGAAAAAAAAAAAAGAAAAAAAAACGAAAAGAGAAGCATATTAAAAGAAAGAAAAATAAAAAAAAGAGCTGAAAAAATAACAAAGAATGAAAGAACAGGTTAAAGAAAAAAGTGAAGGAAAAACGAGGAAATAAGAAAAACAATAGGAAAAATTCCTAAAAGAAAAAAAAGAAAAAGAAAAACTTAAAGGTGGGAGGAATTTTATCTTTAGGCACGAAATTGAAGTAGATGAGTGTAGTCCCTGGAAATTTCCTCTTTAAGCAATATCTTTCCATTACACTAAACAGAAGAGTCGTAACTGGTCAGTACACCCGAGTGACACAGGCCGAGTATAGTAGGCATGTCTGCTTCTACCTACGAGTTCGCGAGGGGAACCCCATAGTAAACCTATTTTATGTAGCATTTTAGTTTCCTGTATTTTGACACAGAATATCTTTGACACTTTCATAGTTTTATATTGTCGTGCACTTGATTCCGTTCGAACGCAAAAAAGAAGAATTTCTACATTAGTATAAATTATCGTAAATTCTGTTGAGGGTTTCAAAAATATGTTTTATGATTTATATTTATATCGCACGAAAAATGAGCAAATAATGTGATCATTATTCGTTAGATTTAACATTCATATTGTTCGTATCTTCATGATTTTAAAGGAAAAAATCTCACTTTCTGAGAAACTGAATTATTATTTAATTTGTACATAAAGATTTTGTAATATTACAAAAAAAAAACATAACATTTGTTTATGATAGCTCTTATATCTTCGTAAAATTTAAAAATTTGTAAAATTGATTTTAAATTTAATTTGTTAAAGTAGCATTTTTATTATTGTATCGTAAATATTTATCAATATGACTTGCGTATAAACAAAGGTATTGTATATAATTATTTATGTAACCCATAAATGTCCTGCTTAAGATACTCAGGTAACACATAATTGCCTTGTTTAAGATTACCTTGTAATATTTCATGTGAAAAAGAAAAAAAAATAATCTTAAGATTAATATTAATCATCCAGGCGTTTTCGAAATTATTATCTTTTTTTTTTTTGGGGGGGGGGGTTCTGTGCTTTTTTTATCAACACAAGTGTGCACGTGTATCCGGTCTGGTTTGAAGTGGTAGAGAAACGGCTACCTGTTTTTCGACGTGTCTTCCCCCTGAGATCAAAATTCACAGCGTAGGCAGAGAAGTTCACCGTTGTAAGGGACGACTCGAAGAACAGCTACTGTGACTAGGCCATCACGACTAGCGACTCGAGAGCGTTGTCATAATTGGTGCCGTACCGACTCAAGTTCTGGGCCTCATCAAAATTGGTTTTCGGACCGGGGTAAGACACACCCAGCCGGGCGAACGTGTTAGATTTATATTTGATTCTTTAGCTGTAAAAAGACATAACGTAATCTTTCTCTTCATATTTCGGATGGTGATGTTTTTAGAAACAACCGAAAAATAATGTGCGTTGTGGTGCAGTGAATATCGACTCGGAACGAAAAATCGGGTTGCCGAGTTTGAATTCCAACTGAATTCTTTGCATTCACTTACGCACAAATACTCTTGGGAATATTTGTTCTGATGAGCTACTTTTCTTAATGCTGTTAATTCATAAATTTAACCGTATGGTTAATAATACATTTAATGGCCTAACTAAAAAATTTTAACCGTATGGTTAATAATACATTTAATGGCCTAACTAAAAAATTTTAACCGTATGGTTAATATTTAGTGAGAAGAAGTGTGGAGAAGCGAATAGGATTCGGGAAGGCAGATGGTGGCAACCGACGCTGCAAATTTTTCAGGCTGGTAGGTGGCAAGAAAGCAATAAATCTGAATGAATTTCCATAGGCACGAAGTGAGAGAAAATAAACTATTAGAAAAGAAATGACGGATCAATTTAGCTAGTTCATCTCTTTCCTTCAGTTGTGGTTTAAATAACAGGTCAGATTGGGTCCTATAGCCTTGGCTGGAAACCAATCTACCGCAGAAAGCAATGCCAACCTACTGCTAGATGATCTTTTACTCAGTCAATCATGTCTTTTTCGAGAGATATTATCACCCAAGCGTGTATCACGTATGGCACTTAACTGACTGTTTTTAGAAAAGTTAAACAGAAAAATTTCCTTAGACTAAAAGACAATATTATTGAACAATTACGTAATATAATTGCTCTCAGCGGACCAGAATTTAAATTTGTTGCTTTTCATTTTTTTAAAAATTTTTTCAGTGCAGTCTTATCGATTATTATATAAAGTTTCTGATTATAAAAAAATTGGAAAAAATTCAATATTTAAACAATTTTAGTGGGGGCGCAATTTTTCATACATGTTATAGTAAATCGATCCTCCATTTTGGAACTTCTCGCGTTGGGGTTATTTTGTTTTGGTTTTTATGGGACGAGCTGTTGCTCTTGGTTTTGTCTTTTTCAAGTTTTCTTCAGTTCTTACGATGGCATCTTCCTCGAAAACTCCAAGACTGGCTTTATTCAAAAATTTCGCAAAGGATTCAGTTGTTGAATATGTGCAAGCAAACACGTTAATTGCACAGGATCGATTTACTATAAGGTTGTATGAAAAAGTGAGCCACTCCTAAATTTGTTTAAATATTGAAATTTTTACACTTTTTTTTTTTGTCAATACGGAAAGTTCAGGGTTTAATCGATAAGATTGCACTGAAAAAAGTAAAAAAAAAATTGATAATCAACAAATTTACAGGTTGGGGTAGTCTTCTTCAGGTCCGCCTTCCTCTCATGAGAATGAATGATGAAATATATTCTCAGAGATGAAAAAGGCAACAATAATGTGATTCCACAGACGAATGTTGAAAATACGATGGACGAAGCATGTGAGCAACGATGAAGTTTTTAGAGCAACGACGGAGTTTTAGAAAAAGAAACTGGCAACAAAAGGGACGATTTTAAGTAAAATTAGGAGAAAAATTAATCATTTTTCTACATAATGAGGTAAGAAGCCTTAGAAAGACTGATACTCACAGGACCGATTGAAAAAAAGATAGTCAAAGTAAAAACAAACGCATAACCTACCTAACGACCTTGAGCAGATGGATTTCGGAACAAGTTTAAGGACTGATAACAAAAAGACAATATTTATTAAGAGCTAAAAGAAAAGGATATTGTGGAAAGCCATAATCGCCTAAGTCCTGAAGGGACACGACACATAAAATTAGAAGAAGAAGAAGAAGAAGATTCTTTATGAAAATCATTTCGATTGGTTACTTTTTTAATGTGAAATTTTGACGGGTTATTTAATGTCAGATATCTGTATAGTTCATCCATTGATGATTGAATTAACTACTCAGTACTAGTGGTCAACAAAGCTAGTCTCGCGAGACATTACCACATGCGACGGTGGCCTTTAAGAATATAGAAAGAGATGTTTAATATGCTAAATGTACACATTTAAATTATAATTCACACTTCTATTTGCGTACCCAGTGTATTACAGACCGCCTGTCAATAGTGAATTTAAGTTATCCAGGAAAATGTGTTAGATTTATGGTTAAATGATGATTAAAATTTAACGCCAAACTTAAAATGCGATATTAATTATAAGAATCTGGTATTAATTATAGGTTTCTAAAAGGAAAACGGTTTCTGTTATAAGCTTTATTAAATTCTTTGGCATAGATTACAGAGTTCTTTAAGAGATACAATAATGACCACCGTCCCAGAAATAAGACAGTGGGTATTATTAATATTATGAGTAAATCAGATTTTATTCCGACTCCAATTATTGAATACAATCAATAATTCGTGAATAAAGGTTGTTAAAATAAAAAATATTGTTAATATTGCATGTATCAACGGGTAGTATATAATTAAATTTTGTAGCTGAACCACCGGAAAATGTACATATTAAGGTGTCCAAAAAGTTCCTAAACATTTGCGAAATGGGTCTATCTGGTCCAGCACAATCGAGACAAGCGATGGATTTAGAAAGGGCAAGAGACACCGTCGGTTCCGAAACAAGATCGATTCGGCAAGAAAGTCACGTTGTGCGTTTTGGGGAAACTTTGAAGGAATCGTGCATTTTGAGTTGGTTCCGAATGGTCGTGCCGTCACTGCCGAACTTTATTGTCAACAACTTGAGCAGGTCTATGAAAAGTTGAAGCAAAAGTACCCGGCTCTGATCAACCGAAAGCGCGCTTTGATGCAGCAGGACAATGCCAAGCCACACACCGCCAGGAAGACCAAAGACAAGTTTGAAGTGCTGGACGGCGTTGAGGTTCTGTCACATCCAGCCTACAGTCCTGACTGTACTCCATCAGATTACGGCCTTTTCTGCTCAATGCAACACTTTCTGAAGGGCTGTCGATTCGACTCGTTTTGATGAAGTCGAGGAAGCGTGTCAAGAATTCTTTGATTCGAAACCAGCTGAATGGTACTTTGACTAAATCCGAAAGCTTGCAGATCGATGGCAGAAAGTCTTGGAAAATGATGGTCTTTATTTTGAGCAATAATTTTTGTTGTTTTTGCGAGTAAAAATTTCAATTTTTTGCAAGTGTTTTCTGGCAACCTTAGATTACTTGGCGAGTAAAATTTCAATTATTTGAAAATGTTTACGAACTTCTGCGACAACCTAATATACTTGCAATGGCAACCTACTGCGGGATAATCTTCCGTCCAGTCAGTCATGTCTCTTTCAAGAGATATTATCGCCCAAAGTATGTATCATGTATGGCACTTAACTGACTGTTTTTAGAAAGCAGATGGTGGCAACCCACGTTGAATTAATTTTTTTCAGGATTGTAGGTGGCAAGGAAGCGAATAAATGTGAATGAATTTCCAAAAGGGCGAAGTGCGAGAAAATAAACTATTAGAATAGAACTGACGGTTGAATCAAGCTAGTTCAACATTAAGAGGATGAAACGTAGTTGCTAATCTTGGAATATGTTTTTAATCATTTCACCAAAGCAAGGCAGTTTACTGCCACTGTTGCGCAGGGGGATACATAGGGGGATGTGATGAAAAAGAGAGGCGGGTTATAGAGGGTGTCAAGAAGAGGGTAATAGAAGGATGAGAATACTGATGTGATGGGCTGAAGTGGATGGAGAAAAGAGCTTGAGAGAAAGGGTGCGAGTTAGTGAGATAGGAGATTACTACTGACCTTACATTTACATTCTTGGAGATTATAGCTGTCAGGGAAGTAAGTATACGGAAGGGAATTCCACAGGCGGGACGTGCGAGAAAAGAATCTGTTAGAGTAGAAATTGCGGTTACATTTTTTTCGGTTTTACTCTAAAAGAGTGAGACCTAGTTGCTAGTCTAGTAGATCGTGTAAATTCATACATAGGGAGCACCAATGAGCTAAGTTCATTGGAGCAGAAGCCGTGAAAGTATTTGTAGAAGAGGCACAGGGAAGTTACATTGCGCCTGTAAGAGAGCGACTGCATCCGAGCTGCCAAGCCGGGATCGATCACATTATAGATTCTGCGTTGAATTTTGTCAAAAACCCCGAGGTAAATAGCAGGGCCACCGACCAGATGTGGCAGCAGTGTTCAATACACGAGCGGATGGTAGATTTATATACGTGTAAGATGGATTCAGGCGGGGAAAACTTACTGGCCCTGCACAGTGAACCGACCTTCTTAGCAGCGGATTTAGATATGGATTCTATAAAATCATTTTACTTGAATGTTAAAGAGTTAGGCCATGCGGTTAAATTTATGAATTAACGGCACTAAGAAAAGTAGTTCATTAAGGTCAATAGACACCTTCTAACACACTAACCCTCCCATTCTCTCCAACTCTCCCCCTATGTACATCCTAACTCGTCTATCGCCCTGTGTAACCCCCTGCGCTATAGTGGCAGTGGAATGCCTTGCTTGGGGTGATATGATTAAAAAAAAAAAAAAAGAACAATTTACATGAAAATATTTCTCAATGAAATTCTTCGAAATTTGGTACAGACGAAATACACTCGTGATCTTTAATTATCTCATTTTTTTTTTCAGATATATGAATAAATGAACTCTTATGAAACTGGCTGTCCGGTTGGAAGGGAAAACGTTATGGTGGTGATGAAGAAGTGAAACTGCTGTGAGGAATTGGCTACATCAGCATCCACGTGAACTTTACGAATCTGGTATAGATGCTCACATTCTTAGGTGAGACACTGCCATTGAAACAGGTGGGGATAATGTTGAAAAGTAGAAATGTATATCTCTATCTTCATGTACGATACGTTTGAATGTGTTTCTTTATTTTTATATAATAAAATAAATTGGGTTTCTTTTTTACTCACCCTCGTACACTCCTGATCAAAAATGTAAGACCACTTAAAAATCTTTAAAAATAATTTGTTTTTTTACAGATAGATTTTAAACTCCTTAGCACTTAAGGTTACCAATACTATAATTTAAAAGGTTATGGAAACAAAAAGCTGCATCCCAAACATTTTATTTAGAAATTTACATTTTTATAAAATGAGGCGATTTACGCATGATCAAAATTATAAGACCAGGGGTATAAATTGTTAGATCTATGGTAATTCCAATGTTTTTAGTTCAGTTAGAGATTAGCAATCACTGCGTAAATGTGTTACCATGCCTAAAGCAAGAAAATTTAGCAAAGTTGAGCGTTCCCGAATTCTAGAATTCCATAAGCAAGGTTTGTCACAGCGGGCGATCGCAGCTAAGGTAAATCGCAGTAAAAACGTGATTTGCAACTTTCTAAAGAACAGTGAGAATTATGGAAAAGCAAAATCCTCTGGTAGGCCCCAAAAAATTTCTCCTGCATTGAGTAAGAGAATAAGACGGGTTGTTATGAAAGAGGGGGGATTTCTTCTAGTCAAATTAAGGCAGTCACAGATGCTGAGTGCAGTCCCGTAACCATCAGACGACACTTAAGACAAAAAGGCATGGTAAATAAAAAGCGTAAAAAAATTCCTCGGCTGCTTCCACGTCACAAGTTGGAACGCTTAAAGTTTGGTTGTGAATACCAAACATGGGACGTTGAGAAGTGGAAGAAAGTCCTGTTTTCTGATGAGAAAAAATTTAATCGAAATGGTCCTGATGGCTTCCAACGATATTGGCAAAAACATGCCTCCTAAAATTTTCTCCACACGTCATAGTGGTGGGGGGTCCCTAATGGTATGGGGTGCCTTTTCTTACAGAGGGACGATGGAGCTCCAGGTGATGCAGGGTTGTCAAACAGCGGCTGGTTATGCTAGCATGCTACAAAAAGCATCATTGATGATGGAGGGCCATCGTTTGTGTGTGAATGGATGGTTATTCCAACAGAATAATGCTGCAATCCACGCTGCAAGACGGACCTTGACCTTTCTACAAGAAAATGGGATTCATTTGGGACATCGTGCATGTTCATCAGACTTGAACCCAATTGAAAATGTTTGAGGATGGATGACAAGAGATGTTTATCGAAATGGTAAACAATATTCAACAAAAAATGAACTTCATGAAGCCATCTTCAGAATCTGGAGCAACATACCCCGCACCTGAATGGAAACGCTTATTTCTAGCATGCCCGACAGGTTGGGTTGTTGAATGTTTTCATACACTTTTCATACACTTTTTGTACAATTTCGTAGAATTTTTGTCTCTGGTCTTATAATTTTGATCATGTGTAAATCGCCTCATTTTATAAAAATGTAAATTTCTAAATAAAATGTTTGGAATATAGCTTTTTGTTTCCATAACCTTGTAGATTGTAGTATTGTTAACCTTAAGTGGTAGAAGTTTAAAATCTATCCGTAAAAAAAATATTTCTTTTTAAATATTTTTAAGTGGCCTTAAAATTTTGATCAGGAGTGTATTCTCTGTGATTTCATAATGTAAATCTTATTTATCATAAGTTAATCATTAAATTGGATACATGCATTTCGTTTTAGAACTAAATTCTTTACTGTGACCTAGCCTATTAATACATTACAGATTTTGCTTATTGAAGATCTTACTAAATGGCCAGTTTTTCAGATGGTTCGATAAATAAACCATCAACCGCGGTTTGATTCAACGAGCATTTGGGTCGATATTAAACAAGTGACCCTTTCATCTTCCCAGTATCACGTTTTCGTACGTAATCTCTATATATAAAAGGCAATCTGTGAGTCTGTGTGTGACTGTAACCTATGCACGCCTACATTTTTTAAGCTACGCCATTCAAACTTTCTAGGGACACATATCTAAGCCAGGTCGACACATACTTTTTGAGCTTAAGTTCAGCAATTTTCCCTTTCGCACTTTTAAGTCAATGGTGCAGATGGTTTACATTTTTTCGTAAAATATTTAAGTGCTGAGATGGTTTGCTAGATTACGTCACAGAAATCAAATCACACGTGTCAAACACGACTAAAAAGAAAAAAAATATATATTATATATTTAGTTTTTATTCCGACGTTTTAAAAATTCATTTGGTCAACAAAAAATGTGAATATTTTCCCCCGTAATTTTGAAACAAAAGAAATATTTTAAAAAAGAGAGTGTAATAGTTTTTATATTTCTACATTTTTAAATATTCTTCGAAAATTTCTGAACTGAGAGCGTAATAGTTTTATATTTCTAATTTCAGTAAAACAAAATAAATAATTTTAATTTTATGTTAAATTCATTTAGTCAACAAAAATGTAAATATTTTCCCCCGTAACTTTGAAACGAAACAAACGCGATGTTTTTACAATGTCAGACAAAACATCAAATCGCGTTTACGCAAAACAAAAGAAAATAGATTTTTTAATGGAATTTTTTAACAATTTTTTATATAACTTTTTTTTTATATATATATATATAACCGAGTCCTACTACTAAAACATTCTGAGTGGCACGGGCAACGCCGGGCTATGATGCTGGTAACAAATATTCTAGAATGCGTTTCTGTCTTCACTCTCATTATTCTTCCGTTTATTATTTTTTCCCAATTTTTAAATTTTACAAATTCATGCCTTTTCGCTCAAAATTTTATCAATGGAATTGTTTAAAAATGTTGTAGTCTCTGTCATATTTTCATAGATATCTCTCTATTCACTTCTAAGTCAGTCTCTCTCTCTCTCTCTCTCTCTCTCTCGCTCAGTTCAACTAATCTCACTCTTTCACATCAAAGCCTTATTCATCTTCGCAAAAACGTTCTATTCTATCAATCTATCGAAATCTGGTGAATTTTTCTCGACGGTTTCCCGTTAACATGGCTGTTGTTTGTTTCACTCTCATATCTTGCAAAATCTTCATGAAGCTGAAATTGCTCTCAGAATTTTATACTGTCTTTTTTTTTTCTAAAAAATATTTTAACAGCTTATTCTATAATTCGAGAAGTTTCCTTAACCTCTCTTTACTATCCCACTCTCTGTCTCTGTCTCTCTCCTTCTTACTCTCTCACACAATCTCACACTCTCCCATTACCTCATCTAATCTGTTTCTCAGTCTTTCTCCTAATATGATTATGGGTAATAATAGCTGCCAACGACGACGTGGCCTGCGCTGAAGCGGTTTTGTGGCGCAGTGCGTCGCTGTATCGAATGGTGATAGACTCCCCGCTCTTTGGACATGTTTATACTGTCCTAATACACCTTAACCCGATTACGGCGTGTCGCCAGAGACCAGCGGTCGCCTTTGCGTGTCACTTATGACATCGTTATATCTGCGCATGTCACTTTTCTGCAGCCGGCGTATTTCATACGTCAATTATCAAACAGGGAAGAAGCAGCGCCTTATGGAGGGAGGGGCAAAAGAAAAAGGCGGGGAATGCGGAGTGGGGAGCAGATATGTTTAGGAGAAAAAAAGAGAGTGAGAAGAGAAACGGAGTAAAGTGATGGAAGATTGAGGGGAAGTTAGAGAGAGTAACAAGAGAAAAGTGTGATTTCAAATGGGAGAAAAAAGAAAAAAAGAAAAGAAAGAAAGTGAAGTCATTGTAACAGAAAGGGTTTTTCTTCTTTCTCCTTTTCTAGTATAGGAAAAGGCAAATAAAACAACGAGAAATAAAGAGAACTGCATGAAAGGAGAAAAGGAAGAGGAGAACCAGGAAAAAATATTGAATCTACAAAATGAGGAAGATGACAATAAATCAAGGAAATAGATAAACGACATCCTAACAGTAGGAAATAAAAATAAAGAAAAAAAAATGCTGGAATGTAAAGTGGACGAAATTGGCAAATGGAAGATAGATATGGAAGCGTGATAGGAGAAAAAGAATAAATAACGTGGCGAAAATGGCAATTGAAGAGAAAACTAAATAAAAAACTGCAGAAAAAGACCCTTATTAAAAACGAACGAAATATCAACATTATCAAATATCAGTGAAAAAAGTAGAAAAGAAATATGAATAGAAAGTGGATATATCTAAAGAAAACGGTGGAATACATGAACGAAAGAAAGAAAATAAAAGCAAGACAATTTGAAAAATGGAAGACATTTATTTTTTTCCTTTCATTTTCTCAACGAATCAAAAGATATAAATTCGAAGGGAGGAACATTTATAAAGACTATAAATGAAAACTAGAGAGAAATCTATTAAAAATAAATTTAAAGAAGTAAAAAATAACGAACGAATGAAAAGTGAATAAAAAATGAAGAAATTATGAAAGAAAAGAGGCATACAATGAAAAAAGAGCAAAAACAAAAAAAAAGAAAGAAATATAATTAAAAAATAAGTAGCCCCCCAATAAAAAACAAACAAAAAAACATAAGAATATTTTCATAAACGAATAGAGAAAGACTAAAAGATAAATACGAGCAAATTTAAAATGAAAATGATAGAAAGTGTAAAAGAAAGAAAAGACGAACAAGCCAAGAACTAAAAATAAATTGGAAGTTGAAAAAAAAAATTATAAATAATCTAAAGCGATAAAAATATATATAAAAGGTGAAGAACGCGCTTAAAGGAAGCGGGAGAATTTTCTGGAAAAATTGAATGAAAAGAGAGCGTAAAGAAAGTTTGGAATCCGTGTGACCGTTCGATTAATCTGTCAGTCGAAAGAATTCAGGAATGAGGGAATAAGATGATGAGAAAAGAAATAAATGAAAAGAAAAAAATGTCCAATCGCAAAACAAACGAAACAAAATGAAAGTGGGATCTTGGTCAGGCAAAGAAGAAACAAGCAAGTATGGGGTGGGGATAAGAATGTTGGCAAGTGGGGGGATAAAATGAAAAAAAAAAAAAAAAAAAGAGAAAGAAATTTTCCAGATATGCTGTTTATGTATTTATTTTTCTTTGGGTTTTAGCATCGGTCCTTTTCTAGCGGTTCGTTGCGTCTAATCAAGCATCGACGTATGTGAAACAAAGGTTTTTTTTTCCCCCGGTCGATTTTGAGATCTAGTTAGCATGTTGATGGCTGTTATAACTCAAAAACAAAAACAACGGCCATGTCGACGAGAAAATTAAAAATGGCGGCGGCAATGATGACACTGAAAGCAGGGAAATGCATTCAAGTTGGATGCAATAAGAAAATAAAGCGAATCTCATGATTCTTTTGGTAATTTTGAAGTTTATATTGATTAAGATGATGCATCATGTCGATCTTAACATTTTTTAAAGAATTAAAATAGTTTGCAGACGACACTGTGATATAGAATCCACAGAAGGAGAAACAACAACAATATGAACAACAATAAAATAATATCATCATCAACAAAATCAACATGAGCAACAAAAAAAAAATAATAATGTGTTTTCTTATTGACATGATAGCCCCTGCAGATTGTAATGTATCTTTGAAGATCTTAAAAATAAAAAAGAAAAACTATCAAAAAACAAGGATATTGAAATCGAAATCTAAAAATGAGCAATATGAGAACATCAACAATTTCAGATGTAGTTGGAGCCCTCAGATTGATTGTAAAATATTCCGATAGAATAATTGAAGAGATTCCTGGTATCTCAAGCCTTAAATTAATAAAAAAAAATTTACACGCAAGTACAGCCCACACCATACGAAGTTATTTATGTAAAATATTTTTTCCTCAAAGAATATTCAGCGCTAAATGTCATAATTCCATCTCGGAACTTAGGTCGTTGAAAGAAAAGAGTATAGCCCATGAAACAAAGGTAAAAAGATATTATCATATAATAATTCTGCTTGATCCTTCCTTAGTTACTTAGTTCCTCCGTCCTTTACGCCACTCAAGAAAGATAACACACTCTCTACACGAGCTTTTTTTTCCCTTCTATCTTTTTATAAACGCTACTCTCCTCAGCCGTTCTCTCACCTTTGCCAAACAGAAGGGTAGTAAAGAGTAAGAGAGTAGGAGGAGAGAGCCTATAGTATTACCGTAGCGGTAGCAGCTTAAGCTGGTGGTTGTAGCAGTAATTTTGTGTGTGCGCGTATGTGTGTGTACTGTACAATATAGTAAAAATAGGTAGGTTTGCTGTCGTATTCCGCGACCTAATAACGAAATTTCTGGCCTCTACACTCATGGCCATTACTCAGTTGGTCTTTTCTGTTTACAATGGACACAGGATACATGCTTTTTCACTAAAAGAAAAAACATTTTCTCTTTCAAAATCTCTCACAAAATAGCCTACAGTATTTTGGTTATGGTCTGTGCATACGCTATTTTATATAATATAAGATTATAGTAAAGCAGCTTCTATGGACATTACTTTTATAGATATTTTAATAAGATTATTAAGCGTGTTATCGCTATTTTATTATCCAATGTTATCGCTATTTTATTATCCAATGCCTTTATGTTTGAAGACGTTACTATCATTTGTAGTATGACAAAGTAAAATTATCCTACTCTGGAAATTCCACGGGTTCTGCTAGTTATTATTATTATTATTATTGATATTAATTTAAATATTAGATTTTCTTCGAATTCCAACATATAAATCAAAGTATTTCAAGACTTAAAACAAGTATGTGTCTCAGATAATATTAAATGCTCACTTAGCAGGTGATAAAAACATTTGATTTCAACGAATCCATCAAACGGTTTATCTTTGTAGACTAAATATTTAATAGGAGTAGATGGGTTTGATGTTGAATAGATCCGGTAAAAAAAACAGATCATTATCTTACGCCCCTTTCTGTCTTTGAATATCTGCTGAATTTGTGACCAGTCCGTATGCAGGCAGTTTGCTGCCAGTAGAGATTCTTGATTACTCTTATGTCTTTCCGAAATATGTCGAGGCTGTTCAGCATCTCCATCAATTCTTTGTGGCGTATTTTGTCGAACGCCTTTGCATAATCTATAAAACATAGATACAAGTCCTTCTTCATTTGTATTGTCCTTCTGAAGAGCACCCTAATCATAAATATGGTGTTCCTTGTTCCAGTGCCTTTTTTTTTTAATCATTTCACCCCGAGCAAGGCGGAAACGCCACTGATGTGCAGGGGGTTACATAAATGTAAAAAAATTAATTAGAAAAGAGTGACGAGTACAAACTAATTAGAAAGGAACAATAGAAAGCTGAGAAAGCAGGTACGATGACAGATACATAGGTGGAGAGAAAGGGAAGGTTATACAGGGGAGGGGAAAGAGCTAGAGGCCAGTGGTTAGTAGACGAGTATTGACATTGCATTTAAATTTCTGGAGGTTGTAGCCCTCAGGAAAGCAAGAATACGGGAGCGAGTTCCACAAGCGGGAAGTGCGAGAGAGGAAGCTGCAGGAGTAGAATTGTCGTCTGCATTTGGCTAACCTGAATGTGAATGGGTGGGACCCAGTTGATGAACCCGCACTGTTCTTGTCCTATCTCTGGCCTGATTCTGCTTCACGCTCTATTGTTCAGGATTCGAACGATCAGTTTTGCAACGTGGCTAATTAAACTGATTGTTCGCTGGAGTTCGCACTCGTTTGCACCTGGATTCTTAGACAGTGCTATGAAAATCGACTTGCTTAGGTCGTCTCGTATTACACCACTATTATAAATTACATTTATTATTTCTGTAATTTTCTCTATGCCGAATTCTTTCAGGGTTATCAGCAGCTCTATTACAACGCCGTCTGTTCCAGCCGCTTTGTGTCTATTCAGTTCGTTCATTGCAGCTTCCACTTCGGACTTGAATATTTCCAGTTCGTCCTCATCTTTGTGTATTATTGGTTGCTCTCTCTTGTCGTGGTAAAGATCTTTTATATATTCTTCCCATCACTGGAGTATTTTCTCCTTATCCAATATGATCGTTCCATCCTTTGATTTTATGCATCCTGTTGAGGAGCAGGTTTTTTGTCCTGTCAGTTCTCTTCTTTATTTATGCATGTCTGCTTAATTAGTCCTGCTCAATCTCTCTACTTCTGCGCATTTGATGTTGACCGGACCTATTCAACATGTACTGCGAGTCTATTCTGTGAGCCGTCGATGTCATGCTAGAATTTGTCATCGAAGGCCATAATTTGAACCACATAAGGTACTCAGATAATACAGATACGGAAAGCAAACTACAAGGCCTCCTACAGAATGTAACTGACGAGAGTGACAAGAAAGGACTACAAATAAACTACAAGAAAACCGAATGCATGATCATCAGCAAAAAGAGCAGCCTAAAATGCCAAATACAGGTAGGGATGCTAAAATCAAGCAGGTACAAAAATTTAAATACCTGGGAAGTGTTTTAATGGAAGACGAAAAGTACGTCACAGAGATCCGAAGGCGAATTGGCATGTCGAAAGACGCGTCCCAGAAGCTGAGTAGAGTATTAAAAGACAGGAAAGTTTCATTAGAAAAGAGTACTGGATTGCTCTGTGAAGTCAGTTCTTCAATATAGCAGTAAATGCTGGACAATATCTTCAAAGATGAAGGAAAGAAAACTGAAGCAACTTAAATGTGGTTCTACTAAAGGATGCCGTGGATATCATGGATCGAGCATGTGAGCAATGATGAGGTTTTGGAAAGGATGGAAACGAAAAGGAAATTAATAGTGAGCATCAGAAAGAGCCAGCTAAATTTCCCGAGACATTCAATGAGGAAGCCTGATACTAACAGACAAGATAGAGGGGAATGAGGAGACAGGGGAATGCAGCGGATAACATATTTGAAGGGCTTGATCAAGTGAATGACGGAACGAAGGTTGCGTGGTGTAACAGGATAAAGCGTGCTAATAGCCACCAATGATAGGGAAACATGGAAAGCTATGATCGCCTACGTCCTGAAAGAACAAGGCACATAGAAGAAGATGAGTTTGGTCTTTTGAATAATAGTAGAGGTTTATTCCTTGGTTCCTATTTAGTGCTGGGCTTCCGTTTCTTTCTAATATCTTATTTTTATTCGCTCCCAGAAATCACTTTCAATGTTCGTGTCATTATCGCCCTGCTGATTAAAAAATACATCTCTAAAGAATAGTCATTAAGAAAAAAAATCACATATTAATATTTATTTATTTTTTTTTAATCATCTCACCCCAAGCAAGGCATTCCACTGCCACTATTGCGCATGGGGCTACATAGGGGAAGGTAAAGAGAAGGAGTGGTTAGACATAGGGAATGTCAGGAGGAAGGTGACAGATGAGTAAGGATACCGAGGATGAGGGTTGGGCAGATGGGAAGAGTGTTTGATAGAATAGGATCAGGTTAGTGTGTTAGGAGGTGTCTATTGACCTTACATTCCAGGAGATTGTAGCCGTCGGGGAAGCAATCATGTGGAAGGGAATTCCACAGTCGGGAAGTGCGATGAAAGAAACTGTTGGAGTAGAAGTTACGGTTGCATTTTATCGGTTTCACTTCTATAAATTTGCTGGAAATTATTTATCCTGTTCCTGCTATCATCTTATTTAATTATTTATGCTTATTTATGTATTTTTCATACTTCATCTTACTATCTTTTTTTAAAACATATTTTGCCATTACTGTAAATGATTGTTTCATCAGTAGTGAAGGTGATGGCCTCAGATTTCTGAAATGTAAATGGCACCGGATGGTAAATGGATGTTCTTTGTGGTACAGCGGATATCGACTCAGAACGAGAAACCGAGGAGCCGAGTTCGAATCCCAGTTGAATCCATTGTATTCACTTACGCGCAAATACCCTTGGGAAAGGTATTAATCCGTCTCTTCCTTCCAGTTATGGGTTAAATAGCAGGACATGCTAAAAATCGATGTATTACTTCAAAATTCGGAAAAGATGATTTTAGGAGATATTGTGCGTTGTGGTGAAGTGGATATCGGCTCGGAACGAAGAAATCGGGGAGCCGAGTTCGAATTCCAGCTGAATTCATTGCCTTCACTTACGCGCAAATACCCCTGGGAAATGTATTAATCCGTCTATTCCTTCCAGTTATGGGTTAAATAACAGGACCGATTGGGTTCTATAGCCTCGGTCGTCAACCAGTCTACCGCAGAAAGCAATGGCAACCTACTGCGGGATAATTTTCTGCCCAGTTAGTCATGTCCCTTTCGAGACATGATCGCCCAAGCGTGTATCACGTATGGCACTTAACTGAAATGGCACCGTGTTTATCAACTATCTTAAAAAAGGCCACACTATCAATAGAGAGTAGTATGCTAACTTGCCAAAGCAGTTACGATAGGTTATAAAGACCAAAACATCCAGAAAACCTGACGAAAAGGGGTTTGTTTCATCATCACTGTGCTCTAGCACACGTCCATGGTTTTAGTGGCAGCTCTGTGTGACGCTTGCGTTGAACTGGTTGACCGATCTCCTCATCCTCGTTATTTCGCCATATCTCAGAAGGATTATTTTCAATTACATTTGAAATTTACGTAAAACAAAAGATACGGCCTTGGGAAAAATGAAAATTTGAATACTAAAGGTATAAGAAATTATAAAACATTTGAACATAACAAACGCATAAATAGTAGTAAGGATATAGAGAAACAAGCAAAAAGAAAAAGAACACATTACAAATTAACGGAATTATTATTACTAAAATGAAAAATAAAATCTAAACTTATTTATAAATGAAACTTTTTCTGTGTGCGTGTGTGTATGTGTGTGTGTGTGTATCCGTTACCTATAGACTCCAAAACGGCTGAACCGATTTTCTTGAAAATTTACACAGTTGTACTATAAGCATCTGCGAGTGTTCTTAGCTAGATTTTGTGTCGAGGTATCCCCGATATATATCTAAATTCGATAATCGAAAAAAATCCGGTTATAGAAGGAGTGGTCCGATTTTAATCAAATTTAATACACTCATAGACAAAGACATAAGAAACGATATTCAGAAGTTTCAAGGTTGCAGTTCTTACAATAGTGCAGAAAATTGATAATATATATAAGACAAGATGTTTGTGTGTGTGTGTCTGTTTATCTGCCTGTATGTCTGTATTTTTTTCAGCCCTTTTATTTTAGTTTTTGCTTCGGGTTTGGCTCTAAGTAGGTATAATTGTAGTTCTTAGTCTCAGCCATGATACCATTTACTCAGAGGATTTATTTAGCCTTCAATATTCAGTTTATGACGAAAAAAACTTATTTGATATCGATACCAGGAAATCAAAATTTGACTTACATCCATTCATTTTTCTTTCAGTCTACGGTTTCGATTTATCTGGAAACAACTATTGCTTTTTCTAGTCTTTCGTGTCAACGTCCAAAGAGTCTGAGCTCCAGGACCGTGGATTAGTTTTAAAGCTTTCATTACACCCGAGCAACGCGGGGCCATACTGCTAGTATAACATGTGTAAACATGTTACGGAAATTAACGAATTTTAACGAAACTTGGTCATAAGCAACCGACCATTTGTAATGAATTATTTTGAACATTATTTTTACCGATACTCGTATTTAAGTAGATATTCTGTTTTTAATAAAGCAGTATTTTTATATTTATATCTACCGGCCTGATTATTTCAGGATAAATTTTTAAGACAGTACCAGATCAAATGGTAGCTTCCCCTATGTAAATAGGGGTCGCAGGTTCGAATCCTGCTGGATAGCACACATTTTCGTCATAAAAATTTATCGTGAAATAATCAGGCCGGTGGATATAAATATAAAAATACTTTGTAATTAAAAACAGAATATCTACTTAAATATAAATATAACATGCGTGAAATTGTTGAATTGAAATGTTAAAGAAAATGAATACTGCCAAAAAAGATAAACAGAGAAATTAAAATGCGAAAATCACTTAGAATGAATAGAATTACAAGAATAACGACTATGAATGTCTAGGGAACCCGATCACTATTATTAAATTGACGTTGCGCTAAACACAACCGAAGTCCCCACAATTTAAGATTATGAGAAGCTGCTCTCAATTAACGAAGCTGCTCTCAATTAACCATCATAGACAATCACTCCTACCTCCCATTAGCATAGAACAGACTAGCCTCCCTGAGAGTAAAACACTAAGCCTCCTTGGCCTCACACTCTCAGCGGACCACAAGTGGAATGACTATATCGAATTCATTGGTAAGTCCGCTGCTATGAAAGTCGGTTCTCTGTGCAGGGCCAGGAAGTTTTTCCCGTCTGAGTTCATCCTGCACATATATAAATCTACCATCCGCCCGTGTATTGAATAATGCTGCCACATCTGGTCAGGTAATCCTGATATTCTCCTCGGGGTTCTTGACAAAACCCAATGGAGAATTTGTAATGTGACTGATACCGACTAGCCGGCCTATCTAATCGGCGTGATGTGGCTTCCCCGTGACTTTTCTATAAATACTTTCACGGCTTCTGCTCCGATGAACTTAGATCACTGGTGCCCCCTAGTTATGAATTTGCACGAACTACTAGATTAGCAACTAGGTCCTACCCTTTTACAGTGAAACCGATAAAATGTAACCGCAATTTCTACTCTAAAGCTTCTTTTCTCGCACTTCCCGCCTGTGGAATTCCCTTTCGGATACCTGTTTCCTCGACAGCTACAATATCCAGGAATTTAAATGTAAGCTGAATAGACATCTCCTATCATCATAACTCGCATCCATTCTCTCAAACGCTCTTCCCATCTACCCAACCCCATCCTCTGGTATCCTCATCCGTCTATCACCCTCTTCCCGACATTTCCTATAACTAACCCACTTTCTCATCACTTTCTTCTCACTATGTCGATCCAGGATGTTTTTTTCGCCTGAATCCATCCTGCATATATACAAGTCAACCATCCGTCCGTGCATAGAGTACTACTGCCATTTATGGTCAGGCGCCTCAGTGTTCTCCTCAGTGTTCTCGACAGGCTCCAAAGGAGAGTCTGTAATGTGATAGGTACTGATCTGGCGGCTCGACTGCAGCCACTTCCCCACCGTCGAAATCTGGCTTCCCTTTGTCTGTTCTATGAATACTTTCATGGCTTCTGCTCGGACGAACTTAAGTCACTGGTGCCTCCTCAACATGTTTTTACTCGTGCAACCAGACTGGCAACTGGGTCCCACCCATTCACAGTCAGGTTAGCCAAATGAAGACGACAATTCTACTCCTGCAGCTTCTTCTCTCGCACTTCCCGCCTGTGGAACTCGCTCCCATATTCTTGCTTTCCTGATGGCTACAACCTCCAGAAATTTAAATGCAATGTCAATACTCATCTATTAACCACTGGACTCTAGCTCTCTTCCCACCCCCGTATATCCTTCCCTTTCTCTCCACCTATGTATCTGTCATCGCACCTCCATTCTCAGCTTTCTATTGCTCCTTTCTAACTAGTTTGTACTCCTCACTCTTTTCTAATTAATCTTTTTACAGTTATTGTAGCTCTCCCCCACCCCCGCTCATCAGTGGCATTTCTGCCTTGCTCGGAGTGAAATGATTAAAAAAAAAACAAACAAAAAAAAACCCTGCGCAACAGTGGCAGTGGAATGCATTGCTTGGGTGTGAAATGATCTTAAAAATGTGAAAATTCGAAAAATATAATTTATATAAATAAATGAAAATTCATTTATCGAAGAGCATAAGATGAAATCGTATGTATGCGATTATAAAACTGTGAAAATGTTCTAAGAGAAAGAATGGTAAGAAATTTAAAGAATTAGTAGTTCGTTGGTTTTAGCGAAATGTAAAATTGGGCAGAAAATGGTAAGTATATTTCGCTGTTTGTATCAAAAAAGTAGTATTAAAGTCTCTGTTTCTCTCTTTTTGTTGCGGACAGCGAGTACGCGAAGAAGAAGAAGAAGAAGAAGAAGAAGAAGAAGAAGAGGGAGAGATGAAGAAAAAAGCACACGAGAAGGTGAGGGAGTGTGTATCACTGGAACAGTTGTATCCGGGCGGCCTAAAATTTCCGTTATATCGTGACTGCTCTCTGTTTTATTGTCTCTCTGACTGACCGACCGAAAAACGTGAATAAGAAACTCATTCAGGTGATCGGTCCCAAACGAAAACTCTCGATATTACACGGATATACTAATTCCAGCACGGCTTCTCTTCAAAGACTTGTATATATATATTCTTTACTAATCGTTTTCCTGGATTACTAACCTGCGTTCCAGTTGTATCTTTACGTTTAATATAACCTATTTTTCTATCTCAAATATCTGTTTTTTTTTGTTTATTAATTTGTGAGCTTACTCACTGGGAATCCACAACAGCGGATCCCACGAAATACAGAGAAGATTCGATCCATGGATATTTGGCTTTACTGCCAATGTTGATGCATGGCCGGACTTACTCCACGAATTTTCTGAGGTTAGGGCTATCGTAGTTTTCATCACCAGTCTCGATCAGTCAGTTAAGTGCCATACGTGAAACACGCTTGGGCGATCATGTCTCGAAAGAGACATGACTGACAGGGCAGAAGATTATCCCGCAGTAGTTTGCCATTGCTTTCTGCGGTAGACTGCTTGCCGACCAAGGCTATAGAACCCAATCTGTCCTGCTATTTAACCCATAACTGGAAGGAAGAGACGGATTAATACCTTTCCCAAGAGTATTTGCGCGTAAGTACGATGCATAAAACTTTACGTTTCTGTCGATGAATTATCTCTTCACACATGAGAAAGCACAGTTCGATGTCTCTCGGCTTTAACTCGTACGACACTCAATGTCCTTGCTTTTGAATAATTCCTAATACTTTCAAACGTTTCTGCAAGTTCAGTTTGTGCCTAAGATGAGTCTTCATGAAGTAATGGCTCTAATTTTTCGTCTTCAAGTTTTTTCGCTGAACCACAGCATTCTCTATTTTGAACATCAAAATCGTTATTTTGGAAGCGGCTAAATCAATCTCTGCATGTTGTTTCTGAAAAAGCACCGTCACCGTACGTCACCGTATGTCACCGTACGTCTTAATAAGAATTATGTGGGCTTCAGCTGTATATCTATTTTAATAAATTAGGAAAGTAAAATTCACCGTAAATAGCCTTTTTTGGCATAAAATCTGACACGTTTAACGCCATGAAAAATTGTTTACACTTTGGTGAAATGACAAACACTGAATTCAGGCTTGCTTATGGTACTTCCTAATAGAGGCGTTACCATCTGAAACGTCTCGCGCGTAATTCTGGGTGCGCCATCTGTTAAAAAAAAAGAGAGAACTTATTCAAAGTCCTAATATATAGTGTGGTATATATTTAATAATAAATGAAATTCAACACCGAAACTTTATGACTATTAAGTTAAACTATGCTATTATTAATATTATTATTATTATTGTTATTATTATTATTACCATATATGTCTGGTCTAGTTTTATACTGAGCACTTTTAAAATAAATATGTAACTGTGGAATGTCCTTCTTTTTTGAAACCATTATACACACACACACACACACACACACACACACACACACATATATATATATATATATATATATATATATATATATCCAGGCGAAGAGGGCCCAAGGTTTTACGATTTTAAGTTCCTTGGCATTTGCTTTTTCATATACGATGCTCAATACGATGAATATTGAGATCATCATATAATCATATAATTATGAATTAAATGTGCATTGCGACACGGAAATTTCTGTGTTTCGAGATAAAATCGCGTTATCAGGCAATGTTGGATGTTGGTTGTGAAAATGATTTACAATTAAATACAAAAAAAACATTGGTTTGCTATTTTTGTATGTGGGAAGATATAAAATTTATATGTGTGTTCCATTTAACTAATCAGAATAAAGATTCAGTTTGAAATTTGGCGAGTAGTTTCCAGGGAATACATACTTACTTTTTTCTTTCTGTTTTTCTTTTTTTTCTTTTTCTCTCTAACGGTCAAAGTGTCAACCTACTTTTAACCTAATTTTATTTTATTGTCCTTTTTTATTTTTTATTTTTTAAATTTTTATTGTTTTTCACGATATCGTATTACCTTTGATGTATCTATTCTAGTACCAAAAATGTCCCTTCTGCTTTCTCCATATTTTGACCTCTTCTTATAGAAAACAAGAAAGGGATGAAGAAAGAAAAACATTGTATATTTTTGTTCAAACTTAAGGGGACTTTTGAGTAAATTGACTCTTCTTATAAGTACATATTTAATTCTAATTTTTCCAAACCTTTAAATTATAAATAATATTTTTATTTTCTATTTTAATTTACTTCCTGCTATCATTATCTCATCTTTCTAATATCTATTTATTCATAAATTTTTTATAAGAACATTCTATATACCTATTTACTTATTTTGTTTTAATATCTGGTCAATTATTATTCTCCTTAAGCGAATCATTGGGTATATACATGTTAATCATTTTTTTTCATTTTCACAACCAATATCCAAAATTGCCTGATGACGAAATTCTAAATATATATGTTTCTATGAGCTTAAACCTTAGAACCAACTTAATAAAAAATATATCTCATGTGAGCCTAAAACCTAGAACCAACTTAATAAAAAAATTATCCAAATTTGGGAGAATTTTTGTCTTTATTTTCACCTGGAATTAAAGCCAAAATGTTTAGAACGGTTTATGATTAAACATAATAGACATCCATTGTCTCTTATATTTAACAGTATATATATATATATATATATATATATATATATATATATATATATATATTGTACTACGTTTTAAGCACGATTCGGAGTTTCATGCATTATGCAGTCATCAGGTGTATATTACGATGCATATTAAGAACTGACTGTTTTTTTATTTGAATTATTATTTTTGGTATTAGCGTTTAAGTTAAGTTAAGGTCTTTATAAATTATAAATCGGGTGTGCGAATATTTTTATTCATAGTTGTATAGAAACTCAAATATGGAATAAGAAACTAAAATCGCAGAAGAAAAACATATTTCGAAGACTATGTTTTATTAATTTTACGTTGAAGGGGACATTGCGAGTTTAAAGCGTTCGAATGAATATTTCTTTTTACGAATAAAAAATTTAAACATTAAAAAATAAATTAATTAAAAATTAAAAGAATTAAGGAAAAAAATGATAGAAACAAAAATAATTAAAAAAATTAAAAAATAGAAAACAGTAAAGTGAAATAAGTACGCTCAGATATACGCAAATGCATGTATGAATAAACACGCACATATGAACCGACAGTTTTTTGATTTGAATTATTATTTTAGGTACTAGTGTTTATGGTTGCTATAAAATATAAATCACGCGAGCTAATATATTTATATATTTATTAAAGTATAATTTACATAGATTTATACCGTAACTCAATATGGAATAGGAAACACAAAATTGTGGAAGAAAAAAAAGGAAAAAAGAAAAAATGTTATAAAATTATTATAAAAATCGAAATTTAAAGATGTCACTACTTTTCTTTATACTAATATATCTTTCTAAAAAGAAAAAAAAGAAAAAAGGGCACCCAGTAAAAATCGAACTCTTAATTCAAATGTAAAATTATTTTCTAGGCGTAGATTAGACGTAGCACATATCCGAAAGTATGGGATACCCTGTGATGGTCGAACTTACTATTTAGATAAAAAAATAATTATAAGCTTAGCTTAGATGTAGCATACGGTGAAAATATTGGGCACAAAGTGCAGATCGAACTCACTATTTAGTTGTAAAATGGTTTTTGTAAGCGTAGATATGATGTGGCACACGGCCAAATGGCCAAATGTATGGGACACCGAGTAAAGATCGAATTCACTATTAAGTGGTAAAATCATGTTCTAATTCTGGCTTAGATGTGGCACAAGGTGAAAGTATGGGACACGGAGTAAAGATCGAACTCACTATTCAGCAGTAAAATAACTTCGTAAATGTAGCTTAGATGAGGTACACTGCCGAAAGTGAAGATTGAACTCACAATTCGTTCGTAAAGATGTGGCAGGCGCCTAAAAGTATCAGAGTCAAGAGAGAAAGTGAGGAGGAATGTATAAATATCACGTAGCTTTGTGAGGAAGTGTGTAAATGCCACATAGCTTGATGAGAAAGATTGTAAGTGTCACGGAGCTTGGTGAGGAAGACGAGTAAGAGAGTCTCTTTGAAGCTGTGTGACGTGAATTGATGTCGCGAATATCTGTCTCTATCTCGTTACTGTTTTTTTTTTTCGCCTAGTGACTTTGCATATATACGCTTCAAAGGGATCACAATGCATGTTTTTTATTGTCGGTGGGATCATGACACATTGGTAAAAGAATGTTAAATATTTATTTCCAATGGATTAATTTATTAACCGCAAGGATGCGTGGATCTTCCGACTTAGAAACTATTTTTGTTTCATTTGCTAACGGCATGTCATGGTGTTATTTGTATTTAAAATCATTTTTTTTAATGTTCAGTTGTTGTTTATTGAATCTTGATTTCCATTGACCGTCCGTGGAGCCAACAGACTTAGAAGAATGATTGAAATGTTTGTGGATTAAATTTAGGAAAATTTTACCCATGTTAGTTTTGATGCTATGACTAAAGGTGGTTGAACCATATATTGTTACGTTTGAGTGATTTCTGTATTTGTTTGACTTTTTGATTTTTTCAGAGTATTCTAAACTTACTTTGTCATGACTTTCTTTTAGGTAAAGCCTTAATATATTTTATTTTATTGTTTTCAAAATAACTTTATTCCCAGAGTTAGAAGATAATTTAAATTAGATAAGTTTATGAATATTGTCTAGTATTCCATGGTGGTGGTTAAAATATAAATGTCAGACAAGGATTATGGTTACTTTTTTCTATAATTTTTCATGTGATCTTATAATTTTTTCTATTTAGAACAAAAACTATATAAAAAATTTTCCGAATGTTTTATTTCCCCAAGTGCTTTCAGCTATAATTTTACCCATTGTCAAGTATAAAGTTTATTTTATTTTTATTTTCTGAACTTAATTGTTGTTTAGTGAATCTTGATTTCTATTGACCGTCCGTTGAGCCAACGGACTTAGAAGAATGATTGAAATGTTTGTGGATTAAATTTAGGAAAATTTTACCCATCTTAGTTTTGATGTTATTACTAAAGGTGGTTGAACCATATAATGTTACGTTTGAGCGATTTCTGTATTTGTTTGCCTTTTTGCTTTTTTCAGAGTGTCCTAAACTTACCTTGTCATGACTTTCCTCCAGGTAAAGCCTTAATATGTTTAATTTTATTGTTATCGAAATAACATTATTACCAGAGTTAGACGATAATCTAAATTAGATAAGTTTATGAATATTGTCTAGTATTTCATGGTGGTGGGTCAAATATAAATGTCAGACAAGGATTATAGTTAAGTTTTTCTATAATTTTTTATGTAATCTTATAATTTTTTTCTATTTAGAACAAAAACTATATAAAAATCTTCCGAATATTTTATTTCCCCAAGTGCTTTCAGCTATAATTTTACCCATTATCAAGTATGAAGTTTATTTTATTTTTATTTTCTGAACTTGATATACAAATTCTTTTGTGTATGTATGTAATGTCATAGGATTGTTTTATATTTCAGAAACGACGAGCACATTGTGACCATGTTCATACTTGTTATTGTTGAGTGTTAGCATTTTTTTATTTTTATTAATAAAGCTTTCATTATTTTTATCCTGGTTTTGCATGTGAATGATGGTAATATATTTGTATCAACGATTATGCATATAGGTTTGCAAGTCTACATATGTATTTAAATGTGACCTGAATGTAACGCGAGTTTTCTTGTTAAACTTGCAGTAGTATATCCAATTTAATTATTTACAAAACTGGTTTGATCAAGAACACAATTCTTCGAAGAATATGGAAATTCATAAATAATATTGGTTCTCCGTAGTTTAGATCCTGCTGAAGAATTGGTGTTTTTTCACAATGCGGTTGGTAGTTTTAAATTTTGTTTAAAACATAATTTAATTTTCACGTTTATATCAACCTGATTTGTGTATTTTTAAAATTTTTCTTTTTTAAAGTGAAAATTCATCCAGCTAATAGTTACTATGAATTTGATTTTTGTAAATTACTATATAAGACATTTTCTTACAAAGGTAACCAATAGCAACAACAAAGATACAGAAAAAATACTCTTTATTATAACAAAGAACGGTGTGTATATATTTGTATTTCTTTATATATATATATATATATATATATATATATATATGTGTGTGTGTGTGTGTGTGTGTGTGTGTGTGTGTGTGTGTGTGTATTTCCTTCTGTCACGCTCATAGAGAGGGCGAGACAAACGCGAGGCAGCGTTTGCTCAATTCCTTCTTTTAAATTTAATACAAGTTATTTTTGCCGCGTGTTTGTTCTTTAAAAGTGACTAATTATTATTTTTGTAAATAATTATGTCGTTGAGTAGTGAAGAATATATATATATATATATATATATATATATATATATATATAACGGTATTTACTATGATAGAGAGTATATATATATATATATATATATATATAACGGTATTTACTATGATAGAGAGTATATATATATATATATATATATATATATATATATATATATATATATATAACGGTATTTACTAGGAGAGAGAGTATATATATATATATATATATATATATATAACGGTATTTACTATGATAGAGAGTATATATATATATATATATATATATATATATATATATATATATATATTTTCTAGACATATGCTATTAAATATAAGAGACAATGAATGTCTATTATGTTTAATCATGAGCCGTTCTAAACGTCGTATTTTTGCTTTAATTTCAGTTGAAAATAAAGACAAAAATTCTCCAATATTTGGATAATTATTTATTGGTTTTCTTCTAAGCTTTCGGCTCACATGAGCCATCTTCAGAGAGGTAGTTTAAACTGAAATATTATAAAATCCACCATCACCGACGATTTTATTTTGTGTTGACATAAAACTCCGCTTGGCAACGGCAATAGTTACCAAAAATAATAAACGCAGTTCTTAAGTTTGCGATGCGGTTTTATGACGTCACACCGCGGGATAGCGCGAAATGACAACAAAACCATCTAGTCAAATACAATGTAATATGTTATTTCCTGTTTTAAAGTTGATTTTATTGAGTGTTGGTTGT
Organism: Ascarosepion bandense; assembly: GCA_037127315.1. NCBI lineage: Eukaryota > Metazoa > Mollusca > Cephalopoda > Sepiida > Sepiidae > Ascarosepion > Ascarosepion bandense. The sequence goes on from JBBBDQ010000390.1 coordinate 3,253,244, forward strand.
TTTGATTTGATGTACATGGCCCCCAATATCTGCAGGTTCCTCTTACTGTGTGTATGAGTAAGGATCACCGTATTGTTGACCAAAATATGTCTGATATTACCTACATGTTTATGTTTTTCAGAGAAATGTTGTTTAATAGTACTCTGATCAGAAAGATGACATGTAAGTCTACGGGAGAGCGTGGTTGTGGTAAAACCAATATATGTACTAGGTTTTTGAGTAGTATCAGAGATGCAATCTCTGAATGGGCATGTAAATTGGTACACTACATTGGTTTTTTGTAAAGAATTTAGTTTAGTGCCTGTTGGGTTATTATAGACTATGAGGTCAATTGTTTTAAACTTTTTATAATATATAATGAGTTTAATTTGATTCATTTGTGTGCGTTGAAGTAAGTTTTTTATAACAGCTAACTTATATCGTTGGGGACATTCACTATTATAATTAAGAAGACACGAATTTATGCTAGTTGGTTTCCTATATAGAGAAGTAGTAAATTTATGTGTGCTAGAATCAATGAATACATCAAGGAATGGGAGTTTGTTATTAATATTAAGTTCTAATGTAAATTTGAGGACGGAGTGACTTTCAAATTTGTTTTTAAGATATTTAATTTGATCGATATTCTTAGCTAAAACAAAGATGTCATCTATATATCTTACATATATAGAAGGTTTATTGTTGTCATTAATTATTTTATTTTCTATATTTGCCATATAATAATTAGAAAAGAGGGGGCCTAAAGGAGATCCCATCGCAATACCATCTATTTGTGTATAAATATTGCCTAAGGGATCGTGAAAGGGTACTTGTGTGGTGCATGCTAATAATAGTTTATATATATATAACGGTATTTACTACGATAGAGAGTATATATATATATATATATATATATATATATATATATATAACCCAACACACACTAACACTCTCCATAAAACATTCCAACTGTCAACGAAATATCACAATGTCAAAAGCCCCAAGCCAATACCCCTAACAAAACTAAAAAAAAATAAAAATGAAAATGATTCCGAGTACCACATTGCCTGACGAAGCATTGGTACTCCGATGTAGAAACGCGCCTTCGTAGTTATGTCAGTCAGTTTAGGTGCCATACGTGATACACGCTTGGGCGATCATGTCTCTAAAGAGACATGACTGACTGGGCAGAGGTTATCCCGCAGTAGGTTGCCATTACTTTCTTCGGTAGACTGGTTGCCGACCAAGGCCAAATCTGTCCTGTTATTTGACTCATAGGTAGAGGGGAAAGAAATGTATTATATTATTATGTAGTAATTAGTGGGGGATCTGTTTACTATTGTTATGAAGTAACAAACTGATCCCCCACTTTATGACCAGTAGAAACCTTAATCATTATTTCAACTATTATATTCAGTCACTCAGTTAAGTGCCATACGTGATACACGCTTGGACGATCATGTCTCCAAAGAGACATGACTGACTGGGCAGAAGATTATCCCGCAGGAGGTTGCCATTGCTTTCTGCGGTAGACTGGTTGCCGACCAAGGCTATAGAACCAAATCTGTCCTGTTATTTAAGCCATAACTGGAAGGAAGAGACGGATTAATACCTTTCCCAAGGGTATTTGCGCGTAAGTGAATACAATGGATTCAACTGGAATTCGAACTCGGCTCCCCGATTTCACGTTCCGAGCCGATATCCACTGCACCACAACGCACATGTACATCTTCTAAAATATAATTCATAATAAATATATATATAAATATAAATATTCTTCACTACCCGACGATATAATTGTTTTTTAAAAATATAAGTTACTCACACACACACACACACACACATATATATATATATATATATATATATATATATATATATATATATATATATATATATATATGTCCACTCTATTATAATAAAGACTGTTGTATATATCACACTCACGGGTTAGGATTACTTTGTTTCTTTATGTCTTAATGTAAAATACTCAAGAGTGGGTAGACCTATATATAGGGTTGACGTCATTTTAGACGGCATATTGATATAAATATTTTGCCGTCATTTTTCAAGGAACGGCCTCAATGAAACATTAATATTTTCTAAAAAATAAAACGCGTACTAACTAATATATATATATATATATATATATATATATATATATATATATATATATATATATAACATGAATATGTTTCAATATCACTACAAAAATAGCTATTTTGTTTCGACACTGCCGTGGATATCGGCACGGAACCAGATATCGGGGAGCCGAGTTCGAATTCCAGCCGAATTCATTGCATTCACTTACGCGCAAATACCCTTGGGAAAGGTATTAAACCGTCTATTCCTTCCAGTTATGGATTAAATAACAGGACAGATTGAGTTCCATAGCCTTGGCTGGCAACTAGTCTACCGCAGAAAGTAATGGCAACCTACTTCGGGATAAGTCAGTCATGTCTGTGTCTTCCCAAGTGTGTATCACGTATGGCACTTAACTGAATGAGCAAGTATGGCGAAGTCGCTCATAGTATGCATTTGCGGGCATGACGACATACTGTAATGTTTAGCATATTCAAAAATATGTTTTTAATATTTACTTATGCCGTCATGAATGTGAATGAACATTTTATGGTGGTTGCTGAATTAATCCTACCTGTGATATAGCTTGTTTATAATACCATGTTGATAAGAATAAATATGGATAATAGGGAAAAAATTACACCTGAGCATAGGATAGAGTTAGAATTAGGGATGAGAATAGAGACAGGTAAAAAGAAAACCAAATTGAGAAAACGGGTAAAGAAAGCCGGCTTGGAGACTGTCACTGCGCATGCGCCCATTTCATTGCTGAATTATACCGCTCACGACAACCCCTTTCACTTTCACCAGGGACATCTCTCTATGGCCACGCGTTGTAGCGATGATATGTCGAATAACTGGCAGCTTAATTAGAAAAAAGCAACAAAATGAAAATAATAACAAAGAAAAGATTGATATCTGTCTCTTTCTTTTTATCTTTCTTCCATTTTCAATCTCTGTCTTTCCTTTTCTCCCTTTCTTTCTCAACTCTCTCTATTTTCCCAGAGGACCCGGATTTTCACCACAGTCCCGAATTCCCTGAGCTCATTTTTAAAACAACAAACGCTGGTAAGACGACGCTGCACACTACATGATATTGGCGGGAACCGGGTATTATGTGCTATCAAATGCCCAGATTAAAATGATAATCAGAACAACGGAATGCCCTCATCAATGAAATCTAATCTCTGCCAGGAAAATAACAAAGAGAAATACAAGATAGACGAACAGAAATGAAAATATTGAGACGATTTAACGTCTGTCGTATGACTAACATGGAAGTGTCTCTCTTGAATGTTTTTCTATATCCAATTGAAAATTAATAATAGAGAATCACAATGATCGGGTAATAAAAACGTTAGTGAATTCTCTAGGCAAATGTAAACTTTACAAGATTTTTGTAGTTGAAGCATATATTGCAGCTTACTAACAAATATGTAGATCCAAGTCAATTCTTGTAAATGGTCTCCACAGGTAAGCGTGTATAATATAATAAGGTAAATGTGGAGGTGATTCATTTTCGAATACGTGGCTCTACCAGAATCAAATTGTGGCACATATTATTTCGAAGAATCATCAAGGAAAATGAGAAAATCGACAGTCACTTGCTGAACTGAGTCATTACAAATAACGTTTGTTTACGAAACTCTGGAGTCGGGGTGTTGAATATACCAGCAATCAGTTAAGTCACAAATTTCATATTTGTATTAATCATATATATATATATATATATATATATATATATATATATATATATACACGAAAAAAATCGCAAGATCGCCAAGACCTACCGCGGTTTCGCACAACGGCTCGTCAGGGCAAAGGCCGACCAAAGCCGTTGTGCGAAACCGCGGTAGGTCTTGGCGATCTTGCGATTTTTTTCGTGTGTTTTTGCTCTGCGTGACTGCCTCTTTGTTAACCCTTTTTGGTTAGTTTAGTATCGAGCACTTTTCTTTCTTTGTGGTTCGTTCCGTTGGAGGGTTTTTTTTTCTTTGCTGTGAAGAACTGTATGTATTGTCGGTGCTACGCAGCTTTCTTTTTTTTATTTCCCCTCTTTGTCCAAAGCTTTATAGCCGAGGACAATAACGGAGTTAGATTCTGCTGGTTATTCGTGGTCTTTAAAAATTACTTGTGTAACATTTTAAGATTTGAATACGTACAGAGTCGATTTTATTATTATTATATATATATATATATAAAATAATAACTAACTAGACTCTGTAAGTATGTAGGCCGTAAATTTATACTAAAATAAACCTTCAAAAAAACCACTAACAAACAGAACTTAATTCCGTTACAATCCGGTGCACTAAGGCGTCGGATAAATGGGGAGAAAAAAAGAAATCCGCGGAACAAGAACAAAACATTCAATACTCCGCAGTAAAGAAAAAAAAAACCCAAACGGAACCAACCACAAGAAAAAGTGCTCGATACAAAGTACAAAAGAAGATATACAAAAGTAGAGCATAAATTTCACGGTTCTCTAATTTGAATTTTTTGACGAATCTTCATTCTTAAGTTCATGGTGTGCTGCATAAGCTCTTGGCGAGTTATAAAATAAAATAAAATATCCGTAGAAGTTTTCCTATCGCATCGTTAAATATTTGAGCTTAACAACTTTAACAAAATATTGCAATGCTAATGATACATATGAATGCTGGTCGTTATTTAAAAAATGTGGGTAGCAATAGAATGTGGGTAGGAATGGAATGATTTGCAATTGTCAATTTTCTTCATTTCATTGAAACAGACGTTTTACCGCTGTTATCTTCCCTTCGTTCTTTCTTACTTATTTTTTTTTCTTTTTTTTGTTTGCTTCATTCATTTTCTTACGGAAATCAAGTCGTTTCGTTCCCCCTCTCTACCCGCAATCAAAACAGAACAGCCCATTTTTTTTAGGTAATGACAGGAAATTTTTTGTTATAATCGTTTCGCCCCAAGCAAGGCATTTTACCGTCGCAATAAGTGCCTTTCTTTCTACACTTCTTATCCATCATCATCATCATCGTAAGCATCTTTCTTTTCCTCCTCATCATCATAAGCATCTTCCTCTTCCTCCTCGTAAGCATCGTTCTTATCATTATCATCGTAAACATCTTTCAAATCAGCCGATCCGACCACTTGATGCCCTAGTTTATGCCTGACCGGATCATCCAACATATCTGCCATAATTTTGGAAAATATCGATCAATGCTAAATAGAAGAAAGAACAGATCCAATAATAACAATAAGAAGAAGAAGAAGAAGAAGAAGAAGATGAAGAAGAAGAAGAAGAAGATGAAGAAGAAGAAGAAGAAGAAGATGAAGAAGAAGAAGAAGAAGATGAAGAAGAAGAAGAAGAAGAAGATGAAGAAGAAGAAGAAGAAGAAGATGAAGAAGAAGAAGAAGAAGATGAAGAAGAAGAAGAAGAAGAAGATGAAGAAGAAGAAGAAGATGAAGAAGAAGAAGAAGAAGAAGAAGAAGATGAAGAAGAAGAAGAAGAAGAAGAAGAAGAAGATGAAGAAGAAGAAGAAGAAGATGAAGAAGAAGAAGAAGAAGAATGAAGAAGAAGAAGAAGAATGAAGAAGAAGAAGAAGAAGAAGAAGAAGAATGAAGAAGAAGAAGAAGAAGAAGATGAAGAAGAAGAAGAAGAAGAAGAAGAAGAAGAAGAAGAAGAAGAAGAAGAAGATGAAGAAGAAGAAGAAGAAGAAGAAGAAGAAGAAGAAAAATTATAAGCCTTTGCGACGCAGAGACATTCGCAACACACACACAAACACACACACACAGATATGTAAGTAAGGACATACAAATTCTTGAAGATTGTAGCTGTCGGGCTATCTATCTATCTATCTATCTATTTATCTATCTATCTATCTATCTTTTTATACTGATATCGCCCCAAGTAAGGCATTTTGCTGCCACTGTTTTGTAGGGGTTACATAAAAGGAAAGTTAACAGTGACAGGTTATAGCGGGTGTCAGGAAGTAGGTTAGAGAAGGATGAGAATACTGATAAGAGTGGAGTGGACGGGGAAAGGAGCATGAGGGAGAGGATGCAAGTTAGTGAGACAGAAGATGACTATTGACTTTACATTTGAATTTTTGAAGATTGTAGCTGTATTTTTTACGAGGCATCAAAATAAAGTTTAAAATCACCCCTGTCCTAACACTTTTGCACACTACTGGTAGTGTGCAAAAGTATTAGTCAGGATAGGGGTAATTTTCCTAAAAACCTCACTGAAATTCAAATACAGGGTGAAAAGCCAATTAAATTGCTAATAAATATTGATTATTTAAAACTAGGTGAAAAAGAAATGTCTTAAAAAGAAATTATATTTAATTTTTTTCTATTTTCTATTAAACAAGTTATTTTGAAGCTACTCATTATTCTATTATCCTTGGATATGACTGATATTTTTCTTATTCCCCCCTCTCGAATTGATCAATCTAATGTTACTTCGCAAGACACACTTTAGGAACAAATAAAGAGAAATTTAGAGAATTCATCACTATCTTCCCAAATATGTACACATTATGAAATATATGGAAAAGACATATCTAAACTTATTAATAAATGGAACTTTGTCTGTGTGTGTGTGTGTCTGTCTGTGTGTGTGTGTGTGTGTGTGTGTCCGTTACCTATAGACTCCGAAACGACTGAACCGATTTTCTTGAAAATATAAACACTTTTTTTTTTAATCATTTCACCTCGAGCAAGGCAGAAATGCCACTGATGTGCGGGGGGGGGGCTACAATAACTGTAAAAAGATTAATTAGAAAAGAGTAAGGAGTACAAACTAGTTAGAAAGGAGCAATAGAAAACTGAGAATGCAGGTGCGATGACAGATACATAGGTGGAGAGAAAGGGAAGGATATACGGGGGTGGGGAGAGAGATAGAGTCCAGTGGTTAATAGATGAGTATTGACATTGCATTTAAATTTCTGGAGGTTGTAGAAAAGCAAGTATATGGGAGCGTGTTCCACAGGCGGGAAGTGCGAAAGAAGAAGCTGCAGGAGTAGAATTGTCGTCTGCATTAGGCTAACCTGACTGTGAATGAGTGGGACCCAGTTGCCAGTCTGGTTGCACGAGTAAACACCTGTTGAGGAGGCACCAGTGACTTAAATTCGTCCGAGCAGAAGCCATGAAAGTATTTATAGAACAGACAAAGGGAAGCCAGATTTCGACGGTGGGGAAGTGGCTGCAGTCGAGCCGCCAGATCAGTACCTATCACATTACAGACGCTCCTTTGGAGCCTGTCGAGAACACTGAGGAGAACAGCAGGGGCGCCTGACCATAAATGGCAGCAGTACTCCATGCACGGACGGATGGTTGACTTGTATATATGCAGGATGGATTCAGGCGGAAAAAACATCCTGGATCGACATAGTGACCCAACCTTCTTAGCAGTAGATTTAGCTATGGATTCAATATAGTGGTTCCATTTAAGGTCTGAGGAGAGGGTAAGGCCGAGGAGGCGTAGTGTGTTGCTCTCAGGGAGAATCGCTTGGTCCATGCTTATGGGAGGCAGGAGAGGTTGCCTGTAATGATTGACAGACAACAGCTTGGTCTTAGACGCATTGAAGTTGACAAGCCACTCTTGCCCCAATTCACCACAGAGTGTAGATCCCGTTCAAGGTAAGCGTCTGCGAGTGTTCTTAGCTAGGTTTTGTGTCGACGTACCCCCGATAAATATCGAAAATCGATAATTGAAAAATCGGGTTATAGATGGAATGGTCTGATTTTAATCAAATTTGATAAACTCATAGACAAAGACATAAGAAATGATATTCAGAAGTTTCAAGGTTGCAGTTCTTACAATAGTGCAGAAAATTTGATATCGATGCCAGGAAATCAAAATTTGACTTACATCCATTCATTTTTCTTTCAGTCTACGGTTTCGCTTTAAAGTAAACAACTATTGCTTTTTAGTCTTTCGTGCCAACGTCCAAAGAGTCTGAGCTTCAGGACCATGGATTAGTTTTAAAGCTTTCATTAAACCCGAGAAACGCCGGGCTATACTGCTAGTGTAAAAATAATGAGATGTTTTTCAAACATTAAAGTAAAATATTTCTTTCTGAAAACCCACATGTTAGTAAAACAATTTTAATAATTCTCTGGAAACAACTTATTAATAATACATATAAATATATATGTAAAAAACTGAGATATTTTTAAAAATGTTATTATATATATAAATAGATAGATTTTTTTGTCAGTAGGCTTGTTTGAGTCCATGTCATATATATGTATATATATAGTCATCCGCAAACAGATCTGTTTCGCTGTATCACAGCTCATCAGTAAGGTTAGACTCAGATTGCATTTTACCCAGGATTGAAACCCGACCGAAATGGCGTCAGTCGGCGACTCTACCCCTGGGCTATGGGTGGTCGGCGGAACTAGGCAGACTTTTTAGCGCAAATCATTATACGCGCCCAATAGCTAGCGCGCTCTAATTCATTTCACTGAATGAGCGATGTGTATGTGTGTGAGTGTGTGTGTATACTTCTCGCTTTTGGAATTTCCTTCCGACTCCAGGCTTCCCAGTGAACTTTAATCTTTAAAAAATTCAATAAAAATGTCATTTGCTATCTACTGTTCTATTGATAACTCTTATTGCTTTCTGCTCGCTATCAATGTTTCTGTTCTTAATTCTTCCACACCTTGTAACCCCTTGCGTCTTAGTGGCTTTACTGCCTTGCTTAGGGTGATGCCAAAAAAAAAACTCTTTTTTCTAAAATATTCATTTTTTATTTAAGTATATGCATTTGTAACTAATTTGGCCAACATTTTTTTTGCCATGCTCACATAAAAAAATTTTGTCCTATATGTTATCCTGCACGAAAGTAGAAAAACGGTGTTTAATATACTATCATTGCTTCATTGACACCTGGTTAATATTTACGCTACATATTTGGCAAGCATAGCTGACCAATGCTGATAAGGCAAAAATGTTTAAATACTTCACAATCATTAGACATTAGTCATTGCTAAATTTCCTATAAAAGACCTTCATACATGTCACGAGAATATTTATAGGTAATTTCTTAGATGCCCTTTTTTGAGGAGTTAGTCCTTGGTTAATATTCATACTGATAGTTGTAGATGATTCCATACATACTAGAATGGTGTAAACATTTTATATAGCCAAGAATAAATCAATTCTTTTTAATGCTGCTATTTCGGGATATTCAACGTTTAAAGGCTTATATTTGACTAAAATCTCTTAATTTTCCAAACATTAGTTTTATAATTATTCTTATATTTCCCTTGCTTACATAAATGCAGTGTTTCATATATATTTTCCTGCAGTGATAACGATGAGGATGATAAGCTGGAACATAAAGCAAAGCAGGAATTCTAGAAATAATCGATGAAGTATGAAATTATATTTTATCGATCACATGTTGTCATCAAACAATTTACGTAAATAGTTGTGAGCCGAGTATCAACAACGAAGATCTATATAATTATTAGGCTGTGTTTTTTTCGTTATAAAGCTTAACAAAGCGTTGGGAGAGAAAACATTGTGATATCGATGACATAAATGGTTGGGGAAATAAGTGAAATACCAGCAAAAAAGAAAAAAAAAAGAAAAAAGAAAACATTTGTTTAAAGACGAGAAGGAAAATAAACGATACTCGAAATTAAGAAAACAAAATAAGCTATAGAATCTAGCAAGTTTATGCACAGTAAACTATTACGCTTGAGTATATATATATATATATATATATATATATATATATATATATATATATATATAAATTTAGGCAGACACGTTATTTCATGGTAAATCTGAAGTAGGGGGCCTTTTTCAGGCAAACCATCATCGGCTTCCGTCTTTAATGTAAGAAGATTTTATCCTACAACTGTATGTGCAGGATACTCCTTTGGATTCTTCTATATCTACACGGCATGCTTATATATATATATATATATATATATATATATATATATATATATATATATTGTAACTAAGTTGTTGTACTCGTAGGTTTTTTTAACCTTTTGTTCATGCATTTACTTTTATAAATAGTGCTCGATACAAATGTAGAGCGTTATACTGTAATGGTTGTTACAATGTTTTTATAAATTCATAGTATCACTACACAAAAATTTTCGTGTTTCGAAGCCAGCACCATTATGTTGTTGGCTTCATCTTCAGGTGATTTTTTAGAAATGAGAATTATCTAGTTGAAAAGCCCGTCTAACTAGATAATTTTCATTTCTAAAAAACCACCTGAAGATGAAGCGGAACAGCATAATGGGCTGGCTTCGATACACGAAAATTTTTGTGTAGTGATACTATGAATTTATAAAAACATTGTAACAACCATTACAGTATATATATATATATATATATATATATATATTGTTAAATATAAGAGACAATGAATGTCTATTCTGTTTAATCATGAGCCGTTCTAAACATCGTATTTTGACTTTAATTTCAGGTGAAAATAAAGACAAAAATTCTCCAACATTTGTGTAAATTTTTATTAAGTTGGTTCTAAGTTTTCGGCTCACATGAGCCATTTTCAGAGAGGTTATTAAGACGGTAATACAATAACCTCTCTGAAGATGGCTCATGTGAGCCGAAAGCTTAGAACCAACTTAATAAAAAATTACACAAATGTTGGAGAATTTTTGTCTTTATTTTCACCTGAAATTAAAGCCAAAATATAATGTTTAGAACGGCTCATGATTAAACATAATAGACATTCATTGTCTTTTATATTTAACAGTATATGTTTAGAAAATTATCTGCTGGCTCGATACACTATATATATATATATATATATATATATATATATATATATATATATATATATATATATATTTTAATTCAGATACTTCAATCCAAAGGAAAAAAGCAGGAAGGTAAATTCCAAAAAACCCGATCCTAATTAATATTAAAAATTTATTTTAATATTAAAAAATGATACAGGAAGAGAGCTCCATGTAATAAAATATTACAGAGCAAATATATATATTAAAAAAGGATTAATTCAAAGATGTTGAATGGCCATTTCGATATGACGATCCCCACGGGGAGCGACACATCACCTCAGCAACAGAAAAAAACCTTTCAGAAACTGGAGAAAAATTAGTCTACTTTTCCTTTTTAAATAGATTGCAAAGAAATTAAAAAATAAATAATAATAAAATAAAATAAAATAAAATAAAAATAAAAATAAAGGGAAAGAAAAAGAAAAAGAAAAAGAAAAGGAAAAAGAAAAAGAAAAGGATAGAATAAAATCAAATAAATAAGAAAAGAAAAAAAATTGACATCGTCTGGGTTTGCAAAAAAAAGGGGAGAATGTAACTAAAAATTAACAGACCCCGTGTTGAATCATTTAAAGCAACACGGAAAAAAGTTGGTAAGAGAGATAAAAGAAGGAAGGGAGGGAAAAAGAAAGAAACTAAAGAAAAAAATTTTTTTTAAATATTACAGACGCTGGACAAATTCAAAAATCTAATTTCCCCAAAACGTTGAAGTATTAAAAAAAGCCTTTACTTAAAAAGGCATAAATTATTGATAAAAGGGAATAAAAAGATATAGGATTTGAAATAAAATTATTTTTTAAAAAAATTAGGTCATTTGAAATTAAACTAAATAAAGACAATACTAGGTAAAAAAAAAAAAATTACAATTATTATATATACATATCAATAGAAGTACACACACATATATATATATATATATATATATATATATATACACACACACACCATTTAACGAATATATATGTCGTGGACCCGGTTAAGAAGTCCAGCAAGAAATTAATGCAACAACAACCAAAATAGGAAATAACAAATATATATTAACACAGCAAAGTACAAATACATGGAACTCTGGTAATAGAGCGAATAAATACGGGTTATGAAGTAATACTATAACTGAGATTCGCAATTGTCGTACGGTAGCAGTCTTGACTATCTCTGCCTATCGCTCTCCGTTGATCTGCTTATGCTAATCTCCGGCGGATCTCTCACTCCCTGTGTTCTGGTCTCCTCTTGTGCGGAGAAGTATATGCAGTTGTAGAAAGAGTTCAATCCGTTGTAATGGGTGATGACCCCATGAAACTTACCTTATATTTTCTGTGTGTTTTTTTTTTTGTATAAATATCAATCTGGTGCTTAACATGTTTTTCGATGGCGTTCCTCTTCAGTTCTTGTAATTTCTCTCCTGAAACTACCTTAGAATTGTTATATTTTCACATCTTTGGAATATGCTTTAATCTTTGCTTGTTCAGTAAGCTGTCATGCAAATATAGGTTATTGTAAATAATCTTTTATCATTTTAACTTGTTAAATACATTAGCGTCTTGATCAAAGAATCAGCATGACCAATGATGTTAACATGTTCTCGTTCTTTACTTTTTCTACATTAGTAAAACCAATTTTTATTGTTTAGCAGCACAGTCTTTCTAATACACCTATCTGTGAATTATCTCCGATTTTCTTATTTACAATTTTCTGCGTTCATTTCTTTATCACTTTAAGAATGATCTTGGATATCTCTCAAGAGATAATTCCCAGGAACTTAATATTTTGATTAAATGTCTATCATAGAATTTGTTTTGGATTGGGTATTATCGTGAATCCGTTTAAGAAATCCAGCGAGAAAATAATACAACAACAACCAAAATAGGAAATAACGAATATATATTAACACAACAAAATACAATAGGTGAAACTCTGTTAGTAGAACGAATAAATACAGGTTATGAAGTAATACTATAACTGGGACTCGCAATAGTCGTACGGTAGCAGTTTTGGTTATCTTTGCTTATCGCTCTCCGCTGATCTGCTTATGCTGATCTCCTGCGGATCTCTCACTCTGATCTCTCACTCTGATCTCTCACTCTGATCTCGCCCTCCTCTTGTGAGGGAAAGTATATGTAATTGTAGGAAGAGTTCAATCCGTTGTAATGGGTGATGCCACCATGACAATATGTGTATACATTGTTACGAGGATGCATTTATATATAAAAATAATATTAATAATGTTTCAAATTTTATAGTAAGGGTTCGTTTGAGTCCTATTGTTATTACGAAAACGTTTTAAATCATGAAATAGTTATTAAATAGAGAAATTAGAACGTTTAGAAGATTCTAGAATATTCCAGTAAAATCGAGAGAATTGCAAATGATTCTAGAAATATGAAAATTAGGTGCTAGCCCCTATAAAATAGGTTTAGGGAAAAGAGTAGTTAGTTGTTAAAAGGATTTGCTGACATTATCAACTCCGGCCCGATTCGGATTTGTATATCCAACCGACAGAATCTCTACTAAAAGTTGCTGACCAACTAAAACCTGAAGGAGAACATTATGGAATTAAATGGGCAAATATAATCTTTTGACACTTTCATTGACCAAACTAATAATTATACTTTAGATACACGTTTGAGGATTTCAAAAAGTATATCACTTAAACCACTTCGCTAGCTCAACTGGGTAAAGATACTTGACACCTTCTCTCCCCTTTGTAACACTTACTCGTCACTCTGCCAGTAATAAACTCTTTTTTTCTATTTGAATCTAAAAATTGTATATTTGTAAAATATTTTATTTTGCGTTTTTGTAAATTAAACGTTTGTCTGTGATTTAGTTCTGTGTCTTGGTCAATCATTTTTCTTCATTTGTTACAACTTATAACACAGACCAATATATATATATATATATATATATATATATATATGTGTGTGTGTGTGTGTGTGTGTGTGTGTGTGTGTGTGTGTGTGTGTGTGTATAGAAGAGTCTAAAGAGTATCTTATACATAAAGTTGTAGGATAACTCTTTAGGAGAACTCGAAATATATATGTAAATAAATACATATTGGACAAATATATGTAAAAAATGAGACAAACACGTTATCCCACGGTTAAGCGGAAGTTTAGGCCTGTTTCAGGCGAAGCATCGTCAGCTTCCGTCTTTATTGTACAGAAGATTTTAAAGACGTAAGCTGACGATGCTTCGCCTGAAATAGGCTTAAACCACTGCTTAACTATTGAATAACGTGTCTGTCTTAATTTTTACATATATTTGCTCTATATGTATTCATATACATATATATATTTCGAGCTCTCCTAGAGAGTTATCCTACCACTTTATGTACAGGATACTCCTTTCGACACTTATATGTCTACACCGCATATATATATATATATATATATATATATATATATATATGTGTGTGTGTGTGTGTGTGTGTGTGTGTGTGTACAAGAATTTTCATTTAACTGATCAACGTCACTTCCGTCACGCCGATTTTATATTTATGTGGCCTGTCTATCTGTGTGTATATATCTTTGTGCATCTGTCGCATTTTAGAGCGTAAATTACATTTTTGGAATTGCAGCTTAGATCCGATTTTATTTCGAATGTAGTTGCATTTTCGAACTGGAAATATTTTCCTTCTATAATTATTTTGCATACCCCACATCTTTTTTGTTGCATTTTGTGACCCCCCCTGTTTTGTGTGTTGTTGTTCAAATTTTGATGAGGTGAGGATGTCTTTTAAATGTTTGGGCTGGCGCTTGCTGTTAATTATTTTGGTTGTCTCTAAGAAATCTTAGAGATGCACAAAGATGTACATAGGAGCGACACAATGCTTAAACTATCGTATCTCACTTCATAAAAGTAATATCAAATTATCACATAACAGAAAATTATATGTCTCTAAACATCTACATGAATGTAGTGATGGCAATTTTTTGTCACACCACTTTATCAAAATACAAATAATGAAATTTTGCTAATACACGAAGAAAGATTCATAAAAAAATACAAACCTTCGTTCAACAAAACAACATGAAAAGCACACACAGAAAAACATACAGAAACACGCATTCACACACAACCACATACACAACCCACATACATACACACAAATACCATGGAAAACACACACACACACAAAAAAAAAACACAGAAACACGCATACATATACACACAGATAGACAGGCCATATAAATATACACACACACCAAACTCAAAACAAATCCAAAACATACAGACGAAATAAATAAAAAACACCCACACACACAAACACACACAGACAAACAGACATACGCACACACACCAAACTCAAAACACCGTCAAAGAAATAAAAACTAAATGACCAAATAAAGGAATAAACGCACTAAACAATAGCACATACAAAACCCACATACATGTACACACACAAAAACCAAAACATACAGACGAAATAAATAAAAGAGGCCCACATACACAACACAATCACACAGACACGCACACCGCCAAAGCTATAAAAATAACACAAGGCGACAAGGCAACAAACATACCAAAATTCTCGTCGAATTGAGATAAACACTTGACTCTTTCATCTGTTTATTTATTTATCTGTTTATCCATTTGGACACATGCTGATATGGAAAGAAACCATTCAACATGCCAGCATTTAATTCATATTATTTTGATTTATTTTATTTTATTTTATTTTATTTTACTTTATTTTGTTTTACTGTTTTTATTTATTTTCCCATTCTTCGTATTAACTTTATAAAAGGAACAAACTCGCGATCAAATATTTGAAGAAACTCAAACGTAAAAACCACATATTTATTCGCCTGAAGAGAGTCAATTTTAGACTCGAAACACGTGTAGCGTCATGGACAATTAATGTTTCATAACTTGTATAATTACAAAAACAATAAACACACACTTTTTATTCTATACTAATTACTCTCGTTGGAACAACCCTCTTTCTTTGTTATATATATATATATATGTGTGTGTGTGTGTGTGTGTGCATTTGCTTATGTGTACTTTTCTGTTGGTTTTTATATTGTGGTATGTGTATGCTTTATCTGTCTTTAGTTAACACTTTGGTGGGTGGAGGATTAGTTACTTGTTTGCTATTGATATTTTGTTAGCAGTTGTATTGGGGGGATCGGTTACTTGTTTGCTATTGATATTCTGGCTATTCTTTTTTGATTGTGTATCGTTTGATACTGGTGGAGACAAGCTGATAGGTGAGGAAAATTTTTTTTGCAGTAGAATTCTATTTTATATCGTATTTACTTTTTTGTTGTGTTATTTGTATTTAACTAGAAAAAGTTAGTATTTATTAAAGTGTCTGCATCTCTCCATTATTTCATTTTTCTTGTTTAGTAATTTACTTTTGTTTTAAAAGTAATCATTGCTAATTTTTCCTCCAAACCCCCTTTGAAATTTCTGATATTTTACTGCTATTGTCTAGAGCCGCTCTTTTTATGATTTCCCATTTAATTTTGGTGAAAATATTTTCTTTTTGATTCCAGAAGTTTTTTGATGATGTGTTGCTCATGTATCCTGTTTTCAATGACGTTTTGCAATTGTGAAATCTTTCTTTTGGAACTCCTATGTAATTGTTTTCTTTTGTGTTAATTTTATTTTTTACGGTAGTTTTATATATTATATTGTTGGTTAGACACTTGTTGCTAAGTGGACTTGTTTTTTGTTTCGACAATTGCATTTATTGGTTGTTGTCGGAGATGTTATTGGTTTTGTTGAGTATTTTTTTATTTTGTGTTTGGTTATTATTTTCTCAGTGTTATCCATTGGGGTCAAAATTAAATGAGAACAGTACAAGGTTGTATTAAAAAGTGCCCATTACTTATATATTTTTTAACTTTTGAATATTTACTTGAAAACGAGTTATTTTCCCTACATAGGTTTCAAAATTTTCAGCATCTTCAGGAGTTTTAAAATGACTGATATTTCAACACATCTGTTTTTGTTTAATTTAACATGTATAGAATATTATAAAAACTTGCATAAAGACTTTTATCAGCAGAAATATTTTGAAATATACATAGTTTTATACAAACAAATGATTTTTCTTCATTAGGCAGATTTTATCTCTATTTATAGAGATATTTACATAAAAATATATAATTATGACAAAATGTCGCAGAGATAGAGATAGTTTCTAGAACAAAACAAAACAAAATATAAAATGAAAGAAATAATGGCCAGATATAATCACACCCAGAAATACATCCTAGGATCATACAACACTGGATAAAAGGGTTCAAGTCTTTAAAATAACGTCTCCTTAATGTTGAAATTTTCGGCTGTTTAAAAAATCCAGTCGCACGTTATCCCTGTTGTACGTTTGAAGACTTTGGGAGATCAGTTATTATAAATCGCTTGAAGATACCGAAATGTTGAAACCTAGGTTAAGAAAATAATTCGTTTCCAAAAGATACACACACACATATGTGTGTGTGCGTGTGTGTGTGTGTGTGCGTGTATAAATGGAACTTTGTCTGTGTGTGTGTCTGAGTGTGCGTATATGTGTGTCAGTTACCTAAAGATTCCGAAACAGCTGAACTGATTTTCTTGAAAATTTACACAGTTGTACTATAAGCGTTTGCGAGTATTCTTAGCTAGGTTTTCTGTCGAGGTACCCCCGATAAATATCGAAAATCGATAATAAAAAAAAACGGGTTATAGAAGGAGTGGTCCGATTTTAATCAATTTTGATACACTCATAGATAAAGACATGAGAAACGAATCTAGAAGTTTCAAGGTTGCAGTTCTTACAATAGTGCAGAAAATCGATAATATATATATATATATATATAAATATATAAAAGGCAAGATGTTTGTGTGTGTGTGTGTGTGTGTCTGTTTATCTGCCTGTATGTCTGTATTATTTCAACCCTTTTATTTTAGTTTTTGCTTCGTGTTTGGCTCTAAGTAGGTATAAGTGTAGTTCTCAGCCATGATGCCATTTACTCAGAGGACTTATTTAGCCTTCAATATTCAGTTTACGATGAAAAAATTTATTTGATATCGATACCAGGAAATCAAAATTTGACTTAGTTCCATTCATTTTTCTTTCAGTCTACGGTTTCGCTTTAACTGGAAACAACTATTGCTTTTTTAGTCTTTTGTGCCTACGTCCAAAGAGTCTGAGCTCCAGGACCATGGATTAGTTTTAAAGCTTTCATTACACCCTAGTAACGCCGGGTAATACTGCTACTATATATATATATATATATATATATATATATATATATATATATATATATATATATATCTGCTATCTAATAAAGAAAGCCTTTTGATTTGTATAAAAATATCTATTTTTCAAAATATCTCTGCTTATGAACGCCCTCATGCAAATTTTTAAAATAGTCCTTACAGGTCGAATAATACACAAAAAATTCAGATTTAATTTTAACATAATTTTAAACAAAATGTATAACGTCTATCGGCCAACACAACCGAGAAAACTTATTGTAAAAAATGTCGTCTCCCCACTTGCCTCTCACTTTGTAGAAAAAAAAAACACGATTTCACCACGATTTAATCCGGCAGGGTTTAGACCACTCAACCACGGAAAGCCTCGCCGCCCAATGAATTTCTATCTACCCTTTTCTTTAACTCATGTATTATTCATCGTTTTGAGTATAAGAAGAGCCTATTTTTTGTTCAGTTTTTATCCGGATGGTAAACAAAGCTATTACTAAATTATTAATCGGGTCACTTTTTAATCCGATATTTCTTAAACTCAAACTTCATTTTTAATTGATACACATATTTGAAATATCTGCACCATTTTTTAAGCAGTCCGAATTCTATCTATCTATCTATCTATCTATCTATCTATCTATCTATCTATTCAAGTGTGTGTGTGTGTGTGTGTGTGTGTGTGTGTGTGTGTGTGAAATAACAAACCAAAGATTTGGAAGAATTTGAATGGCGAATACAAAATCTTACAAGAACCCAAAAGTTCTTCAGGAAATCAGTTGATGCGGTTCCTTGGCGGCTCGAAAAACTGGTAGTGAAATCTGGTGCTTATGTCGTGTGTTGAATAAAACCCCATGCTAAGCGCATACTTCTCATATCTTTTTCTTGTAAAAAGTATAATTAATTAACAGATTATATATCTTTTTAAATGTGGAATTTCTTTTCAGTCACCTTGTATAACACATCACTCAATAAATGCCGGATCAAAATAATAAAACAACCTTTAAGCAAAATTAGACTTTATTCAAAAACATAGTCTCCTTTTAGATATGATACGCTGATTCCAACACTTCTCTAATTCGATGCCTTTTTTGTAGAACGACTTGTCTTTGGCTTTAAAATACGCTTCAGTTTTCGAGACTTCGTCATTAGAGCCAAATCTCTTTCCCTGGGACATTCTTTTGGGGTCTGCAAACAGCCAGTAGTCACTGGGGGCCAGATCTGAAGAATAGGGTGAATGCAGAAGCAATTCAAGTAGTTTTGACATTGTTGCGATCGACTTGTGACTCGGTGCGTTGTCTTGGTGAAAGATCACTTTTTTCTTCTTCATTTGTGGCACTTATTTGACGATTTCTTTCTTTAAACGCACCAATAATCTTATATAATATTCGCTATTGATGATTTTTCCTTTCTAAAGGTAGTCTATGAAAAAATAACTTTCATCCCAACATATGGAGACCAAAGTCTTTCATGCAGATGTTTGCTCATTGGTCGCTTTGGGCGACTTTTACCTGCTGCTGTCCACTCAACTGACTGCCGATTTGACTCCGGTGTGAAGTGGTGAATCCATGTTTCATCTATTGTCACATATTTATGCAAAAACTCTTTCTTGTTTCGTTGAAAATGTTGCAAACAATGCTCTGAATCGTCGATGAGTTGGTTTTTTTTCATCGACTGTGAGCAAACGCGGCTTCCACTTTGAACACAACTTTTTCATTGACAAATATTCATGCAAAATTGTGTATACACTGCCTTCTGATATGTTCACCTCCTCTGCTATCTGACGCAACCTCAATTTACGATCGGCCAATACGAGTTTGCGAATTATTTTTGTGTTTTCTGGTACAACTGCCGATTTTGAGCGTTCAGCATTATTTGTGTCTGTACGACCGCGTTTCAAATCAGCATACCACCACTTAACAGATGTTTCCGGTGAAGTAGATAAAACTTATCAAGCCATTTCTTTACTTGAACAGTAATTTTCCCATCACAAAGCAATATTTTATCAGCACACGAAATTCAGATCTTCCTATTGTTTTTAAAATTTGCAAAAGTAGCTTCACTTTAATAACTGTAATTTGTAAACTAATAATACGATTGGGCCAAAATTTGGTCACGTGCCTTTTGAAGATAAGTACTTCATAAAAATTATATACATTTTTTTATTAGTTGCGCAGTCTATATGTCAGGCCCGCGACTTATTGAATGATGTGTTATCTCTCTCTCAGTCTGTTTATATATATATATATAATTGTATGTATAACTATCTGTATCTTTATCAGTTTCTTTATATCTATCTATCTATCTATCTATCTATCTATCTATCTATCTATCTATCTATCTATGATTCCCTTGTGCATATTAATTGAAACAACAGCATTAGTTCAATTTATTTCAACATACGGTCGGTTTTAGATCAACTGCAGTGACAGGGTGTAATCGATTTCTATTTTTCTCTGAAAAATATGAGCACAGCAATATGAATCTATTTTCAAGGTATATGATGAGATTTGTTTAACGTTGAAAAATATTGCATCATCCTTAATTCCATCAAATTTTTATCGCGTCTAGACATTATTGCCTTGAATATCATGCAGTTGTCCTACGGCTACTGTCTGCGATGGACATTACTCCTAAAAAAAGGACGAAATTTTCATGCTGCAAGAACACACTAGCAAACCTTACAGTTGAATCGCGGGGCTCGTTTGTGGCAGCTGTTCAACTGTCAGTCTTGTCATCAAGGCGAAGAAACAGACTGGATCCATCAGTTCAAAACGTAAAAGAAAATGCGCATGAAATAGAAGAACAACGCCAAGAGAGGACGTATACAGAAGAATTATTTTCAAAAACGATAAATATCCCTGCACAACGGCCATTTTCTTGCTAATTAGTACATAAATATGCAGAAAGAAAACCGCAATATTGCTTTCTGTATTGACGTGTGTTCTTTTACGTTGGCATGTTTCTATGGACTCACATAAATTCATATTTGAATAGGAAAGCGGGAAAAAGTGATAGTTACCGATATAGATTAAAAGAGTTAATACATAAAAAGGAAATAGATGGGTACATTTTAATAATAATATTTTGTGTACATGAGTTTCGTTTGCGTTTACAAGTGTGGTGTTACGTGAATATCGCCTATTCGCTGGTGTTTGCCAACAGTGAAATATTGCCTTTTAAAAAAGCTTCGAACTATAATCTCGTGACAAAGAACAATAGGACACGCTGTAAAAAGCAATACACATTGCATGAAAGGAATGAAAATGCAACATTTTAATGATAATGCTGAAGTAAAAATAGCAAGGCAGCTACAATATTTCAATTAATTTTTTTATTGTATTTTTTCTCACATTTCCCTTTTAGTAACAAGATTTCCTAAGTGTTTTAAATGCACAGAAGCACGAATCAAATATTTAATACAACAATATATATATATATATATATATATATATATATATATATATGCAGAGAGAAAGAGTGAGAAAGAAAAACATTTGTATGTATCTATATTTATATATAAACTTGTACATATATACACACACACATATATATGCAGACACATACATATATACCTTCACTATATATATATTCATATTTGCACAAACACACACACACACATACAGACACACACACACACACACATATATATATATATATGAATGTATTAATACATATAGAGAGATAGAAACTAATGTACATAAAATATATCTTTATATACACACATGTATACATATATATGAATATGTATATACATATTTATAAATATATATATATATATGTGCATATATATATAAATATTTATATATATATGTATATATATATATATATATTAATATGAATATATAAAATGTATATTTATTAATAAATGTGGGTGTGTTTGTGTGCATATAAAATTCTATGAATGAAACATTATAGTTTATATCAAAGGTATTGATGTATAATGTTTGCACTAAAAGATATATATATATATATATATATATATATATATATATATGCGTTTGCGTATACGTGTGTATATATATATATATATATGTCTACATATGTTCTTTTATTCACTGAAAATTGCGTTGTGCGTTTCTATAAATTGACTCAGGGCACTCTGCAATTTGTATGAGGAAAAGAGACTTTTACCGAACTTAATGCGTCTAATTCAATAAACTATAATGGTTGACATATAATAGTTTCGCATATATATATATATATATATATATATATATATAGTAGTCATTCACATACAAGCTTGTTTCGCTGTATCACAGCTCTTCAATTTGGCTAGACCCATCCACTTGCTTCTGGCCGGGATCAAACCCGACCGATTTAGTGTCAATCAGAGTCACTACCCTCTAAGCTATAGGCGCATGGAATCAGAGGAGGGAAATTTTAGCGTGTTGTATATAAGCAGTGTATACACACACCAGTCACCGAAAGAACTCAATTCATTCATGTATATTAATGGATATATCGCCGAAGTGGAAAGTGTTTTTAAAATTTTCATGTCTAGAGAGCTCAAACCTAATGAGAGCATGACATATTAGTCATCCATATATATATAAAATGTAAGTGGCTGTATCCGGCAGTATATATATATATATATATATATATATATATATATATATATATGTAAATCATGCAATGCATTCTCATATATATATGTATATATGTTCTAAAACATAATTTATAATATATATATATATATATATATATATATATATATATATATTTTAATTCAGATACTTCAATCCAAGGAAAAAAAGCAGGAAGGTAAATTCCAAAAAAACCGATCCTAATTAATATTAAAAATTTTATTTTAATATTAAAAAATGATACAGGAAGAGAGCTCCATGTAATAAAATATTACAGAGCAAAAATATATTAAAAAAGGATTAATTCAAAAATGTTGAATGGCCATTTCGATATGAAGATCCCCACGGGGGACAACACATCACCTAAGCAACAGAAAAATCCTTTCAGAAACAGGAGAAAAATTAGTCTACTTTTCCTTTTTAAATAGATTCCAAAGAAATTAAAAAATAAAATAAAATAAAAATAAAAATAAAAATAAAGGGAAAGAAATAGAAAAAGAAAACGAAAAAGAAAAATGACATCGTCTGACTAATTTTTCTCCAGTTTCTGAAAGGATTTTTCTGTTGCTGAGGTGATGTGTTGTCCCCCGTGGGATCTTCATATCGAAATGGCCATTCAACATTTTTGAATTAATCCTTTTTTAATATATATATATATATATATATATATATATATATATATATATATATGTGTGTGTGTGTGTGTGTGTGTGTGTGTGTGTGTGTGTGTGTGTGTCACTGTGTGTGCATCTGCGTCTTGTAAACCTACATGAATGTTTATTCAAATTTCTTGACCTCTATTAATAAAAATGTAAGAAAAAATCTCTTCTTTAAGCATTACATGATTTCGTTTCCAATTTATTAGTTTTAATTTCTAATCTTTGAATTTCGTCTTATTTTTAATGAATTTTCATTATAAATATGTGCTTACTTTCACATTTAGCATAGAACAGAAAAAAAAAACTCAGACACTAATAATATTTGAACACATATTTTGAATCTTCGTGGACTAAAGTGAGCATTGCGATAAAAAGTAACAAATACAAAATGAGAAATGCATTAAATATCAGATCTAAACAAGACAGTCTGATATAGAAAATGTCTTATAAGAGAGACTGCCTGTTTTTGTTAATTTCAATTCTTTTAATAATTTACTTCGTCTTGATTTACTCATACTTTTTATCTCTAATAATGAAGTTATACATTTTATGAAATGTCAGATTCAAACAAGACCCATAACAAGATTGTCTAATATAGAAAAAATGTCTTATGTTATAGAATGTTCGTTTTTGTTAATTTCAATTCTTTTAATAATTTACTTCTGTCTTGATTTACTCAGGCTATTTCTTATCTCTAATAATGAAGTTATACATTTTATGAAATGTCAGATCTTAAACAAGACCCATAACAAGATTGTCTAATATAGAAAAAATGTCTTATAAGAGAGAATGTTCGTTTTTGTTAATTTCAATTCTTTTAATAATTTACTTCTGTCTTGATTTACTCATACTTTTATCTCTAATAAATGCTATACATTTTATGAAATGTCAGATCTAAACAAGACCTATAACAAGATTGTCTAATATAGAAAAAATGTCTTATAAGAGAGAATGTTCGTTTTTAATAATTTCAATTCTTTTAATAATTTACTTCGTCTTGATTTACTCATACTTTTTATTCTAATAATGAAGTTATACATTTGTGAAATGTCAGATCTAAACAAGACCGCCATAACAAGATTGCCTAATATAGAAAAAAATGTCTTATAAGAGAGAATGTTCGTTTTTGTTAATTTCAATTCCTCTTTTTAATAATCATTTGCCTTGATTTTACCATACTTTTATCTCTAATACCTAGTTATACATTTTATGAAATGTCAGATCTAAACAAGACCCATAACAAGACGGTCTAGTTATAGAAAAAATGTCTTATAAGAGAGAATGTTCGTTTTTGTTAATTTCAATTTTTTTAATAATTTATCATTCTGATTTACTCATACTTTTTATTCTATTAATGAAGTTATACATTTTATGAAATGTCAGATCTAAACAAGACCCATAACAAGATTGTCTAATATAGAAAAAATGTCTTATAAGAGAGAATGTTCGTTTTTGTTAATTTCAATTCTTTTTAATAATTTACTTCGTCTTGATTTACTCATACTTTTTATCTCTAATAATGAAGTTATACATTTTATGAAATGTCAGATCTAAACAAGACCCATAACAAGATTGTCTAATATAGAAAAAATGTCTTATAAGAGAGAATGTTCGTTTTTGTTAATTTCAATTCTTTTTAATAATTTACTTCGTCTTGATTTCCGCCCATACTTTTTATCTCTACAATGAAGTTATACATTTTATGAAATGTCAGATCTAAACAAGGACCATAACAAGATTTTCGTTCACGAGAAAAAAATGTCTTATAAGAGAGAATGTTCGTTTTTGTTAATTTCAATTCTTTTAATAATTTATTTCGTCTTGATTTACTCATACTTTTTATCTCTAATAATGAAGTTATAATATTTGGCGTGAAATGTCAGATCTAAACAAGACCCATAACAAGATTGTCTAATATAGAAAAAATGTCTTATAAAACAGATAGTAGACGATACAATTTTTTGTTAATTTTAATTATTTTAATAATTTACTTTGTCTTGATGCACTAATATTTTTATCCCTAATAATGAAGTTAAACTATAGCGAGTTATCTTTTTAGTTTATAGTGGGAGTCCGTCCTAGTGAAGGGTAGTTGTATATTGTTGCAGATTAACGGAATTTGGCCTCGTTGTAGATAGCCCACTATAAGTCATAAAATAATTATAAATCAAGAAAAGCAAATTGAGTTGAAAAATAACGTTTTATATATACACATATCAATTAAGGTTTTTACAATTAAAGTAATACTTGAAGTATAGGTCCAACGGACGTTAAAATGTTCATGGCAATAAAATGCTGAAAAGAGAATTAATACTTAGGAATGTGGGAGCGCTGTAAGTAAGGAGTGTCTTTTGTGTATTCGCTCCTTAGGTCAGTAAGTAGTTTTGAGACAGCGAAAGATAAGAGGAGAGGGAAGAGAGGCTAGGATAGTAAGCCGATTGACTTAGGTCAAGGGGATACTGATTACACTCCTCTCTCTCGAGTCAGTCCGTGTTGTCGTCCTGCGTCGGTCTGTCTGGTGATGCTTTCTGTATCGGCTTTTTATTTCGACTTTTTGGATCGCAGGTGATCATTTGGAAATTCATATCCGTATTTGATTCTGGGCTTCCCACTGGCCGATAAATAAAATTCGCATCGGCTTGCGAACTGGAAATTTAATATTTAATTAATTTTTAGTTTTCAACCGAAACATCTGCGCGAAAACGACTGCGCACGGACGACTTTTGGTCATTGCTTTTTTGTCGTGAGAGTATAAACATCCGGTCCATCGTTTTTGCTCGGTCGGTATCACCACAATACATTTTATGAAATATCAGATCTAAATAGGATCCATAAGATAGTAGACGATGCTATTTTTGTTAATTTTAATTATTTTAATAATTTAATTTGTCGATGCGCTAATATTTTTATCCTTAATAATGAAGTTATACATTTTTATCTTATTCTAACTTTGGGTCCTGATTGGTCATCAAATCGCAAAATTTAAAATACGTTACAGAAAGTTTTTCCACACCTAAGGAAAAAATCATTCTGGAGCCAACTCGCGTGACTGGATTCAGTATTTAAGGATGGTCCCTAACCGGTTATGACAATCAGTGAGGAGAGGCGGATTGCTGACACACATCTAAAATGTAACCAACTTCAAATCGACCAGGAGATAAGGTCAGGTTGCACTTTGTTTTCTTTCCTTTTCTTCTTATCTATTTCAACAATTACTACCAGAACATTTTTGTACGAACTCTTGAGACGCTTAACATTCTTATTGAAAATTTAATTTCTAGTGAAGTCTGGTTCCTATGTCGTGTGTTGAATAAAATCCCATGCTAAGCGCATACTTCTCATATCTTTTTCTTGTAAAAAGTATAATTAATTAACAGATTATATATCTTTTTAAATGCGGAATTTCTTTTCAGTCATCTTGTATAACACATCACTCAATAAATCCCGGATCAAAATAATAAAACAACCTTAAAGCAAAATTAGACTTTATTCATAAACATAGTCTCCTTTTAGATATGATACGCTGATTCCAACACTTCTCTAATTCGATGCCTTTTTTGTAGAACGACTTGTCTTTGGCTTTAAAATACGCTTCAGTTTTCGATACTTCTTCATTAGAGCCAAATAAACTCTTTAATAAACTCTTGTTATTTCTTCTTTCAATAAATTTATATTTTAACATTCAAAATGTATATTTTATTATTCCACTCTTCTGCACGAATTCTACATATTCCAACCTGCCGAGAATCAACCTTCTAATAATAATTCTGATGAATATTATCCCGCATAAAAGTTGTAAGCGTAGGGAGTTCGTTTAATTATGACACAAGGCCGAAACAAAGAAACATTAACCAGCGCCCTACACTTCAATTCAATAGCAGGTGAAAAAGTTTAACGTACATTTAAATATATACAATTGAAAGACAATTTTTCAAATTTTAAATAATTTAAAATGTCAACTCTATATTGCTAGCAAATATTTGCACTATCGGAGACGGATATCCTGTATTTTATCGTACAGAATGCAATTCTGGCAGGAAATCTTATATTTGTTTTATAGTTTTACCAAAAGCAAATTCTACATTTTTGCTTTAAATGAAAAGTTCGTAATTAATAGAATATATTCAACTGAAATACGAATGAAATCAATATAAGTCATAAGGGATCAAATCAATTATATTCAGTAAGAAAAAGGAAATTTTGTCTGCGCGTAAAGTAAAATCGGCGAACCGAGTTCGAACTTCAGCCTGATTTGATGCACTCACTTTCACAATAATGCTCAAGGCATGAATTTATTCTCCCTCAAACTACGAGCTAAACAGTATGGTGGTTTGGGTTATTTCACGCTTTCGGCCACGTTGGAACACCGATTTCCGTACAATCAACGAAGTTAAGCAACTTCGCGCCTGGATGGGTAACCGCTTGAAAATACCAGGTACTGTAAACTTGGTTAGGCGGCTGGTGTGATATATAATGGCACGGAAGAGTTAACTGGAGAGAAAAGTTTCAATTCCAGTTGGCTTCCTTGTATAGACTTGCGCACAAATACACTTGCGCACAAATACACTTGCGCACAAATACACTTGCGCACAAATACACTTAGAAAACATATGAATCCACCACTTCTATCCAAGCTATGGGTTAATTTGTAAAAATTGTATCAAATCATTAAAATCTAAAAAAAATGTTTTTTTGCTTTAAATAAGCTACAGAGAGTTGATAAACAACCAGGTAACTGCCAACCCGGTACCTCAGTATGAAGCAACGTTGCCATCACTCACACACATTACAAAGGATTTACGATAGCACCACTATTAAGGCCCGAGAAAAAGAAAGATAACTAGAAACCACTTCTTAAACAGGGAACAAAGAATTAGCCTCTACTTCTGTTCAAAAGAAGAGGCAGAAGTATAAACCGGACGATAGTAGGGTCTATCGAAAACAATCTTCTTTTTTATAGTTGCCAACAGTGTTTGTTTATAGATACGTAATTTAGAATAAAGCTAATTTCGTCTTTTTGCCGTGATAAAGTCCATGACAGGACGAAACGTGTAGGCGATTTAAATGGAGTTTTCTTCTTGTCTTTATTTTATTTAACCATATATATATATATATATATATATATACTTACAGGGTAAATAACTGATTCAATTTAAATCTGATCTATAACTGTTAGTTAACAGAAAACAGTTGTGTTAGAATGTGCTCAATACATGTTTTAAGGAAAATGAAGATTTATCATGTACTGTATATAAATATTTTACCATGGATTCAATTTTTTCGGTGTTGTCAGAAGAATTGTTTTTACTGAGGGTTTAATAATTAACGCTTTTTATAAGTTGATAACCGGAAGTTACAAGCAAAGGAGTGTTTTTTATTGGGAACCCATGCATCCAGGTTTGTACGAGCTTAAAAATATTTTCTAATGTGTTAAAACCGTACCTTATTTCGGGCCTTTCATTTAGTAGCTTTTGTCGTTCTCGAAATAATACGACAGCCAACATTTCTTTTTGACACAATATGCAAATGACTCTAAAATTTTTTTCAAACATTTTAATATTTTAGTATTTAATATTTATCCCATTCTTTTCTTTCTTTTCTTTTACTTTTGCTCGTGCAAATGCATAGATAAAAACAAAAGTTTACTGGAATTAGTTTGTAAAATCGAAAGAATCATCTACAGAATAAAAAAATAAAATATAATAAGAATGTACTGAAAGCAGTTTTAAAACATGATGGAATAGTCACAAGTCCACATCCAAAATAAAACAACTTAAAATTAGCACCTAAATAGACAACTATGCATTGAAATTGAGAGAAAAGAATTGTAAAAACCGCCACATAACGTGGAAAGTATTAAAAAAGCCAAATACTGCTGCACTTGAAGTACAAGCCATGAGGTACTACGAGATGTAAGACATGCTAGGTTCGCTTGAAGTGTGCTGATATTTTATTTTATATATATATATATATATATATATATATATAGCCCGGCGTTGCTCGGATGTAATGAAAGCTTTAAAACTAATCCATAGTCCTGGAGCTCAGACTCTTTGGACGTTGGCACAAACGACTAAAATGCCATAGTTGTTTTGAGTTAAAGCGAAAGCGTAGACTGAAAGAAAAATGAATGGAACTAAGTCAAATTTTGATTTCCTGGTATCGATATCAAATAATTTTTTTTTGTCGTAAACTGAATTTTGAAGGCTAAATAAGTCCTCTGAGTAAATGGTATCATGGCTGAGACTAAGAACTACAATTATACCTACTTAGTGCCAAATCCGAAGCAAAAATTAAAATTAAAGGGCTGAAAAAATACAGATAAACAGGCACACACACAAAATCTTGCCTTTTGTATATATATATATATGTATATATTTCTGCACTATTGTAAGAACTGCAAACTTGAAACTTCTGAATATCGTTTATGTCTTTGTCTATGAGTGTATCAAATTTGATTAAAATCGGACCACTCCTTCTATAACCCGATTTTTTCGATGATCGATTTTCGATATTTATCGGGGACACCTCGACACAAAACCTAGCTAAGAACACTCACAGACGCTTTTAGTACAACCGTGTAAATTTTCAAGAAAATCGGTTCAGCAGTTTCGGAATCTATAAGTAACGGACACACACAAAGACAGACACACACACAGACAATGTTCCATTTATAAATAAGTTTATATATATATATATATATATATATATATATATATATATATATATATATATATGCAGGTTTCACTAGAAATGACAGACTAGGTGTGATTTTACGGTTGATTTTTATTCTTTTAAAAAGTTGTCCAAATGTTTTGTTAATCCGGCCACTTTCGGCTATACTTTTAGCCATTTTCGAGAATGAATTTTATTTTACGTGTAACAGAATGTATGTGGTGTTATGTACGATGTAGAGTAGGGTGTATGTGTTATGTACCGAACACGGTAAGCATGTTGTTCGCGTGTTCGTAGTTATTATTATTGAGTGTTTTTTTTCTTTTTGGATTTTATCAGTAAAGCCTCTATTATATTTAGTCTTTCTTGCGTGTGGATGATGTAATGATGTAATATTTGTGTCGTCAACAGTTATGTTTTTTTTAATCATATCACCCCGAGCAAGACAGTAACGCCACTTATGTGCAGGGGGCTACGCAAGAGTGAAAAGATTTGGAATAGAGAAAGCCGGAAACCACATCCTAAACAGGGAAAAAGGGATGAGCCTCTACACCTGTACAATAGATGTGAGTGGAGTGTGAACCGGGCGATAGTTTAGTCTATCTACTCCAATTGAAAAAAAGAAAAAAAAGAAAAAGAAAAAATAAGAAAAAGAAAAGTGACAGTTTGGTAGTTCTGTGTGTGTGTTTAAATGAGATCGAATTGAGCTCTGTTCAGAGAGATGAAGTGTCAGTCTTCGAGTCAGTTTCATTTATTTACGAAATTAGGACCAAAAATGCAGTTCTCCAAGGGACATGTGAATTTATAAGTAATACTGGTTTAATGGAGTTTTGATTTCGAAGGTGAATTATTATTTTTGATGTTGAGTTTAGCCGTTTTTAATTTTGTGCAATAGATGATTAATTTAGTTCTTTGTTAAAGTCGACAGAAGTTGATTTTTTGGGATGATATTTCGAAGCAAAGATTCGTCCTGTTTATAATTCCTATGAATTTGATTGTGTAGAAGATATTAATGTTATTATCCGTGTGTTTACTGTTGTTATTTGTCAAGTTTGACAGAAAAAGCCTAATGTGGTAGTCAATCAAATAATTTGGAAATCCGTTGTTGACAAGTGTTTGCTTAAAGTTATGAACCTCTTTAAAGAAAAATATCATTTAACCACACCCTATCCTGAACATACTTGTTGAAAAGTCAAACATAGCATCAACTACATGTAAAAATAATGGCGGTTTTATTGATAAAAATAGAAAAAACCCAACACTCAATAATATCAACTACGGGCACGCTAGCAGCATGCTTACCGTGTTCAGTACATAACAATTACACACTACGCTACATCAAAAATAGCACCACTTACATTCTGTTACACGTAAAATAACATTCATGCTTGAAAATGGCTAAAAATACAACAGAAAGCGCTCGGATAAACAAAATATTTGGACAATCTTTATATAATTTATTCATTTAAAAAAAGAAATCATATGATCACATAAAAAAATTATATAAAAATTAACCACCACGCCTTGTCTGTCATTTTTAATGAAACCTGCATAAAAGAGAGATTGCTGCTCAAATATACACTACTAGCAGTATATCCCGGCGTTGCTCGGATGTACTGAAAGCTTTAAAACTAATCCATGGTCCTGGAGCTCAGACTCTTTGGACGTTGGCATGAAAGACTAAAAAGCAATAGTTGTTTCCAGTTAAAGCAAAACCGTAGACTGAAAGAAAAATGAATGAATGTAAGACAAATTTTGAATAATTTTTTTTCGACGTAATCTGAATTTTGCAGGCTAAATAAGTCTTCTG
>JBBBDQ010000390.1:3287500-3310000 GCA_037127315.1 Ascarosepion bandense
ATTAACAAAAGAACCATTCTATTTTCGTTTACAATTATTCACTTTGCAATAAATACTAAAAGATAGTATGAAATACATCATTTTTATAACACTGGGGTGGCCTAATAATTATGGCCGGTAGTGTATGTATGTATGCATGTATGTATGAATGATGTCTAAAGAATGTTGAACTAAATGAAAGAGGTGAATGAAAGTATATACGCATAAGTAAAGATGAAGATTAAGCTAGAAAGATACAAATCACAATGAAGATTCTCAGGTAATAAATATGAAATATAAATGAAACAACTTAAATTCTAACCAAGTTAAATCAGAAAATAATATTATTGCTTCTTAAGACAAGCAGTATTATTATTTTAAATGTTAGTAAGTGAATTTACTTCAATGAGGGCCGCACAGTAGAGCCAGAATATGAATTCGGCATGAAGGGGACAATATCATTAGGTCTAGTGTAAGGGCAGGCTACCTTTTCAGAGTGAGGGCCAGGTGAGACTTTTGGGAGCAAGCTGTGTGCCGGAGTGAGAAATGAAACATCCCAAAGTGAATACTGTATTATAGCAAGCCTATACGATATAGTAATTTAGATAGTTTCATAAAAACAAAAACAAAAAAAAACTCCAGAAACTTAGATAGCAGTATACAAAACAAAACCACTTATAAACAATGCAACTGCAGGGACAAAAATAAATGTCCACTTCAAGGACTTTGCAACACAAAAGATATCATTTACAAGCCAAATGTACATGACTTAAATGGCCAAAATAAAATATATTTGGGTTCAACCAAAGACACATTTAAGACCAGGTGGTTCAATCACAGATCTACATTCAAAATAGAATACTTAAAAAACTGTACAAAATTGGCTGGCCACGTGTGGAAATTAAAATCAAATTATGGAGAAGTCGTAGACATAACGTGAAGTATAGTAAAAATAGGAAAGCCTTACAACGATGGCAAAATATGTATAGTGCCATGAATAAAAAGTAGAGATTATGCTATTTTCAAACAAAAGAACGAATATGAATGAAAGAATGGAAATTATGATTATGGAGGCTGCGACCAGAAAGTTGAGAGCGAAGGTGAGTTATCATGTACTTCAATTTGGAGAATAGCTGCTTGCAATGCTGGCAAACATGCGTTGAACATGCGCAACGTATACTGGAAAATTATTGGAAAGAAAGACAAGGAGGTGGAAGAAGAACAGAGGAGAAGAGGTGTGGAAATTCGTCTTCGGCTCATAGATGCACTGCTGCTCCATCAACTCTAACTGCAGGTGCGTCGTTCACGGAAAAGTTAAAGGAGACAGTGAAAAGCTTGAAGTCTTCAGTCAGCGATTGGACTTCAGCGAAACGGGAGGCAAATTCCTCTCACAAAAGGGTGACAACACTAACGGAAGTTTCCAGGTTTACTTCTTCAAGGGCACAAGCAGCTAGCCGAGGAAAATGCACAAATTGACGATAAGACAACTGCACTATCCACAAGTGCAGCTTCACTTCGAAGGCGGTGATGTGCGCGGATATCAGCCACTAGACTATCTGTTCCTTGCAGCCAGATGTTGAAGTCGTTCAGATGCGTAGTGATGTCTGTGAGCAAGGCCAGGCAAGCGTGCCAACGCAGGTCAGAAAAATGATCAGCTTGGAGAAGGTTTTTCTGACGAAGGAAAGTGATCTGGTGCAGGTCGCACACACGGGACAGCATAGCCCCACGACTCAGCCAGCGAACCTCAGAAGTAGAGCAGATCCTTGTAATGCACTATCATATCGTCCATCACTACTTGGAATTGGCGGTATTTGAGTCTGTGAGAGAGAATGGAGTTGAAGACTTTCACTATGGCAGACATGACATAAACGAGGTTAGGAGAGTTAGCAGAAACGGAATCTCCAGTCATAGAAACATATGTAACACATGTAACACCATATGTAACATATGTAACACCATATGTAACATATGTAACACCATATGTAACACCAACACATATATTTTTTATTTACTTTACACAAATTTATTTTTTAACTCTCTATGTAATGTATAATTAAGTAATGTATAATTAAGTAATTATAATTAAGTAATTATAATTAAGTAATGTATAATTAAGTAATTATAATTAAGTAATTATAATGAAGTAATGTATAATTAAGTAATTATAATTAAGTAATTATAATTAAGTAATGTATAATTAAGTAATTACAATTAAGCAATTATAATTAAGTAATGTATAATTAAGTAATTATAATTAAGTAATTATAATTAAGTAATGTATAATTAAGTAATTATAATTAAGTAATGTATAATTAAGTAATTATAATTAAGTAATTATAATGAAGTAATGTATAATTAAGTAATTATAATTAAGTAATTATAATTAAGTAATGTATAATTAAGTAATTACAATTAAGCAATTATAATTAAGTAATGTATAATTAAGTAAGTATAATTAAGTATTTATAATTAAGTAATTATAATTAAGTAATTATAATTAAGTAATGTATAATTAAGTAATTCTAATTAAATAATTATAATTAAGTAATTATAATTAAGTAATTATAATTAAGTAATGTATAATTAAGTAATTATAATTAAGTAATTATAATTAAGTAATGTATAATTAAGTAATTATAATTAAGTAATTATAATTAAGTAATGTATAATTAAGTAATTATAATGAAGTAATTATAATGAATTAATGTATAATTAAGTAATTATAATTAAGTAATTAAAATTCAGTAATTATAATTAAGTAATGTATAATTAAGTAATTATAATTAAGTAATTATAATGAAGTAATGTATAATTAAGTAATTATAATTAAGTAATTATAATTAAGTAATGTATAATTAAGTAATTAAAATTCAGTAATTATAATTAAGTAATGTATAATTAAGTAATTATAATTAAGTAATTATAATGAAGTAATGTATAATTAAGTAATTATAATTAAGTAATTATAATTAAGTAATGTATAATTAAGTAATTATAACTAAGTAATTATAATTAAGTAATTATAATTAAGTAATTATATTCATGCACACACTTAATTACTTAATTATACATTACATAGAGAGTTAAAAAATAAATTTGTGTAAAGTAAATAAAAAAATATATGTGAATATATAAATGACTGGAAAAATATTATATAATTTAATATATATATATATATATATATATATATGTGTGTGTGTGTGTGTGTGTGTGTGTGTGTGTGTGTGTGTGTGTGTGTGCTACCGGGAATAATTATTAGGTCACCCCAATTTCTTAAAAAGAAATGATGTATTTCATACTATTTTTAGTATTTATTGCCAAATGAAAACAGAATGGTTCTCTTATTATTATTACTTTGCAAAGTTTTACAAGGCAAGGAAGCAAAGATGAATTCCTCTGAATCACTAATTTTTTTCATTCTTTCATTGATGAAACCGTACTATAGGTATTTATTAAGTGTTTATAAATTTATTTGATGCATATGTTATTGTGCAATATTAACAAAAGAACCATTCTATTTTCATTTACAATTATTCACTTGGCAATAAATACTACAAAATTGTATGAAATACATCATGTTTTTAAACACTGGGTAGCCTAATAATTATGCCCTGTAGTGTGCATGTATATATATATATATATATATATATATATATATATATATATACGCAACATGTCCCCGCGAATATACGTTTAGGCAATTCTTATAGGAATATAAGAACAACTCAATCTGTGTTGGATTCAGCAATCGGCCAACAACTGTTGGATAGTCAAGCTTGTGCCTCCTCTTATGAGGACAATTGGTTTTCTGTCCTGCACAGTGCTCGATCGGCATACCATTTACGTGTTTTGGAGGCCATTTGCCTAAAAATCCAGCAGCCGAGCCTGTGCAGGCAGAAAGAGCAGTTCCTGCGCTCCTTGCAATTACTGGCGAGTTTGTGAGTGTAACATTTTTCTTTTTTATTTCACTCTTGTGGAATTACATGTTTACACCCCCCTCACATTTTAATATTTTTCAATAAATTTATTTTTAAACGAATTACATCTTCTCCCAGTATTGCAAGTATTCCCTTTTTGGTCTTGTCCTCTTCTTTACCCCTTTGTTGGCTGAAAGGTTCCTCGGGTTTGGGAAAACAAAATGACGTCTACTCTTTTTAGGGATATATATATATATATATATATATATATATATATATATATATATATATATATATAATGCTGTACAATGTATCGAGCACTCTTAATAAAGTAAATCGCTACAAACATTGGAATTCTAACTCATTAGTTTGTACTAGTTCTAATATATATATATATATATATATAAGTTGATTAAATAGATCGAAATCCGAAAAATATATAGAATAAGTTAAGAACAATTAGGAAAAAAGTGTCTTTAATCTAACATGTTTCAATTATAACAAGCTTCTTCAGAGATTTAATAAGGACGAATGATTAATATCTCTCGGATTTTTAAATCATTCGTCTTTAATAAATCTCTGAAGAATGGCTACGTCTATATCGTGTTGAATGTACTGGTTCCCGTCTGATCACGGAAGTTAAGTAACATCGAGCCTGGTCAGTACTTAAATGGGTGACCATTTGGGAATACCAGGTGCTGTAAACGTAAGGACCAAGAATGGTCCACCTGTCCTCCAGGTTTGGGGGTTGAGTGCTAGGGGCTAACAACCCTGCCTCGTAAAAAACAGTTTGTTACATTAAACAGCAACAAAAAGTTGCTGCACCATCTGGGTGTGATGGATAAATGATGATGAAGAAATCTCTGAAGAAGCTTGTTATAATTGAAACATGTTAGATTAAAGACGCTTTTTTCCTACTTGTACTTATTAATTATATTCATATATATATATATATATATATTTCTTCTTCTTCTCACCATCTTCATCAAGTGAGCTAGTATACAAACCAAGAAAGTGTCACTAGAGTAGAAATATACGATGCCGAAATAGAAAGTTTTATATATTAATGTATAAACAATTTAATATATAACTTTACAATATTTCGGTATCGTATACTTGGGAAGTGTTACAACAGAAGACGAAAAGTGCGACACAGAGATCCGAAGGCGAATTGGCATGGCGAAGGAAGCATTCCAGAAGTTGAGTAATGTATTATGAAACAGGACAATTTCGCTAGAAATAAAGAAGAGAGTCCTGGAATGCTATGTGATGCCAGTTCTTCAATGTAGCAGTAGATGCTTGACTATATCATCAAAGATGAAGGAAAAACTTTAAGCAACTGAAATGTGGTTCTACAGAAGGATGCTGTAAATATCATGGACCGAGAATGTGAGCAATGATGAGGTTTTGGAAAGGATGGAAACGAAAAGGCAATTAATACTGAGCATCAGGAAGAGACACCTGAAGTTCCAGGGACATGCAATGAGGAAAGATGGCTTGGAGAACCTGATACTAACAGGCCGGAGAGAGGGGAAAGAGGCAAGGGAAAGCAGCGGATAACATATTTGAAGGACCTAATTAACTGTATGATGGAACGAGGGTTGCATGGTGTAACAGGAGAAGGCGTGCTAAGAGCCACCAGGGATAGGGAGACGTTGAAAGCCACGATCGCCTACGTCCTGAAAGGACAGGGCACATAGAAAAAGTTATTTCTACTCTAGTGTTACTTTGTTGGTTTGCTACTCGATGATGATGAAGTTGACAAGAAGAAGAAGAAGAAGAAGATATATTGGTAAATGGTTAACAGAATAGATAAAGAAAGAATAACGAGAAAATACATTCCGACAATAAAAACTGAAATCAATTTAAATGCCAGGATCAAATACATTACATCTGCAGTAGACATAAGTAGAAATAAAAGCAAAGAAAAATCCATACGTTGATTAAATGGAATGAAAGGTTTTACCTGAAAAATATTGCAAAGAAAAAATAATAGAAGTGTTCATAAAAACTTTTGAAAAGAAAGTATATCATTTTGTGATGAGGAATATATCAAAATCATTGTGGATTATGCGCGTGCGCGCACACACACGCACACATATACACTCACCCACAAAACAAACACACACACACATACACACACATACGCACACATATACACACACACCCACAAAACAAACACACACACACATACACACACACACGCACACATATACACTCACCCACAAAACAAACACACACACACATACACACACATACGCACACATATACACACACCCACAAAACACGCGCGCGCACACACACACACACACACACACACACACACACACACACACACATATATATATATCTGTGTGTGTGCGTGTGTCTGTCTATATCTCTGTGTGCAGAAAGTATATATCTTATGATTTTATTATGAAAGAATAGGAAAAATGAATTGCTTTTTTTTTTTTAAAGAAATAAAAGGAAATTTATCGAAAAATTTAATGTCATTCGCCGTCAACCGGAGTGTCATTTCGATATAAGTGAAATTGCTGCTGCCTGAATTTTGCATAGAACAATGCTTCACATCGATATTTCAGTTCACCTCATTTTTTACTTTTATTTTTTACTGACAATTTCACTATTTATTTAATATGTTTTCTTTTCTCAGTAATTACACTTTTCCATCAGAAATATATAATTCTTACGTTATTTTTTTTCTGTCAAATCCAGCTGGTAACATAAGTGTCATATATTATTTAAAAAAATAATCTCCCTTTGACTGGAAATTGCAAGACAAAATGTTTTTGGATCAAATCACTTCCAGAAATCTAACTGATATGTCCCGGAAAGGGTTATATATATATATATAGTTATCCGCTGGCAGATCTGTTTCGCTGTATTTCAGCTCATCAGTACGGTTAGACATCCGATTGCTTTTAACGCAGGATTGAAACCTGACCGAATTTGCGTCAGTCGCCGATTCTACCTATGAGTTATAAGCTCTCGGTAGAAAGAGGCAGACTTTTAGCGTAT
Source organism: Ascarosepion bandense (assembly GCA_037127315.1). Lineage (NCBI taxonomy): Eukaryota > Metazoa > Mollusca > Cephalopoda > Sepiida > Sepiidae > Ascarosepion > Ascarosepion bandense. The sequence goes on from JBBBDQ010000390.1 coordinate 3,294,415, forward strand.
CATTTATCGTACGACATTAGCCAGAGTGCTCTAATTCATTACTGAATGAGCGATACATAGATGCTAGATTAGTTACTGTTTTTTCAAAGTCTACCAATCTATATATATATATATATATATATATATATATATATATATATATATATATATATATATATAATTCGAAGTAGTTAAGTGTTTTAAACAAATTAACCGAGTAGAATAATCTAGTAAGTAGACATAATGTACGGTACTCGTCGTATGCAGTATCCTCAGACGTAAGCATATTCAATAGACGTAGACCAATAGTTGTAGATCTCTAGTGGAAGACCAATAGACCTCTAATGGAAGATCTCTGGATCACCGGACGTCCTTGCCTTAGTCTATATTTAGCTTCGATTTTGCACAAGACCGAATGTTTCTTGTTTCTTCTACGATAGTATTCTCATTGTTTTTCATTTTCAGTAACTTCTTGCGCCTTAGTGGTCTTATTGCCTTGCTTCAGTTGAAATTATATATATATATATATATATATATATATATATATATATATTGATGCATGTTTCATTACATAATATAGACAAGTTTTGTCGATTTATTTTCTGTAATTTTTTTCATATCGTCTGATAAGCTTAATATCATTATCGTTGAAAGAGGAAAGAAAATCACAATATTGAAACATGTTTTTATTTAATCCTTTCTGAGTATTCGGCTTACATCAGTCATTATCAATGATGAAAATAGTGTTGGTTGTAACGAGCAGTTACACACACACACACACACACACACACACACACACACACACACACACACACACACACACATATATATATATATATATATATATATATAGTCATCCGCCGACAGATCTGTTTCGCTGTATCACAGCTCATCAGTACAGTTAGACACTGATTGCTCTTAACCCTGGATTGATACCCGACCGAATTGGCGTCAGTCGGCGGTTCTACCTCTGGGCTATGGGCGTTCAGTAGAAGAAGGCAGACTTTTTAGCGTGTATATTATCATTATACCGGCCCAATAGCCAGAGTGCTCTAATTCATTACTGAATGAGCGATATATTTGTGTGTGTGTGTGTGTGTGTGTGTGTGTGTGTGTGTGTGTGTGTGTGTGTGTGTGTGTATAATTCTAAAAATGTTAATGGCTATTTTAATATATATTATATAAAATATTATGAACATACATTTAGTTGAGGGTAAATTTCATACCACCAAACAAGTTATTGTAAGTATTTATAATCAAAATGTAATATAAACATCAATTTACGTTATATTAATCATATTAATATAAGTCTATTTTGAATCCTAACTACACACATGTACACGCCTGCATGTTTATATGTACACTAAATCTTGTAATAGAGTGTGTGTACAAATCCAACGTTGCTTTGTATTTATGAATGTATTTTCATATATCATTCTATAGGTGACTCCTCTTTGTGATTTTACATTCAGGAGTATTTAGTAATTTTAACAACAGCAACACATTTTGACAACTCTAATACACATTTCAATTATTTCTACAGTATCATTCAATTTTTTATTTCTTCATTGTTTCCGAATATATATATATATATGAATAGACAAATAAAAGTGAAACATAGAATTTAAGAAAGAGAAAGACAGTTAAATTCTTGAAATTTTGCTTAGCGCCTGATCGATTAGCAGTATAGCCCGGCGTTGCTCGGGTGTAATGAAAGATTTAAAACTAATCCATGGTCCTGGAGCTCAGACTCAGCCTAAATAATATTTGTGTGAAGTTTGGTGAGAATTGGATAAAAATTGTGGATTTGTATAAGGGACAGACAGACAGATAAACAGACACACACACAAACATCTTCTCTTTTATATATATATATATATATAATGATAATAATATTTATTAATAAATTATAACATTGATATGTTATAATATCACTACAAAAGTAGCTATTTTGTTTCGACACTTTTTGTGTCTTTTCAAGTGATGTTGTTATTTCAAATGAATGGCTTTAAAAGGTTAAGAACAAGCAAGACCTCTTTCATCAGGGAGGCATTATTGTATGTGTCGAAACAAAATAGCTACTTTTGTAGTGATATTATAACATATCAATGTTATAATTTATTAATAAATATTATTATTATTAGCTCTACTTTGTATTGAGCACTTTTTTAAAAATAGTGTTTCTTTGGATGGGGAATATTATTCCACCCATACTTGTATATATATATATAATCGATTTTCTGCACTATTGTAAGAACTGCAACCTTGAAACTTCTTATGTCTTTGTCTATGAGTGTATCCAATTTGATTAAAATCAGACCACTCCATCTATAACCCGATTTTTTCGATTATCGATTTTCGATATTTATCAGGGGTACCTCGACACAAAACCTAGCTAAGAACACTCACAGACGCTCATAGTACAACTGTGTAAATTTTCAAGAAAATTGGTTCAGCCGTTTCGGCGTCTATAGGTAACGGACACACGCACATACACACACACACACAGACAAAGTTCATTTATAAACAAGTTTAGATAATATTAGATAAAATTCAGCACACAGAAAGACAATTGAATTACATAGAAAATCTAACTTGCTGGCTTTTCTATAAAAATCTAACTTGCTTTTCTAGAAAATCCAACTTGCTGGCTTTTCTATGAAAATCCAACTTACTGGCCATTTCTTTTTATGACAAAACAACTTCCTTTTCATGAAACTTCAACTTTCTTGTATGGCTGTCTTTCTATCCATCTATGCATAGATTATTTTAAAATATATATGAAATTTGAAAAAAAAGTTCATCTAAATTCAATCAATTGTAGATATGTGCAAATATATAAAGATTTCATATATAAAAAGCAACTTATTTCAGAAACAAAGACCCCAAAATTAATAATAGAACATCACTCTCATCCCTTGTTTTCTTTGGGTTGGGTTACTGGTTCATTTTAAAGTCTTATTCAACTCTATACTTCTAACGTCTCCGGCTGATTTCTTTAATTTCATTAAGTATTTTTCTCGCCTCAACTGGAGCAGATAGATTCGCCAATCACCCACTTAACACTCTTCCCCAAGCTTTTGAACAGGAGGAGAGGTTTATCCATGTTTCCTGTTTAGGAATGAATTTCCGATTCTTTCTAGAGTCTTTTTGATTTTCTTTGACTCCCAGTAGTCCCTTGCATCCTAGTCATTATCAACTTGTTTGGGATTAATTGATTAAAAGATATTCGTGTATATTATATTCATACAAATCTACTTCGGTAGTTTGGCTGTACGCTAAGAAAATCTTATAAATTTAGTACTAGTTACATTTTTAGTGTTGTGTGTGCATAAATTTATTTTTTATTAGGTTTGTTTATTTACTAGACAATGTACAAAACAACATTTTTAGGCGTTCATCTCATAACTTTCTTTTTTGTTTTTTTAAATCAATGAAATCTTATCAGGTTGACGAAAGCTAGCAAAACAAAATCATGTAAACGTGGTAATTGATTATGTTCAAAACGCCTTTAAGACTAGACATAATGTCAATCTGGCAAAGCTTGGAGAGCAGAGTTATTGGAATATTATAATCAAAGGATCAAGAATAACTCTTCCGAATAATTCATAAAATATTAGCTGGAAAACCTGTGTATTTACATGAAAGAAGATTGTGTTGAAAAAGAAATAATTTCTTTAATTAAGTCAGTAAAGCAGAAATGTTCACTGATAGTGAAAGAGAATGAGAAGACTTTAGGGAAGAGAAAGGACAATTAAAAAGACAGGACTCAGGAAGACCGACGATGGCGATTGACGCTAATTTTAATTGTTTGAAGATCGTAGGTAGTAGACAAACAAGAAATTGGCAAAAATGGTTCCACAGACGAGAATTTCAAAACCAGAAAATTTCAAATAGAACTTACGGTTACATCTAGCCATTTAAAAATTAAAACAGTGAGGCATGTTTACCAATCTAGTCAATCAGTTAAGTGCTATACGTGATACAGGCTTCGGCGATCATGTCTCGAAAGAGACATGTCTGACTCAGCAGAAGATTATACCGCAGTAGGTAGCCATTGCTTTCTGCGCTAGACTGGTTGCCAGCCAAGGCTATAGATCCAAATCTGTCCTGTTATTTGACTCATAGCTAGAAAGAGAAGCGATATATTATATTATTAAGTAGTAATTAGTGGGGGAGCAGTTTATTACTTCATAACAATAGAAAACCGATCCCCCACTTTATGACCTGTAGAAAACTTAATCATGATTCCAACTATTATATTTACTCAATACAAACACGCTTGGGCGATCATGTCCCGAAAGAGACATGACTGACTGGGTAAAAGATTATCCAGCAGTAGGTTGCCATTGCTTTCTGCGGTAAACTGGTTGCCAGCCAAGGCTATAAAACCCAAACTGTCCTGTTATTTAGCCCATAACTGGAGAGAAGAGACGGTTTAATACTTTTCCCAAAGGTATTTGCGCGTAAGTGAATGCAAGGAATTCAATTGGTATTCGAAATCTGCTCCTCGATTTCTCGACATCCATTGCACCACAACGTACATCCAATCTAGTACTAGGTTTAAATTTATTGTGTCAGATATACCAAAGAGGAGAGATCATTAGAGAAATGACTATAAAAATAATTATAGGAAAGAAACAGGGAAACCACGTCACGGCGGTGGGAAAGTGACTGCAGCTGACGTACCAGGTCAAGACCAATAAAATTACAAACACTTCTATGGATTTTATCGATGATCTTGAGATAAATTACAGGATTAGATGTGGGATAAATATTCTGTGTATAGATGTATATTAGACTAGCAGTACAGCCCGGCGTTCCTCGGGTGTAATGAAAGCTTTAAATTAATCCATGGTCCTGGAGCTAGGATTCTTTGGACGTTGACACGAAAGACTAAAAAGCAATAGTTGTTTCCAGTTAAAGCGAAACTGTAGACTGAAAGAAAAATGAATTGATGTAAGTCAAATTTTGATTTCCTGCTATCGATATCAAATACGTTTTTTTCGTCGTAAACTGAATTTTGAAGGCTAAATAAGTCCTCTGAGTAAATGGTATCATGGCTGAGACTAAGAACTACAATTATACCTACTTAGATTCAAACCCGAAGAAAAAACTAAAATAAAAGTGTTGAAAAAATACAGACATACAGGCAGATAAGCACACACACACACAAACATCTTGCTTTTATATATATATATATATATATATATATATATATTATCGATTTTCTGCACTATTGTAAGAACTGCAACCTTGAAACTTCTGAATATCGTTTCTTATGTCGTTGTCTATGAGTGTATAAAATTTGATTAAAATCGGACCACGCCTTCTATAATCCGATTTTTTCGATTATCAATTTTCGATATTTATCGGGGGTACCTCGACACAAAATCTAGCTAAGAACACTCGCAGACGCTTATAGTACAACTGTGTAAATTTTCAAGAAAATCGGTTCAGGCGTTTCGGAGTCTATAGGTAACGGACACACAAACAGACACAGACATACAGAGACAAAGTTCCATTTATAAATAAGCTTAGATTTAGATTTATCAACGTCAAGGAAAAATCCTCTGAAGCACAATGAAGAAAGTGTCCCTGCAGCAGATCTAGCAATTGATTCCATATAAACTAAAAATATTTCTGTGGGTAATTATATAAACATACTGAATATGTTGAATATAAATTAAACTGTATTTGTCTATACTTATGAGATGAGGTAGTAGTTACATTATTATATACATTATTCTGAGAGTTGCCCTTGTCTTTATTGCCTTGTTTATAACGCTGTACGCCCCGGCTTTATTCATATACTAGGAATTTCGAACCGAACCGTTTATTTGGGTCATTGAGGTATATCATTTTCATTCCATCTGCTATGTCACTTCCTGTATCCATCTTGTTACCTCCCTTTAACTTAACTCTCTAAGTTAATGGTTTATCACTGATGTAGCCTGGTATTGAACTCACAACTCTTCGGATCAATTGACTGGAATTAACTCTTAGGATCAATTTACTGGAATTTACTGGAACCTCTCTCTGTTCAAGATATTAGTACATCCAGTAGTGCTACTTTGTTGTCGTTCTCTTTCCCCATTAAGAACTGTATAGATGATTCTTTTGAGTTCACATGCTCCAGTAGTGCTTGTACCTCTTCCTAATGTATGAAGGTGTCACCATTGTATCGCAGCCAAAGAGTTGTCTTTAGTGCTGTGGATTCTAATGTCATTTCTTCGAAGTATCCCTATATTCGCTGAGCCTTGTGTCATAAATTTCTGGGACTTATAAACCTAATGTTTCATTAAATATTTTTCCGGAGCTCATATTGCAATGTTTGACGATGATGATTTTCTCTAGCAGTCCGTAATATTGATTCCCATATTGCATTCATTTCTATGGTTGGCTGGCTTAGGAGATTTCTCTCGATATGTGGTCAGCTATGCTTGATATTTCTATTTCCTCCAGGGTTACCGCCTTGCGATGTTCTTGCCGTCATGCATTGTGGGGGCAGCCCGTTCGTCCTTTATATTTTCTTCCAGAGCTACGTCGAATGGCGTACACACAGTCCTTAGTCATGTTTTCCTTTATTAGAAGGCTTACTCGGAAGAGGTATTTGCGAAGTGTAGAACTATTTTTGAACGTCGTCATGATGTAATATAGACCACACATCCTTTGTATTTTCTCCGAAACCCCTTTACATAGATTAGGTAGACCGAGACTGTTTTATGAGATTTGTTATCTTTAGAGACCCTCCCTTCTACGTTCGTTGGAGCTGTTATCATATATTCTTGGTAGTTGTTACGTTGTAGGGTACAGCTTATAACGACCATTTTCTGTTCATAAACTGCATCTAGAGATTATATGCAAGTTATGAATTGTTATAAAGAGTTACGTCTTTAATGTTAAAAGTCCTATTATGATGTTGCTCAGATTCTACTCAATATAATTCAGTTATATATAAGATATATAGTGATAGAGAAAATTATTGTTTTTGATTAGAAAAAAATTTACTAATTTAACAAAACAGACCAATTTAACTGTCAGTAGTTTATTTGCAACTTTTTGTTTTGATACTTTTACAATATTATACCTTGTAAAATTAATATAAAAATATACTATGACAAGATTTTAGAACAAATTCGTCAATCTTTAAAAAAAGACATAAAAAAACATTTTATTTTAAAAATAAATGATATATTAACAAAAATAATAAGAACATCCTAAAATTTATTGCGCAAATGCTCCTTCCTTTTCAATAACTCTTAGCAGCCTATTGTCAACATCTAATTTTCGATTTTAGCGGCTGGTAAGTTGTTTGCAGCAAATTTAACAGCCTCCCAGAGGTCACACCTGCTGTTGAATTGCCGTCCATTAGAAAAATATCTCTCTTGGGGATGCTCCACAGGTTCTCAATGGGATTCATGTCACAGCTATTTGAAGGCCAGTCCATAAAAGAATCTTCAACAAATCCCTTTTTTTTTCAACCAGGATTTAGGAAATCTGATGCGTTGTCTTGCATAAAGATAATAGATCTACGCTTGGCTAAAGGCTGGTTATCAAGCCATTCAAAGAAATATTGCTCTAGAAAATCACAGTAACTTTTGGAATTCATTTTAACCCCGTCCTTCACTTTAAATAGGCCCACGAGCTCATTACCAATAATCCCAGCCCATATAATGATCACATCGCCGCCTTGTTGGCGTTTAAAATTTTTCTTGAGCAACATGCTTGCAAACCCATCCTCGGAACCTTCTATCAGGCTCGTCGATGGTGATATTTTTTGTAAAAAGCATTTTACTGAAATCTGTTTTCATTTCCCACTGCAATCTTCTTTCCTTTATGTTTTTTTAATGGGTTACTTTATTTGATTTTATAGATCAACAAACTTCCTTAATGCTTTACACCTTGTTTCCCTTGACATCATAGGAGCTCCAGCGGCCTCAAATGTAAACACACTTGACGCAGTTAGGTTTCTTATTAATTCTCTTCGGACATGTGATAGATCTCGCTTTGTTAAATTCCTGAATTCAGCCTGAGACTTTTTTTATCCTTGGTTGAATTCCCATTTGACATATTTTCTTGATTGTTCGATGATCCCTTTTCAAATCCTTATAAATTAGAAGCGAAGACTTTCCTTTGCTAATTTCTTTGATTATATAGTTCTTTTCATTCATTGTTAGTTCTTTTTTACGAGCCATAATAGTTCTTGCAAATAATCTCTTGACACTGCAAATTGCTATAATTACTGAAAAAATACTAAATATCAATCTGAAATTAAAAATTGGGACTTGATTGCTTTCATGCTTACTCGCTATACATAATAGTACAAATTATTTCATTGGATAACACATATCTATGAATCTTACATAAAATATTTGACAATACCTATTTTGCATACAATCTCTAGACGCAGTTTATTTCTCTGGATCGGCGCTTATGACTTTTGCTCGACGTTGCAAGCAGCCGACGATCCTTTTCTTTGCATTGTATGCGTGGTAGGAGTGGAAATTGTGGTATTGTGCGGTGAATGTTGGCTTGCGGTATACGGATGTCTTGAACCCCTCTCTGTTCAAGATATTAGTACATCCAGTAGTGCTACTTTGTTGTCGTTATCTTTCTCCATTATAAACTGTATAGATGATTCTTTTGAGTTCACATGCTCCAGTAGTGCTTGTACCTCTTCCTAATGTATGAAGGTGTCACCATCGTATCGCAGCCAAAGAGTTGTCTTTAGTGCTGTGGATTCTAATGTCATTTCTTCGAAGTATTTTATGTATTTACTAGCCGATGATGGTTATAATGGTGTACCCATTGTTAAGCCTTCACCCGTTTGTTGCTTGTGGACACAAGTCAGCATCTTCATCAGCTTATCTAGTGGCATATTGGTTCGTTCTCTTAGGAATGATTCCGAAGCCAATCTATATTTGAGTACCGATAGTGCCTCCACCGTGTGTATCTTGGTGAACAGACTCACAACATCCTGGCTCACCATCTGGTTGCATTGGATGAAAGCACCTTTGCTAAGTTCCAAGAAATGTGCGGTTTCGAACACATAATGGTGAATTTCCTATTAGTGGGTAAGTTATATCCACAAGAATGTGACTCAGAGTCTTGGCTTAGATTGATTTTTACTAATTTGACCCCAAAATTATGAGTTCAATAACAAGCTACAGCAGTAGTGAACAAATAAGCTAGAGAGGTAAGTTAAAGGTAGATAACTACATGACAAGCGGAAGTAGCGTCGTACATTGAATGAGAATGATACGTTCCACTGATCGAAATAAAGGGTTTGGTTCGAAATTCCTTCCACCTGAAGAAATCCGGAGCATACCACAGCATCGTAAAAAATGAGGAAAACAGTCGACACAAAATAAGGATTAATATAAAACCGCATATTCACCATTTATTACAACAATATGGGGGGGGGGTACATTTCATCTTTCTTGAGGTGAAACTTTATATTTCGATGCCAGATCTGACCTCCAGTCTGTCTCATACGGGCATTGATCAATCTATACCAGTGCAGGAAACTACAATATCGGTACTACTCGCCTTTTTTAGTTAAATACGATCATCAAAATCACCATTGCCACAAAATACAAAATCAGTGCCTATATTTCGAACGTTTTCCTATTGGGCAGATATCTCTTAAACCAAGGTTCCTCGCAATGAACGGGGGATCTCTCACAGAGGCCTCATGTCTTGAACGCCTATAACAACTCAAACTCAGCTGGTTCTGGGCACGACGGTAAACTGCACCCGGCAGCAAGCTCTCTGATCGGGAGGTTGTGAGGAGCTCGGAACCACCTCTTAATTGCTGTTGTTCCCAGGTCCACCCTGACCCGGAGAGGTAGCAACTGTTAGATTCCCAGCTATGGGCAAATAGTTAACCTCTAAACTGGGGTCAAAACACTATGAAAATATAAAAATACTTTAATAGAAATATCTACATAAAAATAGACTTTTATAGAAAAATTATACATTTTTGAAGAACAAATTATTACCATTACACATTTCTGAAAGAAAAAACATTCTCAGAAAAACATTTTCGAATACAAAACTCGAAGCTCGTTTCAGGTTTCTAAAATAAAAAAAAGAATAAAAACAAAAACATTTAATCAAAATCTGACTAAATCAACCTTCTCACTATAACCAAACATTTTGAAAAAATACCTTAAAACCACAACCTTTTGACATTAAATAACTCCCAGAGGTTGATATGCCGTTAAACAAAACTCAAACTCAAAACTCAAACTCAAAACTCAAGCCTGAACACAAGGGAAACTCATAAAAACGATCAGTCATTAAAGATCCTTCAAAATTGTCGGTTGTCTGTATCACTCCAGTAAGTATCTGCTCCAGTAAGTATATACTCCAGTAAGTATATACTCCAGTAAGTATCTGCGTCATCTAGCTATCTTATACATTAACAAAAGCATGACCAGGCTTAAAATGGACAAATACCTCCATATATAGACATGAGCTACCCAGTCTAATTTTTTAATGGATACCCTTATTTGAGAAGTCTTATTTAAAATAGTATTTGTATTTTCACTCTCAAAAAAACATATTAAGGAAAATGTGCTCTCTGTAAAGATTCGAGCCTATGTCCCCGCTTTGCGAGTCAGTCAGTTAAGCACCATACATGATACACGCTTTGGGCGATCATGTCTCGCAAGAGACATGACTGACTGAACAGAAGATTATCACGCTGTAGTTTGCCATTGCTTTTTGCAGTAGAATGGTTGTCAGCCAAGACTATAGAACAAAATCGGTACTATTATTTAACCCATAACTGGAGAGAAGAGACGGATTAATACCTTTCCCAATGGTATTTGTGCGTAAGTGAATAAAAGGAATTCAACTTGAATTCGAACGAGTATCCATTAAAAATAATAAATTCTTTAGCATTTACATGAAGGAAAATAAATGAAAGAGTTTATACTCAGATTACAACACTTTTAAAAATATGTTCACTTACATATTTTCATGTTATTGTATAAATCATTCTGTATACAAAAGAAATTCTGAAGAATTCAAAGAACAATATAAGTGAATGAGGAATGAAAACAAAAGATCAAATAATCATTATTAATGTGTGTGCCTGTGAAAGAGAGTTACTGAAAGAGATAAGCAAAAATTGCTTTAAATATTGCTTTACTGAATGTTGAGTTGTATGTGTGAATATTAATTTTCTTTTGTTCGATAATTCCAAAATATCTGATTAATCCAGACTCACTCACTCGCCATCCATCTGATGCAGGCAATTGACAGCTAGCCGACCGCCGTGAAGTCAGGCCTCTAAAACAAGAAAAAGAAAGTATTTGATGAAAACTTTGATAAAACTAAAAGCCAAAAAAATAAATAAATAAAATAAAATAAAATAAATAAATGAATAAATAATTTAAAACAACAGGATAGCAAGAATATTACAGCTCATTAAAAAAATGTCCGAAAACAAAAATATTCATAATAATGCATAAAAATATTAAGATGTTGATAAAACAAAATTGCGGAAAACTCCAAAGAATAATTGTATCAGATATGAAACTCCCAGGGAATAAATAGATGAATATGTAAACAAATAAAGTAAAACTTTTACAGATATGTTCATACACACCTATCTGTACGCACATATAATCTCATACATACAAACTGGATAACAGGGATATTAATTTGTTTAAGACAAAATTCTATGAAATCATACTGACATTTACAAAGAAAAGCAATCACATGGGAACATACATCGATATGAATGCGTGCTGCCCAATTCCAGTCAACATTCATTCACATTGGCAGTTACACATGTTAACATACTTAAGATTTAATTCTTTGTCGACTTGGGTACAACGAGAACTTTTAGCAATTTAGCGCGATACTATGTACTTGTCAATCAAAACACTGGTACTGGTCACACCATAGCAACACCCACACAGATACATGTATAGAATCATAAAGACGTTCATTGTCTTCTTCCATTCTTGCTGATGTACAAAAACTCAAAAAATCTAAGCACGCAAACATCACTCTGTGTCTCTTTCGCTCTCTCTAACACACACACTCTCACACACAAACACACATATACTTACACACATATGCATACACACTTACACACACATACTTACACACATATACATACACATTTACACACACACACACACACTTACACACATATACATACGCACACACGCTTACACACAAATACATACACACTTACGCACACATACACACACACAAATAAATCTCTTTTGAACTAAACAGTGATGGAAAATGTATATTTATTATCATAAATTTTAGCTCAGATATTACATATCGACCACTGCTTTATTACCACTGGCACTCACACTGCACTAATATCTATCTATCTATCTATCTATCTATCTATCTATCTACTATATATATATATATATATATATATATATATATATATATATATATATATATACTAGCAGTATAGCCTGGTGTTGCTCGAGTGTAATGAAAACTTTAAAACTAATCCATGGTCCTGGAGCTCAGACTCAACCTAAAGAATATTTGTGTGAAGTTTGGTGAGAATCGGATAAAAAATGTGGATTAGTATAAAGGACATACAGACAGATAAACAGACACACACACAAACATCTTGCCTTTTATATTTATATATATATTATAGATTTTCTGCACTATTGTAAGAACTGCAACGTCGAATTTTCTGAATATCGTTTCTTATGTCTTTGTCTATGAGTGTATCAAATTTGATTAAAATCGGACGACTCCATCTATAACCCGATTTTTTCGATTATCGATTTTCGATATTTATCGGGGGTACCTCGACACAAACCCTAGCTAAGAACATTCGCAGACGCTTATAGTACAACTGTGTAAATTTTCAAGAAAATCGGTTCAGGCGTTTCGGAGTCTATAGGTAACGGAAACACACACAAACACAGACACATACACACAGACAAAGTTCCATTTATAAATAAGTTTAGATATATGTGTGCGTGTGTGTGTGCGTGTATATATATATATATATATATATATATATATATATATATATATATATATACACACACACAAAGAAAAACGGTAAAGGCAAAATCAGTTATTAATAATCGCCTGACGACACCACTCATGGTAGAAACCTTGGTATCGAAATAAGTCATTTAAAAATGGAAAATTATCAAAAGTTCTACAATATAATTGTATCGAACACTTTTTCATACAAATGTATACTGGTCTAACCCTATTAGGACCAAAAACTAAGTATTAAACAATCAATCAATATATATATATACACTACCGGCTAAAAATATTAGGTCAACCAGTGTTTTAAAATACGATGTAATTAATACTATTTTTAGTATTTATTGACAAATAAATAATTGTAAATGAAAATACAATGGTCCTTTTTTTAATTTTGCACAATAACAAGTGCATCAAATAAAATTATAAATATTTAATAATTACCCATATTGCAGTTTCATCAATGAAAGAATGAAGAAACTTTAGGCTGATTCGGACGAGTTCATCTTTACTTTCTTGCCTTGTAAAATTTTGCAAAGTAATAATAACAAAAGAACTGTCATATTTACGGTTGGATTATCTACTCCCGGAAGGATTATTCATTTTAGTTACGAAGAAATACTCTTAGAGATATATGTATCTCTCATAAAGGGGTTATTATTTGTTTTCTTAAAAAAAAAAAATTAAATAATATAAAATATTTATTTTAGATCTGTTTTAAAGGGACATTTGGTATGATTAAAATATTTTTTATATTTTTTCGTTAAGAGTATATTTCTTTATCAATTCATCATATATTCCTTACACATAGCAATTCTAAAATTAAAAATCAGTGAATTAACTTAGTATTATTTGTATCATAATACAAAATAAAATAAAATATATATGTAAGTTATCAATATATTATATGATAATTATTAACAATATTCTAAAATGAGCAATTTATAATGTCTCCATATGACAATAATTTGATTTCTTTGATTTAATAGATCTTTATTTTTAGAAACTTAATAATTTATAATTTTTCCTAGATTATCAGTACAATTGTAACTTGTTTAATGGATTATTGTTCGGACAATGTTTCACAGTGAAAGAGAGATACCTTTGGCATAATTGACAGGTAACCATTTGGTTAAAAAGGTGGTGTACCAAAAGAATTTTGTATTTGTATTTTTTTCTTCGGGTGTTAATGTTTGCTGTTTAATCAAATTTTCTAAATACTTTACCCGATTTGTTTATGTCTATCTTATAAAACAGCGAATTTTTATATATCGGCAAAGTATTATATTATTCTAATTAAGGAAAATTGAACAAAAAGCTATAAAAAGTAAGCAATAATTTGGTTGAAAGTATAAATGCAACTAGTAAAACTGATGGACTAAAGATAATCGATAGATTAGGATAAGTGTGATATCAACATCAAGATTTGATACAAATCCTACGACTAAGATCAGAAATCCTATAAGGTGTGGGGTTGGAAGAATAAATAAAAATATACTCAAAAGTGTAAATAAACAAATTAATGATTATGTTGAATGACAGCAATGGATCAATACCACTAATGTAACAAATTGGTTCTGTAATAGATAGTAAAAAAAAAAGTAATCGTTCTTAATCTAATTTGATATTGAAGAATATTACCCATTAATATTAAATGAAACTGTTTATAACAACATTGGAATTTGCCACTGTATACTTGGATCTATTGGAGGAAGAATGTAACATCATTATTAACGCAAATAAAATCAGTTCTCATTCATAATAAAGAACAGTGTATGAAAAATAACTCAAGGAAAAATTTAAATTTTACAATAGAATCACTTGACTTCTCGTCGGCTTTTTTTTTTTTTAATCTTATCACTCCGAGCAAGGCGGTAACGCCACTGATGTGCAGGGGGCTACGTAATAGTGAAAAGATTGGAAAAGAGAAAGCCGGAAACAACATCCTAAACAGGGAACAAGGGATGAGCCTCTTAACCTGTTCAATAGACGTGGGTGGAGTGTGAACCGGGCAATAGACAGATCTATCTACTCCAATTGAAAAAAAAAAACAAAGTGAGAAGATTGGAAAAGAGAAAGCCGGAAACCACATCCTAAACAGGGAACAAGGGATGAGCCTCTTAACCTGTTCAATAGACGTGGGTGGAGTGTGAACCGGGCAATAGACAGATCTATCTACTCCAATTGAAAAAAACAAAAAACAAAGTGAGAAGATTGGAAAAGAGAAAGCCGGAAACCACATCCTAAACAGGGAACAAGGGATGAGCCTCTTAACCTGTTCAATAGACGTGGGTGGAGTGTGAACCGGGCAATAGACAGATCTATCTACTCCAATTGAAAAAAACAAAAAACAAAGTGAGAAGATTGGAAAAGAGAAAGCCGGAAACCACATCCTAAACAGGGAACAAGGGATGAGCCTCTTAACCTGTTCAATAGACATGGATGGAGTGTGAAACGGGCGGTAATCATGTTGGATTACTTATCATATCTGTACTTCCGGACCACAATGATATAAAAACACAAGAAAGTAGATTATATAGGGATGATAGCTTTATGGTTGTGAGGAATTCCACAAATTTCAAAATTGATTACACTAGAAACT
>JBBBDQ010000390.1:3315000-3422500 GCA_037127315.1 Ascarosepion bandense
ATATATATATATAGGTATGTGTGTGTTTATATATATATATATTTCTTTCTAAACATATACTGTTAAATATAGGAGACAATGAATGGCTATTTTGTTTAATGATGAGCCGTTCTAAACATCATATTTTGGCTTTAAATTCAGGTGAAAATAAAGACAAAAATTCTCCAACATTTGGATAATTTTTTATGAAGTAGAATCTAAGCTTTCGGCTCACATGAGCCATCTTCAGAGAGGTTACAAGGACGTTAACATCCACCATCAGCGACGATTTTATCTTGTGTTCACATAAAACTGCGCTCAGCAACGATAACAGTTACCAAAAATAGCAAACGCAGTTCGTAAATTTGTAATGCTGTTCTATGACGTCGAAATGATAACAGAACCATATATTTAAATGCAATGTAATGTGTTATGACCAGATTTAAACATGATTTTATTAAGTGTGGGTTAATGTTTAGAAAATTATCTGCTGCCTCGATACACTATATATATATATGCATACCTCTACGCCGAAAACTTAAAGGTAGAATCTCCAACTGATGTCAAATCAGTCGGGTTGCAATCCCTGCTGAAATTATTCGGATGTCTAACCGTACTGATGAGTTGTGACTCAGCGAAACAAGTGTGTCTGCAGATGAATACGCGCTCGCCCGTCGATTAAGTACTCAGGTTAAATGATAGATTTTAAAAAGAGTAGCGACTCACCGCTATTTATGCATCGTTCTTCAGTAATGAACTGAACTGGCGATAGTCTATAATGTGCCTTCCTCAGCTGTGCAGGACTGCGGATGATTATATATGTAAGTTTTTTTTCCGGCATCCTAACATTTTCCGTTTTGTTGGAGACAAGGAAAATAAAAGTTGTCTACAATTTTCATCGCGCCAAGCACTTTTGACCACTTCTGTAGCCATTTTCAAGGGTGTTTATGACGCTGTTGTTAATTTTCCTCGTGTCTTGACTGTTACGTAGTAATTTTTTGTATATTTGAAAAGTAGATTTCATTCAAAGCTCTCTCTTCTATTACATTAAACAAAAATCTGCAATTATTTTGAAAAAAAATAATTAAATAATATTGCCTGTTTAGAAATACAAGAACCGGTAAAATTTCGTTAATGTTGTAATTATTACAATAGATTTTAAGAAAAAACTGGATATATATATATATATATATATATATATATATATATATATATATATATATATATGTTTACAATCGATATCTGTAAGAAGTCATTTAAGCTGAATATCAAGTGGATATCAAATCAGTTTTAGTTACACAGATGTGCTGAAGAACGCTTAAATTTATTTGCTTTATATAGATAAATAAAGTAACTGAAATGAAAAAATGTACAATACAAACAATAATAAAAATGTATTTCCATAATTACAATTATGACATTAAATGTAACCTTCCAGTTAGGTCAAATTTGTTACTCTCTTGTATATTGTTATTTGTAGTATAGTGTAAATATATAAACTTATTTATAAATGGAACTTTGTCTGTGTGTGTGTCTCCCTGTGTGTGTGTCCGTTACCTATAGACTCCAAAACGGCTGAGTCGATTTTCTTGAAAATTTACACAGCTGTACTATAAGTGTCTGCGAGTGTTCTTAGCTAGGATTTGTGTCGCGGTACCTCCGATAAATATCGATAATCGAAAAAATCGGATTATAGAAGGAGTGGCCCGATTTTAATCAAATGTGATACACTCGTAGACAAATACATAAGAAACGATATTCAGAAGTTTCAAGGTTGCAGTTTTTTAAAATAGTGCAGAAAATTTGATATCGATAGCAGGAAATCAAAATTTGACTTACATCTATTCATTTTTCTTTCAGTCTACGGTTTCGCTTTAACTGAAAACAACTATTGCTTTTTAGTTTTCGTGCCAACGTCCAAAGAGTCTGAGCTCCAGTACCACGGATTTGTTTTAAAGCTTTCATTACACCCGAGCAACGCCGTGCTATACTGCTAGTAATGCATATTATATTGTTGGAATAATGAAAATAATAAGCTTGTAACACAGATGCTATTTTCTTTGGGAATTTTAAATACAAAAATAAATCTAGACTATATATATATATATATATATATATATATATATGTGTGTAGTCTAGACTATATATATATGTATATATATATATATATATATATATATATATATATATTCTAGATTTGTTTTTGTATTTAAAATAATAGCATTGGAGTCTAACCGTAGAGATGAGCTGTGATACAGCGAAACAGATTTAAGCAGCAGAGAGTGCAAATGACAATAATATATATATATATATATATATATATATATATATATATATGATATAAATAGGATAATACATCAACTAAATACAAAACGTTCTTAAATTTTTTTTCAGTTTTTAATCCTTTACTTTAAACTTCTTTAATTTCCTCCGTTCCAAACTCTTTTTCTTTATCTTCCTCTCTTTTATTTCTTTCATTTAGGTTACTTTTTCATTTTCCGAACCACCACTATCTTTTTTTCTTCTTATCACCTATCCCTCTTTCACTTCCCCAATAGTTATTCTCCTCTCGTTTTGCCTTCACAAATGACTGATTCAACAAAGAGCCAATTTTTAACAGTCAATGATGATTATCACCAATAAAAAGTGAAAGAAACGCAAAATACATATTTTTTTTATGAAAAAATAAACACACATCAAAAACTATTCCGTTTTTTTAATCCAAATAAAATGACAAAAGACAAAAATATAACCTCGACAAGGCAAAACACAGAATGGAAAAAAAACAAAAACATAACGAAACAAATGACTTCGCCCATCAAAAGAACAGCGTTGAACATTAAGGGACAGTGGGATGTGGGGTAGAAAGAGCGTAATATTAAAATGTATTTTTCGTTTTAAATCAGCTTTATTTCCATTTTATCCCACCCTATTCAATTTTACTTTTTGTAACGTTTTTAAGCGATAACAAACGAACCTTCTCCCTATTTTAACTCATTCTCCGTCTTTCTCTCTCACTTCTACACCCAACTTTTCACCCTCTTTGCTTTCATAAAACATTTCTTCTTTCACTCCCTTGAAGATGATATTTGATAAAACGAACGCCATGTTTGAAGTAATGATTCGAAGCTGTCTCTCATTCCCCGCTAACCGCTTACAGATAGTAGTGTTATTGCGCCTCTTTGAAAAAAGAGCTCTATTAGCTGAAAATCAATGAGAAACGAGATATACGGCCATCTGTTTGTTCTCATGTATGGTGGTGACGATGTGCTGATAGTTACACATAAAACAAATATCTTGATAGCCGCTTATTGCCGGCCGGAATAAACAAGTGCTAGAGAAGTGGTCTAGTCATAGATGACCAGCGGAGATGTCTCAAAATCTATTTAATTTTATTTGCTCGAAAAATATCAGGATAGAAATGATTCACATACAAAATTATATATAAATCATTATAAAATCATCTGTGCATATATAGACACACATTCTTATATACACATATGTGAATCTATATACTATAGCATATATACATATGTTTACGTGCAGACACATAATTGCAGACATCAATGCAAAATTGAATGCACAGGTGGTTTGTGGTTCGGAAAGAGACTTCCAGTCGAGTTTATTACATTCACTTTCACGTAAAATACCTTTGGGAAAGACATGGATCCATCTTTTCTTCTCCTAACTATAGATTAAATAGTAGAGCAAATTAGCAATGATTGGCCTTGTCTAGTAACGACAAACACTGAAATCGAGCTGAGGTGGGCTGTTTGATGATTTCTTGACACACTATGTTTTCAATTCTTTCGAAAAGTGGGGATAGTTATGTACGAGCTTGCACCATGATAATCAGATCAAATTTGATTTGTAGTCTGGTTGTTCAATTCTAAGAGATGAACTGTTTTATATTAGCATAAAACATATTTATATTTCGAGACATATTGAAAAAATCACAAAATCTGACTAAACATGAGTAGTTTGCAAAGTACTTTTAGTTTTGCTTGTGTCTAATCTAAGTAATATAAAACCAAAAATCTAATTTAAACTTATTTATAAATGGAACTTTGTCTGGCAATAGTGCAGAAAATCGAGAAGACTCGTTCTAGAATTATAAGTGACTAGCAGTATAGCCAGGCGTTGCTCGGGTGTAATGAAAGATTTAAAACTAATCCATGGTCCTGGAGCTTAGAGTCAGCCTGAAGAATATTTGTGTGAAGTTTGGTGAGAATCGGATAAAAATTGTGGATTTGTATAAAGGACATACAGACAGATAAACAGACACAGACACAGACACAGACACAAACATCTTGCCTTTTATATGTATATATTATCGATTTTCTGCAGTATTGTAAGAACTGCAACCTTGAAACTTCTGAATATCGTTTCTAATGTCTTTGTCTATGAGTGTATCAAATTTGATTAAAATCGGACCACTCCTTCTATAACCCGATTTTTTTTATTATCGATTTTCGATATTTATCGGGGCTACCTCGACACAAAACCTAGCTAAGAACATTCGCAGTCGCTTATAGTACAACTGTGTAAATTTTCAAGAAAATCGGTTCAGCCGTTTCGGAGTCTATATCTAACGGACACAAGCACACACACACAGACGCACGCACACACACACACACACAGAGACAAAGTTCCATTTATAAATAAGTTTAGATATATATAGTCATCCGCAGACAGATCTGTTTTGCTGTATCACAGTTCATCAGTACGGTTAGACATCCGATTGCTTTTTACCCAGTATTGAAACCCGACCGAATTGGCGTCGGTCGGCGATTCTACGTCTGAGCTATGGGCGCTCAGTAGAAGAAGTGCAGGCCTTTAGCGTGTATATTATCATTATACAAGCCCTATATATATATATATATATATATATATATATATATATATATATATATAATTATTTGGTTATGTCAATTTTACATGGCTACATGGAAATTTCTATGTTTCGAGATTAATTCTCATCATCAGGCAATGTTGGTGTGGTTGTGCAGACGACTTACATTTAAATGACAAATACTTTCGGTTTACTATGAATGTATATGGGTGTTTTTTTGTGTGTGTGTGTGTGTGTGGCTAATCAGAATGGAGATTCACTTAGGGGTTTGACCCCGAGGAATTTCTGTGCAAACCAACTTTTTTTCTTCCTCTTTTTTTCCTTTTTCCTTGACCCTGTTCCTCTCTTGACTGTTTTCCTTCGTATTTATCTGATCTTATCATTTTCCCTTCGATTTTATTACATTTGATGTGATATTCCTTTTTAGTAGTACCAGTCCCCTTCCCTTTAGTCTATTTGTTAAAGAAAATATTTTTTTCCCAAAAGAAACCCCGAACTGCTATTTTTTCGCTCCATATATCAATTTGTTGTAAAGTTTATTATCCTGATACAAAGGGGGGAATTATTATCCTGATACAAAGGGGGGAATTATTAAAAAAAGGACAACTAACTTATTCTATCTTTGGCTTTATTTTCATTTTCATTTTTATTTTTACCTAATTCGTTGGTGAGCATGTTATTTAATTTAGATTTTATCCATTTTCTAATGTGAATAATTTAAAATGTCTACATATGACATTAATTTCGTTGCGTTTATTTAATAAATTTTTATTTTTAAGGGATCTAATAATAAATAGTTTTTCATATAAGCATAATGAACATGGTTCATTTAAGAACTTCCATGTTTTAGTTTTTTTTAGGATTTTCCACTTTATATATATATATATATATATATATATATAACAGTAGCTACTCTGGCATCAACGCATCGTTCATTCTGCAATGAATTCGAACTATCTCAGTTATTGGGCGTCTATAATGATATTATACACACTAAAAAATCTGCCTCCTTCTACTGAGCGCCTGTAGCTTAGAGGTAGAATCGCCGACTGACGCCAATTCAGTCGGGTTTCAATCCTGGGTAAAAAGCAATCGGCTGTCTAACCGTACTGATGAACTGTGATACAGCAAAACAGATCTGTTTGCGGATGACTATATATATATATATATATATATATATATATATATATATATATATATATGAAATGATTTGCTTGAACCTTATTTTTTATCGATACTCGTATTTAAGTAGATATTCTGTTTTTAATTAAACAGTATTACATATTTATATATACCGGCCTGATTATTTACGATAAATTTTATTACAAAAATGTGTGTCATTCGGCAGGATTCGAACGTGCGTCCCCTATCCACATAAGGGAAACTACCAAATGATCTGGCACGTCATAGACCTCTCAACCACGAATGACCATATAGGCTTGATTAAATCGAGGTTTTAATCAAGCCTATATAACACAATTTTCGATTTTTCGCAATAACCATATCTGTTTTGAAATGTATCGTAATGTCAACAAATGTAAACATATTACGAATATTGACGAAACTTGGTTATAAAAAAACGACAATTTGAAATGATTTGTTTGAACATTGATTAAAACCTCGTTTAGACTTTGCAATAAAAATTTATAGGAAATAATCAGGCCGATAGATATAAATAAATAATACTGTTTAATTAAAAACAGAATATTTATTTAAATACGAGTATCGATAAAAAATAATGTCCAAACAAATCATTTTAAATTGTCGTTTTTTTATAACCAAGTTTCATTAATATATGTATATATATATATATATATATGTATATACATGTAATCTTGCTGTATATATATATATATATATATATATATATGATGTAATGAATATGTAATATATATATATATATATATATACGATATATATGTATATATTTATATATGATGTAAAGATATATATATATATATATATATATATATATATATATGATGAAATGAATATGTAATGCATACACCTTAGTTCCCCCTTACAGTAATTTGATTGTCTGGTGTCAGCCATAAATACAGACGGAGGCGAAGACGACCAGAAGTCTACGTCCATACGTCTATACGACTAGAGGTCTACGTCCATAGATCTACCGCTAGAGGTCTATAGGTCTACGACTGTTGGTATACGTCTGTTGACTGCACCTTCGTCTCAGGATAGTGCATACGATGAATACCGTCCATTACGTCTACGTACTAGATTGTCCTACCCGGTTACATTTGCCAAAGCCGCTTGCTACCTTGAATGATATATATATATATATATATATATATATATATATATATATATATATATACCCTACAGGGACATATGAATATATACATGTAATCTAAAATATTCTGCCCAGTCAGTTATGTCTCTTTCGTTACCGGCTAGAGAGTTTACGGCTGAAAGTTTAAATGACTGTCTAGTAGGTTCGTTTGTTTTTCCAGTTCGTCTTACTACAGATGTCTATAGGTATATTATTTCCGATACAATTCAAGATATTTTAAAATATATACCCCTGCTAACACGATGACGCATACGGATGGGACAACAGCACATTTTAATGACGTTGTTCACAATGCACTGGATGACATTCACCATGAAAGATGGATAGATAGGTGAGGCCTGGTTTCGTTCCCTCTTCGTTCTCTCGACTTCAATCCTTTGGAATTTTATCAGTGGAGTGACTTAAAACAATTGGTATATGCATCAGGTATTAATAATTCAGAAACTTATTATTAGTTGAACTTACAACTCTTTGAGTCAAATCACTGGGTTATTTCAACCAAAGGCTTTTATCCTCAAGGACTGAATAAATCCAGTGATTTGGTCCAAAGAATTGTGCGTTCAATATCTGTCCAAAGCTGAGGTGAGCAAAAACTTGGTGAGTAGAATTTCCGAAAGAAGAAGACTGAAATCGATATATCCAAAAAGGCATGACACGTGGAACTAGAACAATCTACTCTAAGGGAATAAATGGGTTCGGTTCTAAATTAAAAAAAAAACACTCTTGACGATGGCCGGAATGTTCAAGGGCCGAAACCTCGTGAGCATTAGAAAATTACTTTATTTACTTTTTTGTAATTTCTAAGTGTTGTGGATTCTGGTTGAAAAACCACACAAAAGAATAAATAACAACAACGGTTATGGAGATAGAAATTGTAAGTTATATTGAAAAAGAATATACAAACTGGAACATGGGTTAGTCAATTCAGGAATAGTATTAGTAGAAATCATTATATACAGTCATGCAGTGAAATAGTACGTCCGATAATGAATCTATATCCAACAACTTCCAACTAACTCTGCACAAATTACGGATCAACTGACTCCTTACTAAACTCTCCAACTACAGTGTTTAGTCGGCCTTCTCACTTAAGGCGAAATATGGCAAAAGGTCTATTATATGTGGGTCTTCCGCGCCATATGGCCCGGCCAAAAACATCTATCTATCTATCGTTACCCAATCGTGATTCTACCCTTTGGCGGAGCCACGACTGGGTTAGTGCTCTCAGCCCTAAGGCAGAGAGCTAACAGTGTCAATAGTAGCCTGTTTGCGACTGCGGTATTTAGTCGGATTCCCCACTTAAAGCAAAATGTGACACAAGGTCTTTTTTATGTGAGCCATATAGCCCGGCCAAATATATCTGTCTATCGTTACCCAGTTGTGATTCTACCCTTTGGCGGAACCACGATTGGGTTAGTCCTCCCTGCCCGAAGGCAGAGTGCTGACATTGTCAATAGCAGCGTGTTTGCGACTACAGTAGTTTGTCTGGGTTAGTGCTCTTTGCTCGAAGGCAGAGAGAGCTCTCTGCCCGAATGCAGAGAGCTGACAATGTCAATAGTATTGTGTTTGCGACTACAATATTTAGTCGGCTATCCCACTTAAGGCGAAATGTGACACAAGGTCTTTTCATGTGGCTCTTCCGGGCCATATAGCCCGGCCAAAGATATCTGTCTATCGTTACCCAGTCGTGAAAATTTCGCTGTAAACAGAGTAGTAAGTACTGGACTGTTATGTGATTTCTGTCCTTCAATATTGCAGCGAATGCTGGGCAATCGTTGAGCCGAGTTCGAATTCCATTTGAATGCCCTACATTCACTGACGTGCTGGTACTCTTGGGAAAGGTATTAATCCATCCTTTCCCTCCAGCTATGGGTTAAATAGCAGGGTAGGACTTGGGAGACAGCTGCCGTTTCTGGGACATATAATGAAGAAGGGTGGTTTGAAAAATCTGATACTCACGAGACGAATGGAGGGAAAGAGAGACAAGGGAAAATAATGCGTGACATACTTGATGGACTTGAGCAAAAAGAGAGCGGTGGGGTTTTGGAGGGGTAAGTGAAGACGGGACGTTAAGTGTTAGGAGGCGATAGGAAGATGTGGAAGGACCTGATCGCCTCCGTTCTGAAAGAATACGGCACATATTATTGTAATACCAGATGACCTCAGCAAATCGATCTTCATAGCACTGCCTAAGAAGCCATTACATAAAGTTAACTTAATATTTTTCACTATGATATTACTATTCGTAACAACAAATATATCGATGCTGAAATTGATCTTTTATAAGCAACTGAGTATTTTCTTTAATATAAGTTATTTAAGAAATGTAAGTTAAATAGGATGTGCGTTGTGGTGCACTGGAACGAGAAATTGGGGAGCCGAGTTCGAATTCCAGTCGAATTCATTGCATTCACTTACGCGCAATACCCTTGGGAAAGGTATTAATCCGTCTCTTCCTTCGAGTTATGGCTTAAATAACAGGACAGATTGGGTTCTATAGCCTTGGTCGGCAACCAGTCTACCGCAGAAAGCAATGGCAACCTAGTGCGGGATAATCTTCTGCCCAGTCAGTCATGTCTCTTTCGAGACATGATCGCCCAAGCGTGTATCATGTATGACATTTAACTGACTGAAGTTAAATTTTAGTTTAGTTTAGCGTTATAAACAAAATAATAGAAACAAAGCGATATTTCATGCTACAAAATAATTAGGAACGTTGCTGTATAAAGTTAAGGTCATAATTAAATTCAATAAATTTAATTCGATTTTTTAAATATTTCGAACGATGACTATAGCACTAAATTACATATTTTTAAGAAGCAGTTTTATTGTACAGTTCCATTTATATCGATAATCACAAAATATATATTTATATCGATAAGCACAAAACTCATGACAAGAGAGAGAGAAACCGATAATACACAAAGATGAGGACGGATCGGAAATATTAAAGTCTGAGGGTGGAATCTGCAATAGCCAAACTGAATGAAAACAAAGCAGCTTGACCAGACGGCATTGTAATAGAGCTGCTGATAGCCCTGGAAGAATTTGGCATAGAGAAAATTACAGAAACAATAATAAATGACATTTATAATAGTGGTGTAATACCAGATGACCTCAGCAAGTCGATCTTCATAGAACTGCCTAAGAAGCCAGGGGCAAACCTGTACGAACTCCACAGAACCATCAGTTTAATGAGCCATGTAACAAAACTGATCGTCCGAATCCTGATAAATAGTGTGAGAAGAAGAATCAGGCCAAAAATAAGCCGAGAACAGCGCGGGTTTGTCAAAGACACTGGAACAAGGAATGCTATATTTATGATTAGGATGCTGTCCGAAAGGGCAATACAAATGAAGGACTTGTACCTATGTTTTATTGATTATGCAAAGACGTTTGACAAAATACTCAACAAAAAATTGGAGATGCTCGGCAGCCTCGACATATTTGGGAAAGACATAAAAGTAATCAAGGATCTCTACTGGCAGCAAACCGCCAGCATACGGACAGATAACGAATTCAGTAGATATGCAAAGATAAAAAATGGTGTAAGACAAGGATGTGTCTTTTCAAGGATCTATTCAACTTGTACAGCAAGATTATTCTGTGGACCCTAGAAATTATGCCAGGATTCGTCATTGGCGGACACAATTTAAACAACACAAGGTACCCAGATGATACAGTGCTGATAGCAGACACAGAAAGGAAGCTACAAGATCTTCTACGGAAGGTAGATGAAGAGAGTGAGAAGAAAGGAGAACAAATAAACTGCAAGAAAAACGCATAGTCATCAGTAAATAGGGCAGCTCAATATACCAAATACAGGTCGGGGATACTAACATCAAGCAGGTACAAAAATTTAAATACCTTGGAAATATTATAACAGAAGATGGAAAGTGCGATACAGAGATCCGAAGGCGAATTGGCATGGCGAAGGAAGCATTCCAGGAGTTGAGTAAAGTATTAAGAAACAGGACAATTTCGCTAGAAACAAAGAAGAGAGTACTAGATTGATATGTGGTGTCATTTCTTCAATATGGTAGTGAATGCTGGGCAATATCTTTGAAGATGAAGGAAAAAATTGAAGCAACTGAAATGTGGTTCTACAGAAGGATGCTGTGAATATCATGGATCGAGCATGTGAGCAATGATGAGGTTTTTGAAATGACGTAAACGAAAGGGAAATTAATACTGAGCATCAGGAAGAGACATCTAAAGTTCTTGGGACATGCAAGGAGGAAGGAGGACTTGGAGAACCTGTTACCTACAGGCCAGATAGAGGGAAAAAGAGACAGGAAAGCAGCGGATAACAAATTTGACGGACCTCATCATGTGGATGACGGAACGCGGGTTGCGTGGTGTAACAGGATAAAGCGTGCACCAGGGATAAAGGGGTATGGAAAGCCATGATCGCCTACGTCCTTAAAGGACAGTGCACATAGAAGAAGAAATAGATAATGAAGAAGTAAAAGAAAAAAGAATAAGAAGAAAAAGAAGAAACAGAAAAAAGAAGTAAAATAAAAAAGGAGAATAAACAAGAAGAAAAGAAGCAGAAGAAAAAAGAAGAAAAAGAAAAAAGAAGAAAAAGAAAAAAGAAAAAAAGAAGAAGAAAAATAAAAATAAGAAGAATAAGAAGAAAAAGAAGGAGTAAAAGAAAAAAAGAAGAAGAAGCAGAAAATTTAAAGAAGTAAAAGAAAAAAAAAGAATAAAGAAGAAGAAGAAGAAAAGAAGCAGAGGAAAAAGAAGAAAAAGAAAAAAGAAGAATAAAAATAAAAATAAGAAGAATAAGAAGAAAAAGAGGGAGTAAAAGAAAAAAAGAAGAAGAAGAAGCAGAAAAGTTAAAGAAGTAAAAGAAAAAAGAAGAAAGAAGAAGAAGAAGAAGAAAAGAAGCAGAGGAAAAAGAAGAAAAAGAAAAAAGAAGAATAAAAATAAAAATAAGAAGAATAAGAAGGAAAAGAAGGAGTAAAAGAAAAAAAGAAGAAGAAGAAGAAGCAGAAAAGTTAAAGAAGTAAAAGAAAAAAGAAGAAAGAAGAAGAAGAAGAAGAAAAGAAGCAGAGGAAAAAGAAGAAAAAGAAAAAAGAAGAATAAAAATAAAAATAAGAAGAATAAGAAGGAAAAGAAGGAGTAAAAGAAAAAAAGAAGAAGAAGAAGAAGCAGAAAAGTTAAAGAAGTAAAAGAAAAAAAGAAGAAAATAAAAATAAGAAGAAGAAAATTAAAAGAAGAAAAAGAAGTATAAGAAAAGAAAAAGAAAAAGAAGAATAAGAAAAAAATAGAAGAAAAGGAGAAACAGAAGAAGTAAAAGAAAAAAGAAGGAAAAAAGTAAAAGAAAATGAAAAAAAGAAGAATCAGAAAATTAAGAATAAAAGAAGAAGAAACACAAATAGAAGTGAAAGAAAAAAGAAAAAGACGAAAAAGAAGTATAAGAACAGAAGAAGAAAAAGAAAAAGAAGAATAAGAAAAAATAGAAGAAAAGGAGAAAAAGAAGAAGCAAAAGAAAAAAGAAGGAAAAATGTAAAAGAAAATGAAAAAAAGAAGAATCAGAAAATTAAGAATAAAAGAAAAAGAAACAAAATAGAAGTGAAAGAAAAAGAAGAAGCAGATGAAAAAAGAAGCAAAAGAAAAAGAAGAATGATGATATTACAGAAAACATTCGCAACGATATTTACAGTAGATTATATAGCTCTGCATTTCCAAGCGTTCTATAAAATGTCCTTTTTTTCATTTAAAATAAAGTTGAATGCTGTCTTTAAAGGTTCATTGGCTAAGATTCCGTTTTCCGATGTTTTTATGCTTTTACTTGTTGGTGCTTAAATATTTTTGTATTCTCATCTTTATTCGTCTTTAAGAAGAATTATCTTTTAATACCACAATGAAAAACGCCAACGGTGGATCTTTAAAACGGTAAAGAATATTAATAGTTTTTGTTAATATTTTAGTTTGAGAGTTTTGTTTTGATGCAAAAGCCTGATCTAAATTTAAACTGTCAAAAATTTTCACATTTTCCGCCCTTTTTCATTTGTGCGTGTGCCTGTGTTTATTTCAAAATTCTTGATACTTAATTTTATTTTTCTGTTTATTTGTGAATTAAATTTCTTATTTATGTTTTTTGTTACTTTTTAAATGTCTTATTATTTTTACTGTATCATTTATTCTTTCGTTTTTTTGTAGATTGATCCTAAAATTCTTTCCTTTTTTATTTTAATCTTATCTTTCCTTGCTTCTCATTTTATTCCACCTTTCTTTATTTGTTTTTTTTTTATTCTTTAATTTTGGTTCATTTTTCTTTGTTTTTCTTTTCTTATATTTGATGTTTCCTTATTTATTTATTTTTTGCAAAACATTCACATAGTTTTTTTTTTATTGAAATTTAATTTATTCTCTTCTTTGTTTTTCTAATCGAAAAGAAGGATGAAAAAGAAGGAACTTTCCTTCGTCTTCATTCTTCTTTTCAATTAATTTCGGATACATTTATTCAGACTTTTGTCGCAATTTTTAAAATTTCAATTTTCTTTTGTGTTGATTATCTTCGTTCTTTTTTTTTATTTCTATCTATCAAGATTTATAATTTTTTTTACTGCGTTATATCGCATCTTTTCCTTTCCTTTTTGACTACATTATGTTTAACATTTATCTTTTAGTATCGCAAACAAGCAAGCTACCAGAAAACAGGACCCCCCACCAACCACAAAACCTGTATAATCTCTAAAAATAATTCTATTTTCTTTTGATACTTTCAAACTTTTAAGATCACCCCAAAAAAGAAATAGTTCAAATATTTTGCATTTAAAAAGATATCTCCATTATAAAGAAAGAAAAAAGTCAGCAGGGTTATCGAATTCTTTCTAGATCATTCCTTCTACTGCTAAAGAGTGCAATCTCTTCATACCGTGAACGTCTCAATAGATTTTAAAACTTAAAAAATAAACTGAAACATAACCATCCTTGATGGTAAGATAAACACAGATTTTCTTAAAGGGGTAAAAAAAAAAAACATAACAGAGAGGGAGAGAGAGAGAGAGAGAGAGAGAGAGAGAGGAATTGCTGCTGTTTTATGGCAATTCTCTCCTTCGAAACAAAACAAATGCTGAAGTGGGGGGTAAATTAACCTTGAAAATATTTTACAAGAAATTTCGACGTCCATAAAATATTGTTTACAATTAAGAAAGTTTCATCGAAGTGCCGAGTTCGAATTCCAGCTAAATTCCTTGCATTCACTTATGCACAAATACTCTTGGGAAAAGAATTAATCTGTCGCTTCCCTCCAGTTATGGCTTAAATAATAGGACAGATTGGGTTCTATAGCCTTGGCTGTCAACAAATTTACCGCAGAAAGCAATGGCAACTTACTGCAGTATAATCTTCTGTCCAGTCAGTCATGTCATTTTCAAGATATGAGCGTGTATCCCGTATGACACTTAACTGACTGACTGAATATAATAGTTCAAAGCATGATTAAGGCTTCAACTGGTCACAAAGTGGAGGGTCAGTTTTCTATTATTATGAAGTAATAAACTGATCCCCCACTAATTTCTACTATTACATTCTTAATGTGTTGTTGTAGTACAGTGGATATCATCTCAGAACGGCAAATTGAGGTGCCTAGTTCGAATTCCAGTTGAATTTCTTGCATTCACTTTCGCACAAATACCCTTGGGAAAAGTATTAATCTGTCTCTTCCCTCCAGTTATGGGTTAAATAATAGTACTGGTTGGGTTCTATAACCTTGGCTGGCAACCAATCTACTGCAGAAAGCAATGGCAGCCTACTGCGGTATAATCTTCTGCCCAGTCGAAACATGATCGCCAAAAGCGTGTATCACGTATGGCACTTATGTGACTGATGGTTTATTTTGCATACATCTAAAAGAGCGTATAGGCTTCCTTGTTTCTTTGCCTTTGCGTGGGTGGATGGGTGATATAGACAGAGAGACATTGTTAGAAAAACAATTTAAAGCTAGTAAATAGATCTTTAAATAAATGAACATCAGAAATTCTTTGTACAAAAATGAAAATTAAAGAATCAAGAAAGAAAAGAATGAAGAAAGGAAACAAGAAAGAAAGCGAAAAAAGACAGTCAGAAAGAAAGGGTGAGATAAAAGAATGAAAGAGAAGCAGAAAGGAAGAGAGAGAAAAGAAAGAAATACAAAGGAAAGAAAGAGATAAAATAGAAAGAGGCGAGGAAAGAAAGATAGAAACACAGAATAAGAGTAAAAAAGAGAAAATCAGACAAAAACAATGGAATAAATAAAGAAGGCGAAAATAGACTAATAATTTTCTAAAAATTTGTAAAAAAAAGCACAGTCTAAAAGAAAGAAAGAAAGAAAGAAAGATAATGAGACAGTAAGAAGAAAGAAAGAAAAAACAAAGAATGAGTGAGAAAGATGAAAGAAAAAATGAGAGAAAAAAGAGAGAGAAAAAAAAAGAAAAGGAGGGAGAAAAAAGAAAAAAGAAAAAAAAAGCACAGAAAAAGAAAGAAAGATGCTGAAAGAAAAGGACAGAGAGCAAAAACAAAGATAGAAACAGAAAGAAACAAAATTGTTCAAATTGTTTTGGTTATATTTTTAAATTCAGTAACATTTTCGTTCTATTTTTCTAATCGTTATACCTTGATTCTATTTCCACTGATCTTCCCTCTCTCTCTCAAAACAAATATTAAATGCTTGACAAGTTGGAAAAAAAATTTACTTTTAAAAATCTCATATAAAAATCTTCGAACTTCAAAATTTCATCACGCTTTCCTCTTTCGCAGTGTGTATGCGTATGTATGTCTGAGCAACTGTTTTGCCTTTACTTGCATTCAAATTCCAGCTGTGATACTAATGAAATATATTATCCAAGGGCGACTCTCCAATAGGGCACTCCTCATAACACAAAGTACAATGAATAGATGTCTTAAAAATATTTTTATTTCAACTTTTAAACAGAATTAACATGAAAAATATATTTTTAAAATAAACAAAATGTTCTTTAAAGCGCCATATTTTCCCCCTTTTGATCAGTAGAAAAGAATTGTTTGCAATAGTAACTTCGTTATTTTGTAGCCAGTGTACAAGTTAAAAGTAAAGGTCACACAGTCGGTGATTTTTTCTTCTTTTCATCGTGTTTGCATTGTAAGGATGTGTCGTAGTCAATAACTCAATCAAGTTATTCTTCTTTAATGTCCTTTTAGCTACGGAATTTTCAATTCAAAGTGATATGTTAATTTAATGTCCAGATACTCATTGATAAAAACAAGCAGATTTACCAAAATTAAAATGACAGGTTTTTGCACATATTACTCAGATTTTTAACATTTCGTTAAAATGTTTGTTGCTTGAGTATTAAGTTCTGAACTTTTGCACATATTACTTAGATTTTTAACATTTCGTTAAAATGTTTGTTGCTTGAGTATTAAATTCTGAACTTTTGCACATATTACTTAGATTTTTAACATTTCGTTAAAATGTTTGTTGCTTGAGTATTAAATTCTGAACTTTTGCACATATTACTTAGATTTTTAACATTTTGTTAAAATGTTTGTTGCTTGAGTATTAAATTCTGAACTTTTGCACATATTACTTAGATTTTTAACATTTTGTTAAAATGTTTGTTGCTTGAGTATTAAATTCTGAACTTTTGCACATATTACTTAGATTTTTAACATTTCGTTAAAATGTTTGTTGCTTGAGTATTAAATTCTGAACTTTTGCACATATTACTTAGATTTTTAACATTTCGTTAAAATGTTTGTTGCTTGAGTATTAAATTCTGAACTTTTGCACATATTACTTAGATTTTTAACATTTCGTTAAAATGTTTGTTGCTTGAGTATTAAATTCTGAACTTTTGCACATATTACTTAGATTTTTAACATTTTGTTAAAATGTTTGTTGCTTGAGTATTAAATTCTGAACTTTTGCACATATTACTTAGATTTTTAACATTTCGTTAAAATGTTTCTTGCTTGAGTATTAAATTCTGAACTTTTGCACATATTACTTAGATTTTTAACATTTCGTTAAAATGTTTGTTGCTTGAGTATTAAATTCTGAACTTTTGCACATATTACTTAGATTTTTAACATTTCGTTAAAATGTTTGTTGCTTGAGTATTAAATTCTGAACTTTTGCACATATTACTTAGATTTTTAACATTTCGTTAAAATGTTTGTTGCTTGAGTATTAAATTCTGAACTTTTGCACATATTACTTAGATTTTTAACATTTCGTTAAAATGTTTGTTGCTTGAGTATTAAATTCTGAACTTTTGCACATATTACTTAGATTTTTAACATTTCGTTAAAATGTTTGTTGCTTGAGTATTAAGTTCTGAACTTTTGCACATATTACTTAGATTTTTAACATTTCGTTAAAATGTTTGTTGCTTGAGTTTATTTCTTTTCGTTTATGTACAATGACCCTTTACGATCATAGTTCTTTATAAATTCATATTAATTGTTGCTTTAAGTAAATTTTGACACTTCAATTTCCCGATTTTTAATTGTTGCTTTAAGTAAATTTTGACACTTCACTTTCCCTATTTATTTATTTAATCTAACTAATTTTATTAATGCACAGTTTCCCCCTGCTTCTCTTGCTCTCATTATCTACTTCTTCTTCTTTTATGTACCTTGTCCCTTCAGGACGTAGGCGATCATGGCCTTCCACGTTTCCCTATCCCTGGTGGCTCTTAGCATGCTTTCTCCTGTAACGTCTCTCACCCCCCGTTCTGTTATCTACCTGTTCAAGTCTTTTAAATATGTTATCCGCTGCTTTCCTCTGTCTCTTTTTCCCTCTATCTGGCCTGTTAGTATCAGGTTCTCCAAGCCACCCTTCGTCGTTGCATGTCCCAGGAACTTTAGTTGTCTCTTCCTGGTGCTCAATATTAATTTCCTTTTCGTTTCCATCATTTTGAAAACCGCGTCATTGCTCACATGCTCGGTCCACGATATCCGCAACATCCTTCTGTAGAACCACATTTCAGCTGCTTCAAGTTTTCCCTTCATATTGTCCAATATTCGCTGCCATATTGAAGACCTGGCATCACATAGCAATCCAGTATTATTCTTTTCTTTGTTTCTAGTGAAATTTCCCTGTGTCTTAATACTTTACTCAGCTTCTGGAACGCATCTTTCGCCATGCCAATTCGCCTTGGATCTCTGTGTCGCACTTTCCGTCTTCAGTTAGAACACTTCCCAGATATTTGAATTTTCGTACCTGCTTGATTTTAACCCCCACCCCCACCTGTATTTGGCACTTTGGGCTGCTCTTTTTGCTGATGACCATGCATTCGGTTTTCTTGCAGTTTATTTGTAATCCCTTAATGCACTCTCTTCAGCTATTTTCTGTAGGAGGTTCTGCAGTTTCTTCCGTGTCTGCAATCAACACTGTGTTGTCCGCGTATCTTCTGTTGTTCAGATTGTGACCTCCAATGACAAATCCTGGCATAACATCTAGGGTCCTCAAAATATTCTCACTGTACAAGTTAAATAAATCCAGTGAAAATACACACCCCTGTCTTACGCCTCTTTCTATTTTTGTATAACTGCTGAATTTGTTACCTGTCCGTATGCAGGCCGTGAAGTTTTCAATTACCCTAATGTCTTTCCCAAATATATTGAACCTGCTGTGAATCTCCATCAATTATTTGTGGCGTATTTTGTCGAACGCTTTTGCATAGTCAATAAAGCACAGGTATAAGTCCTTCTTCATTTGCATTGCCCTTTCAGAGGCATCCTAATGACTTTCCCCATTCTTTGTCCTAGAAATCATAGATTCCTCCTTATTGTAAGTATCAATTACTTTTTAATTCCTACTTTTCTTGAAACTTTCTTGTTTCTCATAAGTTCCATCTATGGCAATTTTTGCATTCTTCCATAGAACAACATTACTGTCGCTTCAAGTATCGAAATCTCTATAGGCGATCATATAACTCATAGTAGTTCGATTTTTGTTTCTTATGAGATTTTCTAACCTATTTCGTTTAGCTTCTAGAAGACAGATATCAATACTCTTATGAGCTTTCGGATTTATACGTCATGCCTTCTAATTTTTGATAGTACATCCCTACAAATAGCCACAATTTACGGTCTGCTTGATTTTTAAGTTCCCCGCTAGTAAGCTAAGTTAGTTTTAGAATTATATGAAGACATGTGAGTTCTAGAAACGTATGCACGTACTTTGAGAACCAGTTACTGATTATATATTTATATAAAGTCATTGTTATAATAATTTGGAAAGATATTCTGAGAGAATAAGATATTGTGAAAATAATATATTAAATGCATTTCATTTACTCATGAAAATGATTGTTGATATTGTTCATATATTTTTATAACTAACGCAGAGAAGTCCAAGGCTAAGTGTTATCAATACTGGAATAAATAACACATTTCAACCAAAGGAAAGAACATAAATGACCCTTGATCTTTTCTGTTTTACTTGCAAAACGTTGTCACCCAACTGAAAAAAGTGTTCAGATGAAACCCCACACAAAAGAAAAAAAAAAGGAAAAAATACGAACATAAATTTTTCTGGTTTAAAGCTGATATTTTTCACTTGTTTTAAATGTAAAAACGGCCAGAAATTACCAGTGGCTTTTCTCAATGAGACCTTTGTATTCCTGAGAATGAGTTTGTCGATTAATTGAACCCCCAAACTGTTGCATCTGATTCCTGACGATGGTGGTTCAGCTGTGCAACTAATTATCGCACCTCTTTACAGAAACTTTGTTAGGAAACCTAATTTAGTTCCTCAACTTCTAAGGGGACAAAAAAGAAAAAAAATGTTTTAATTTACATGACCATCATAATTTCAATCGACATGATTATTTTTGTTTCAGGCGGCTTAATTCCAACTGAGCCCAGCTTTGCCTTGTCCATCAGCAAGTTGCAAATAGAAACTCAAAATAGTTGCTCTCGGCATGATTTCTACACGCAGTACACATGTTCATTATTGAGTGTTCTAGGTTTGTATGAAAGAACAAAAAATTAATGCAGGCAAACAACCAGAGAAACACTGTGTACGCAGAAATCCCGTTAAGCTAGATTTCTCTATGATTAGTAACATTTATTCAGTAGCAGTATGTTACTAGCTAGGCGGTGTTACAGCGTTACACGGTAAATGTTCGTTTTAACTCCCGACGGCTTTTCCCCTTCAAATTTATCCAAAATAGTATTATCTCTGTGCAAATATATATGCTGAACGCAAACCAAATTAGTTATTGAAAAAACATATCTTTTTTATCTAAATGTCCATAAAAAAACGAACGATATTTTGCACTTTTTCTCTACCGTAACTCTCCTGAACTGCAGAATGACGTAATGCGTAGGCAACGAATTTTGGCAGATTTTTGTCGATTTTCTTCATTTACTGATACTTCCGGCGATGCACTTCCTGTCAAGAAAGTAATGCGCTATTGTATTTCTACGCTTATTACTTTCAAGACAGGAAGTACATCGCAGGAAGTTTCAGTAAATGAAGAAAATCGAACAAAAATCGACAGAAGATTGCTGCCTACATAGAACGTCATTCTGCAATTAATTACATGACTTCGTGAGAGTTATGGGAGAGAAAAAGTGCGAGATATAGTTCATTTTTTATGGACTTTCAAAGCAGAAAATGTAGGTTTCTTCAAGAACTAATTGTTGATTTGAGTTCAGCATATACATTTGCAGAGAAATACTGCCATTTTGAATAAATTTGAAGGGAGAAAGCCGCCGGTAATTAAAACGAACATTTACCCGCTACACATGAAAATAATCTTGCTAGACTATCATTTTAAAAAGACATTTTATTCGCTAAGAATGTACTATTCCTCAACATATTTGCTTTTTTATGCAGAACGACTAAAGTATGTACATGGTTAGGGAAACACATATTGTGCCAATTATGGTAATATAACGTAAATTATATTGTATATTCATATATAACTAGGTCCCACAATTTTACTGTGAAACCAATAAAAGTTTTAAAGAATATAAGAACAACAATATTAAGGAGAGAGGACAATAAAATAACAGAAATTAATGGGAAATAAAAAACAATTGACATTAGAATTAAATTTTTAAAGAATATAAAAACAACATTATTAAGGAGCGACAAGGATAAAATAACAGAAATTAATCAAAGAGAAAATAAGAGATTGACATTGCATTTAAATTATTAAAGAATATAAAAACAAAATTATTAAGGAGTGTGGTCAAGAAAATAACAGAAATAAATAAAAGAGATGATTAGGATTGGCATTACATTTTAATTTTTAAACAATATAAGTACATTTTTACGGAGAGAGGACAATAAAATAACAGAAAATAATCAGAGACATGATAACGAGTGATATTACACTTAAATTATTAAAGCATACAAAAACAACATTATTAAGGAGTGAGGACAATAAAATAACAGATATTAATAAGAGAGATGAAAACGATTGGCTTTACATTTAAATTTGTAAAGAATCTCTAACCGCACATTGAAGGTGGTATTAAATGGGCATGCCTCCCAAAACTACCATACGAACGCGGGCGTCCCTCAAGGTTCTATCCTAGGTCCCACGCTCTTTCTGATCTACATTAATGATCTCCCCAACACCATTAGATCCCAAGTTGGCATGTATGCCGACGACACAACAATCTACTCCCGCATCGATCAGAAACCAGGTCTGGACGACAAAGTGAACCTCGCTGCCGTACTTGAAAGGGACCTCCAATCAGTAGTGGCCTGGGGTAGGAAATGGTTGGTAAATTTCAATGCCTCTAAAACAAAGCTGTTATCAACTAACCACCATAGACAATCGCATCTACCTCCCATTAGCATGGGACAGGCTAGCCTCCCAGAGAGTAAAATACTACGCCTCCTTGGCCTTACACTCTCGGCGGACCTCAAATGGAATGACTATATTGAATCCATTGCCAAATCTGCTGCTATGAAAGTCGGCTCCCTGTGCAGGGCCCGGAAATTTTTCCCACCTGAATCTATTCTGCACATATACAAATCTACCATCCGCCCGTGTATTGAATATTGCTACCATATCTGGTCGGGTGCCCCTGCTGCTCTCCTTGGGCTTCTTGACAAAATACAAAGGAGGATCTGTAACGTGGTTGATACTGACTTGGCAGACCGGCTGCAGCCGCTCTCTCACCGGCGTGATGTGGCTTCCCTGTGCCTCTTCTACAAGTACATTCATGGCTTCTGCTCCGATGAGCTTAGATCACTGGTGCCACCTAAGCACGAATTTACACGAGATACTAGATTAGCAACTAGGTCCCACCCTTTTATAGTTAAACAAATAAGATGTAACCGTAAATTCTACTCCAACAGCTTCTTTTCTCGCACTTCCCGCCTGTGGAACTCCCTTCCACAAGTCTGCTTTCCCGACAGTTACAATCTCCAGGTGTTTAAATGTAGGA
The DNA here is from genome assembly GCA_037127315.1 of Ascarosepion bandense. NCBI lineage: Eukaryota > Metazoa > Mollusca > Cephalopoda > Sepiida > Sepiidae > Ascarosepion > Ascarosepion bandense. The sequence goes on from JBBBDQ010000390.1 coordinate 3,337,530, forward strand.
TCAAAAGACACCTCCTATCACACTAACTCCCAACTATTCTCAGAACGCTCTCATCTACCCAACCCTCATTCTCGGTATCCTTACCCGCCTATCACCCAACGTCTGACATTTCCTATATTTAATCAGCCTTTCTCCACTCTACGTAGCCCCCTGCGCAGTAGTGGCAGTGACATGCTTTGCTCGAGGTGAAACGCTTATAAATATATATATATATATATATATATATATATATATATATATATATAAGAACATTATCAAGGAGTGAGGACAATAAATTAACAGAAATTAATAAGAGAGATGACAACGATTGTCATTATATTTAAATTTGTAAAGAATATAAGAACATTATTAAGGAGTGAGGAAAAGAAAATAACAGAAATGAATAAGAGAGATGACAACGAGTGTCATGACATTTGAATTTTTAAAGAATATAAGAACATTAATGAATAGTGAGGACAATAAAATAACAGAAATGAATAAGAGAGATGACAACGATTAGCATCACATTTAAATTTTTAACGTATATAAGAAAATTATTAACGAGTGAGGACAAGAAAATAACAAAAATGAATAAGAGAGATGATAACGAATGGCAATACATTTAAAGTTTTAAAGAATATTAGAACATTATTAAGGAGTGAGGACAATAAAATAACATAAATTAATAAGAGAAATGATAACGAATGACATTACATTTAAATTTTTAAGAATATAAAAACAACATTATTAAGGAGTGACGAGAATAAAATAACAGAATTCAATCAGAGAGAAAAAAATGGTTGAAATTATATTTAAATTATTAAAGAATATAAAAACAACATTATTAAGGAATGAGGACAATAAAATAACAGATATATTTATAAGAGAGATGATAAGGAATAGCATTAGATATAAATTTTTAAAGAATATAAGAACATTATTAAGGAGTGAGGACAATAAAATGACAGAAATTAATAAGGGAGATGATAACGATTGACACTACATTTAAAATATTAAAGAATATAAAAACATTATTAAGGAGTGAGGACAATAAAATAACAGAAATTAATAAGAGAGATGATAACGATTGGCATTACATTAAAATTATTAAAGAATATAAAAACATCATTATTAAGTAATGATGAGAATTATATAACAGAAATTAGTCTGAGAGAAAATAACGATTGACATTACATTTAAATTATTAAAGAATATAAAAACAACATTATTAAGGAATGTGGACAATAAAATAACAGATATGAATGAGAGAGATGATAAGTATTAGCATTACATTTAAATTTTTAATGTATATAAGATCATTAATATGGAGTGAGGACAACAAAATCACAAGAATTAATATGAGAGATGATAACGATTGGTATTACATTTAAATTTTTAAAGAATATAAGAACATTATAAAGGAGTGAGGACAATAAAATAACAGAATTTAATAAGAGAGAAAAAACAATTGTCATTACATTTAAATTTGTAAAGAATATAAAAAAAAACATTGTTAAGAAGTGTTGAGAAAAAAATAACAGAAATTAATCAGAGATAAAGTAACGATTGACATTACATTTAAATTATTAAAGAATATAAAAACGACATTATTAAGGAGTGAAGACAAGAAAATAACAGAAATGAATAAGAGAGGTGATAACGATTGGCAATAAATTTAAATTTTTAAAGAATATAAGAACATTATTAAGGAGTGAGGACAATAAAATAACAGAAATTAATAAGAGAGAAAATAACAATTGACATTACATTTAAATTATTAAAGTATATAAAAAACATTATTACAGAGTGAGGTCAATAAAATAACATATATTAATAAGAGGGATGACAACGATGGCATTCCATTTAAATTTTTAAAGAATATTAGAACATTCTTAAGGAGTGAGTACAATAAAATGACAGAAATTAATAACAGAGAAAGTAACGATTGACATTACATTCAAATTATTATAGATTATAAAAACAACATTATTATAGAGTGAGGACAAGAAAATAACAGAAATCGATAAGAGAAATGATAACGATTGACATTACATTTAAATTTTTAAAGAATATAAGAACATTATAAAGGAGTGAGGACAATAAAATAACAGAAATGACTAAGAGAGATGGCAACGATTGTCATTACATTTAAATATTAAAGAGTAGAAGAACATTATTAAGGAGTGAGGACAAGAAAATAACAGTAAGTACTATGAGAGAAAAAACAATTAACATAACATTTAAATTATTAAATAATATAAAAACAACATTATTAAGGAGTGACGAGAATAAAATAAAAGAAATTAATCAGAGAGAAAATAACGATTGACATTACATTTAAAATATTAAAGAATATAAAAACAACATTATGAAGGAGTGAAGACAATAAAATAACAGATATTAATCAGAGAGATGACAACGATTGGCTATACATTTAAATTTGTAAAGAACATAATAATATTATTAAGGAGTGTGGACAATAAAATAACAGAAATGAATAAGAGATATGATAACGAATGGCAATACATTTAAAGATTTAAAGAATATTAGAACATTATTAAGGAGTTAGGACAATAAAATAACAGAAATTAATAAGAGAGATGACAACGAATGACATTACATTTAAATTTTTAAAGAATATAAAAACAACATTATTAAGAAGTGACGAGAATAAAATAACAGAAGTCAATCAGAGAGAAAATAAATGATTGACATTACATTTAAATTATTAAAGAATAAAAAAACAACATTATTAAGGAGTGTGGACAATAAAATAACAGAAATTAATAAGAGAGATGATATCGATTGGCATTACATTTCAACATTTAAAGAAGATAAGAACATTATTAAGGAGCGAGAACAATAAAAAGATATGATATCGATTGGCATTACATTTAAATTATTAAGGTATATAAAAACAACATTTTTAAGGAGTGAGGATAATAAAAGAACAGATATTAATAAGAGAGATGATAACGATTGGCTTTACATTTAAATTTTTAGAGAATATAAGAACATTATTAAGGAGTGAGGAAAAGAAAATAACAGAAATGAATAAGAGAGATGATAACGAATGGCAATATTTTAAAGTTTTAAAGAATATAAGAACATTATTAAGGAGTGAGGACAATAAAATAACATAAATTAATAAGAGAGATGATAACGAATTGCAATATAATAATCTGGCCCCACCCGAAGAAGGAAGCTGATGCAAGCGGGGGCGTTTTCCGGCCGTTGAAAGGAACGGATGTTTGTTTGACCTTATTTTCGGCAGTAGCGGAAATGGCTACAACAGGCAAGCAGAACAGGTGTTTCTGAGAATTACGTGGGCGTGCGTAGGCGAGGCAAAACTCGGAAGTACCGGTTTGGAGATAAAAAGACCTCGGGCACGGATTTCACGGCAGTCTAGTCAGAAGAGTCAGAGGGACAGAGTAGACCAGACCAGAGGAGCAACAGATACGACGACACCCCCCCGTCACCCTGTCAACCCTTAGAGGCGCGCTCTCTCACTCTCTGTTCACTAGGCTACACGGTCCATCGTTCTTCAATAAAAATATAAGTCATATATTTTTATATATACCCGTGTTTGTCTGTTTATTGGTATACAACAGACTAATAATTTTGGTGCCTACGTGACCTGCTGTTTTGAAACAACAAAACAGATTGATACGAGCTAGTTACCACGGCAACAATTGAAAATTCAACAGACTTGAAAATTCCGGAATTAAAACTACCGGATAGAAGACGAAAATAGTAAACAACCGGACGACAGCGAGGAAGGAAGAAAAAGAAAAAAAAAGACGAAAATATAGCAGCTGCGCAACTAAGTGACTATGGACAGTCAGCCAAAGTAAGTGACTCATTGATTTAATAGTGTGTGTGTTCTCTGCTCGTGTTTATAATAAGTCCAGTTAGAAAAAAAAATGCATACTTTTGCCATTGAGAAAAATGGATTGTTCGGTAGAGAGATAGGGGGTCAGGAATACATGTAGAGAGTAGCAGTGGCGGAGTGCGCATAGGTTTGAGGGGTTGACGGGTGGAAGGGGGTGTTAAAATTGGGAGGAAGAAAGTGTTAAAGTGGAGTGTTAAAGTGACGTGGGGTGTTAAAGTTGGGGGAGGAAGAAAGTTGAAATATTTGCCTATCTGTAGGTGTAGGGCATCTGAGTTGGTGATTTGTTTTTTCTTTTTTTGTTAATATTTTACCATATATGTGAAGTGAGTTTAAGTGGATAATTGGATTAACTTGTTGATAACAATGTTTTCTTTGGTTTGTGCAAGAGAATAGTTAATATTTCGTAGAATAAATATTTAATGAAATAATTTTGTTTTGTGTCCTAATTTTACTTAAAAAGCGGCATGAACTTTCCAGACAACCCAATAGAAATATTGACGAACAACTATTCTCAATGTGATTATGAAGGTCAGTTGTATGGTTGAAATAGTTGAGTTTTTCTGATCAGTACTCGAGCCGAATTAAAAAAAAAACAATCGATGTTCTACGTACACAAACTTTCCCCAATTGGAGTATTAGCGTAAAATGACCCTCTCCATTTTCTCCATTTGGCCTTGTATTGCATGAACTAAATCAAAATTGGTAAACATTAACAAATTATAATTATAGCTGAATGCTACCACAATAGGAAAATCAGAGAAACGAAAGGGTTCTTTAATTTTGATCTCGTCAACGAAATTCGTTCGTAAACGTCAATTTGTAATCTTTACACAGATGTTGTCAAAATTTAAAAATGTTTGTTTTTTGCGTGACATTTCTACAGCATAGAAATGACTTAAATGTTATCGAGAGTTTTAAAGTGTATTTTTAATTATGCAGTTAACAACAGCCAACAAAATCGCCAATTATAAATATATCTCAACATCGTTACTTGAAAACAACTGCATTGTTTGGTTATTTCTTTGCGAATACACCGATTATATATATTCTTAAAACATTCACCCGCGTCGCAGTGTTTCGCGATATGAGTCAGATATCGAAAAGATATTTTGTTATCAATATGGTGGAATCGGATTATTTGGGGAGATTTGGGAAAATTAAATTAAAATCTAAAACTTATTTTTATTTACGTAAAAGTACTTCACTTTTATGCTTTTGTGCAGGTTCCCATCAATTCAACATCCTCTGTGAATTTTCATTTATGTGACTTGGGAAATATCTTTTGAAGATATATTAATTTCTGAAAACTAGTAAATACCTTGGAACAGATAAATATGGAGAGATTTAGTGAAGGATATGAAGAACTCCCGAAGAGGTTGACAATAGGAGTCATTGCTGGCGTGGTCGGCGTAATAATAATCCTGGGAATAATAGCCAGGAAGCGGATGTTTAAGTGTAAAAGAAGCAACAGTGCTTCGGAAAAGGAAATTGAGTTATCCGTTGTGAATAGTACTCCGGGGTCAACGGGTGTTCGACACTCAAAAATGTCTCTGCGTTAAACAGAGAGATGTCAACAAATCAGATATGCTTGGTTTCGAATCCAGAGGAAGTAGTTCAGGGAATGGAAAGCATTGTACAAACTAAGGAACTACGAGTCACGGGTCCATTTTTTTTTTTTAGACTAAATTAATATCCTCCACAAGTAAATTGCATGCGGATTAAAGTTGGGATCAGGGTAATTTTCTTCATTTTCTATTGAACATTTCTCGGTCAGACTATGAATGTTATGTACGGCAGATAATAGCAGTTTTTCTGTGTTCAAACATAGTATGTTTGAAATTAAATTAAATTAAATGAAGTTACATGTGTAACAATAAACTCGAGCGGAAACACGCATGGTGTTGGTCAAAGGTCATTTACTCGATGTCAGTTTGTAAACTGGGGCGTGATTACCGCCTATAATCATGTGGTTATGCATCGGGGTGTCTACGCTTATGGACAGAGTCGAGAAAGAAAATGAGCATTTTTAAGAACTTTGCCCAATTCTGTGAAAATGGATATGAAAAAAAAAAAAAAAAGGAGGAAAAAAGAAAGAAAAAAAAAGAACAATGAAACATCGAGCTGGTAGAACAATTTTCAAGATGGATACGAACATTGTTGGGTTGCCGATGTAGGCTCCCCTATATATATATTTTTTTTGTTGTTTTTGTTGTTTTGTTTGTTTCGACACATATTTTATACTATTGTCGGGCTTGTGTGGCATGGGGAGGAGAGTGAGGGTGTTGCGCCTAAAATGTTCTTAGGCGAACATTTTGGAAAATGGGTGGGCGAGGAATGTAATATAATAATCTGGCCCCACCCGAAGAAGGAAGCTGATGCAAGCGGGGGCGTTTTCCGGCCGTTGAAAGGAACGGATGTTTGTTTGACCTTATTTCCGGCAGTAGCGGAAATGGCTACAAGAGGCAAGCAGAACAGGTGTTTCTGAGAATTACGTGGGCGTGCGTAGGCGAGGCAAAAATCGGAAGTACCGGTTTGGAGATAAAAAGACCTCGGGCACGGATTTCACGGCAGTCTAGTCAGAAGAGTCAGAGGGACAGAGTAGACCAGACCAGAGGAGCAACAGATACGACGACACCCCCCCGTCACCCTGTCAACCCTTAGAGGCGCGCTCTCTCACTCTCTGTTCACTAGGCTACACGGTCCATCGTTCTTCAATAAAAATATAAGTCATATATTTTTATATATTCCCGTGTTTGTCTGTTTATTGGTATACAACAGAATGACATTACATTTACATTTGTTTGACATTACATTTAAATTAATAAAGACTATGAAAACAACATTATTAAAGAGTGAGGGCAATAAATTGACAGAAATTAATAAGAGCGTTGATATCGATTGGCATTACATTTAAATTATTAAAGAATATAAAAACAACATTATTAAGGAGTGGGGATAATAAAATAACAGATATTAGTAAGTGAGATGAAAACGATTGGTATTACATTTAAATTTGTAAAGAATATTAGATCATTATTAAGGAGTGAGGACAATAAAATAACAGAAATGACTAAGAGAGATGATAAGGATTAGCAATACATTTGAATTTGTAAAGAATTTAAAAACATTTTTAGGGAGTGAGGAGTAGAAAATAACAGAAATTAATAAGAAAGATGATAACGATTGGCATTACATTTAAATTTAAAAAAATATAAGAACATTTTTAAGGAGAGAGGACAATAAAATAACAGAAATCAATAAGAGAGATGACATCGATTGGCACTGCATTTAAATTTTTTAGGAATATAAGAACATTATTAAGGAGTGAGCACAATAAAATAACAGAAATTCATAAGGGAGATGATAACGATTGACATTACATTTAAATTTTTCAAGAATATGAGAACATTATTAAGTAGTGAGGACAATAAAATAACAGAAATTAATAACAGAGAAAGTAACGATTGACATTACATTCAAATTATTATAGATTATAAAAACAACATTATTATAGAGTGAGGACAAGAAAATAACAGAAATCAATAAGAGAAATGATAACGATTGACATTACATTTAAATTTTTAAAGAATATAAGAACATTATTAAGGAGTGAGGACAATAATATAACAGAAATTAATGAAGGAGATGATAACGAGTGGCATTACATTTAAATTTTTGAGGACTAATCTTGACTGGAAAGCATGAAGCCGATATAGATTACCACAAAAGAGAAATACATGAAACGAAATTATTAGCACAGAACTTATCGTTCAAAATGATGAGATCTTTGCCACTAATCTCATAGGAAGCTTACATTCATAGAGTGTAGGTATCATAGAGTTGAGTTTATTTAAAAAATTACTGTGAAAGTGTTTACAGAAAGGATGTAGGGCAGCTATATTACGGAGGTGGGAAAGTGATTGAAGCCGAAAATATTGTAAATTAAACATTAAAATATAGAATGGGAAAAATTAACCACGCACTAGAAATCAAATAAATTTATAAAGCATGTTTCTGAGTTGTTTGAGTTTGAGTTTTGTTTAATGGCATATCAACCTCTGTGCCAAAAAGGTCGTGCTTTAAGGTAGATTTTTATATGTTCGGTTGGTGTGAGAAAGTTTATTTATCCAGATTTTGATGAAAAAAATTTATTTTATTTTCATTTTAGAAATTGAAGATATCTTCTAGTTCTATTTTTCTTTTTATAATCATATCACCCCAAGCAAACCATTTTACTGCCACTGTTTTGCAGAGTGTTACATAGGAGGGAAGTTATGAGAAAGAGTGACAGGTTATAGGAGGTGTCAGTAAGTGGGTAAGAGAAGGATGAGAATACTGATGGGTAAGGATGAACGGAGAAAGGAGCATGAGAGAGAGAAAGAGAAAGAAAGAAAGAAAGAGAAAGAAAGAAAGAATGAAAGAAAAAGAAAGAAAGAAAGAGTAAGAATGAAAGAGAGAAAGAAAGAGTAAGAAAGAGAGAGAAAGAAATAAATAAAGAAATAAATAAAGAGATATAGAGAAAGAAAGAAAGAAAGAAAGAAAGAAAGAAAATGCCGGTTAATGAGATAGGAGATGACGATTGACTTTACATTTACATTCTTAGAGATTGTAGCTGTCGGGGAAGCAAGTAAACGGAACGGAATGCCACAGGCGGGAAGTGCGAGAAAAGAAGCTGCTGGAGTAGAATTTGCGTTTACAATTTATTGGTTTCACACTAAAAGTGTAGGATGTCGTTGCTAATCTTGTGGCTCTAGTAAATTCACATATAGAGGATACCAGTGAGATAAGTTCATCGGAGCAGAAGCCGTGAAAGTATTTGTAGAAGAGACACAGGAAAGCCACATTGCCCCGGTGAGAAAGTGACTGTATCTGAGCTGCCAAGTCGGGATCGATCACATTACAGATTCTTCTTTGGATTTTGTGAAGGACCCATAGGCGGATAGCAGGAGCACCCGATCAGATATTGCAGATTTATTCAATGCACGGGCTGATGTTAAATTTGTATATGCAAATGTAATAATTAATTATGTAATAATTATGTATTATGGCATTTTTTTTGTTTCTTAAAAACGTATTGGTAATATTTTTCTTTCAAAACATGTATATATTTCTATAAAGAGTCTATTGTTATACTCTCATAGTGTTTTGACCTCAGTTTGGGAGGTAAGTATTTTCCCATAGCTGGGACCTTAACAGGTGCTACCACTCCGGGTCAGGTTGGACCTGGGAACAACAGCAATGAAGAGGTGGTACCATGCTCCTCACAGCCTCCCAATTAGAGGCCTTGCTGCCGGATGCAGTTTACTGTCATAACTAGGACATTTATGAGTTGTACGCCGAAATTCACGTATGTGTTTGCGTTAATGATGACAATTTATTGAAATCTTCATCTTCTGTGCACAGACATTTTAATAAACAAATTTGAAATTTAACATTTTAACAGATGATATGTAAACATTCCAAAAGTTATCGTGCACTGTATACATATTTAGCTAAATATATACCATATAATAATTCTGTTTGTTCCTTCCTTAGTTACTTAGTTCCTTCGTCTGTTACACCACTTACTCACTATACGAGCATTTCCTTCCCCTTTATCTTTTTAAACGCTACTCTCCTCAGCCTTTTTCAACTTTGCCAAACGGAATGGGTAGTAAAGAGTGAGAAAGTAGGAAGAGAGGGCATATAGCATTAGCGTATCAGTAGCAGCTTAAGCTGGTGATTGTAGCAGTAATTGCGTGTGTGTGTATATGTGTGTGTATTGTACTATATAGTAACAATATGTAGGTTTGTTGTCCAATCCCGAGACATAATAACAAAATTTCTGGCCTCTACTCCCTTGGCCATTACTCAGTTGGTCTTTTCTCTTTACGATGGACACAGGAGCCATGATTTTTCAGTAATAAAAAAAAAATCTCTTTTAAAATCTCTCACAAAATAGTGTACAATATTTTGGTTATACACCGCTTAATATAATATAAGATTTTAGTAAAGTAGCTTCTATGGACATTACTTTTATAGATATTTTAATAAAATTACACTCTGTGTTATCGTTATTTTATTATCCAATACCTTTATTTTTGAAGACGTTACTATCATTTGATGTGCGTTGTGGTACAGTGGATATCGGCTCGGAACGAGAAACCGGGCAGCCGAGTTCGAATTCCAGTTGAATCCATTGTATTCACTTACGCGCAAATACCCTTTGGAAACGTATTAATCTGTCTCTTCCTTCCAGTTATGGGTTAAATAGCAGTAGAGATTGGGTTCTATAGCCTTGGTCGGCAACCAGTCTACCGCAGAAAGCAATGGCAACCTACTGCGGGATAATCTTCTGCCCAGTCAGTCATATCTTTTTCGAGACACGATCGCCCAAGAGTGTATCACGTAAGGCACTTAACTGACTGACCATCATTTGTAGTATTACAAGGTAAAAATTTTCCAGGAAATTCTAATTATCCTTCCGCGGAAATTCCAGGGGTTTCTCTAGTGCGTATTAATATGCTTGTGTATGTTTAGAATTATTATCGTCTCTTTTGAGGAAAACTTCCCAAGCATATGCATACATATGAATTAATATTTCAGTTCAAGAAGTATTATGTCTGCTTATAAAAATGGGCGCATGACTAGATTTTTGCATGCGTACATTTTTGTGTCAATGTTTTTATTAGTGTGCATATATTTTCTCGTGTGCATGCCACTGTTGTGTTAAGCAACCTGTTTGGATAACTCTCTTCTTTCATTCTTTCTTTCATCACTTTTTTTTCCCCCTTCTGGCAAAACTTTGGTTATTTACTCAAGAACATTGCCAGAAGATGAGCTGGAATTGGATGGAAGAAATGACATGTAAATAGTGAATATGGAATGGAGAACTGAAGAAATTAAGGAATAAGAAAAGAATAAAAGAGTTAATAGTGCCGGAAATAAAAAAAAAATAAAAATAAAAAAAAAACAAGAAGAAGAGAAAATAGGAAGGGGGTTAAATAAGCGAAACGAAATCAGTAAATGAAATCGAAAAAAAAAAAAACAGGGTAGAAATGTGAAGAAAGATTAAAAAGTAGCTCAAAGAAACATATGGCAATAAAAATAAAAATAAAAATAAAAATAAAAAAAAAAGTTGAGTAAATAAAACAGAAAGAAAGAGAAAGAGTGCAAATTAAAATCAAATAAATGAAAACCACATCAGGATTAAAAAAAAAATTCCTTTTAAATGCATGAATTTCTTTATTTTTTTATTTTTTTTAATTTTTAATCGTATCTCCTCGAGCAAGGCGGTAACGCCACTGGTGTGCAGGGGGCTACATAAGAGTAAAAAGATTAGGTAGAAAAGAGTGAAGAGAAAGACAAACCAGTTAGAAAGGAGCAAGAGAAGGATGGGAATACAGGTGTGATGACAGTTGCAAAGGTGGAGAGAAAGGAAAGGATATACAGGGTGGTGAAGAAAGAACTAGAGTCAAGTGGTTAAGAGATTAGTATTGACATTGCATTTAATTTCCTGGGGATTGTAGTCGTCAGGAAAGCAAGAATATGGAAGCGAGTGGAAAGCGTGAAGTGCGAGAAAAGCTGCAGGAGTAGAATAGTCGTCTGCATTTAGTTGATCAGCTGTGAATGGGTGAGACCCAGTTGCCAATCTGGTTGCACAAGTAAACACCTGTTGCAAGGCACCAATGACTTAAGTTCGTTGGAGCAGAAGCCATGAAAGTATTTATAGAACAGACAAAGGGAGGCCACATCTCGTGGGTGGAGAAGTGGCTGGAGTTGAGCCGCCAAGTCGGTACTTATCACATTACTAATTCTTCTTTGGAGCCTGTCAAGAACACTGAGATGAACAGCAGGGGCGCCTGACCATATATGAAATAGTGAGTGTGTATTGAGTTGCTAAAGTTTTGGAGAGACTTTCTATATAACAAGGAATCGGAAACAAACACACAGAAAAAATTATGATGATATAAATTAATGTAGTACTAATATATGAATTGAAATAAAAAATCTATCCATATATTTAACCACATAGTCACGCTATGATGAATTATTTTACAAATAGGGATCATTTTATGTCTAAACACGTAAACATTTCAGCTCACACTTGAGAAGCTTGAATAATTTTGTAAATACATGAGTATAATAATGAATTTGTATGTATATATTTGTAGAAGTAGTTAATTCATTTCACTGTTGAAATGAAATTTAATTACATATCAAATTATTCCAATTTATACATACACATTTCTCTGTCTGTCTGTCTGTCACACACACACACACACACAAACACACACACACACACACACACATACATATATATATATATATATATATATATATATATAAGTTTGAGTTTGAGTTTTGTTTAACGGTATATCAACCTCTGTGGGTTATTTAATGCCAAAACGGTGAGGTTTTAAGGTATTTTTTAAAGTTTGGTTATATTTCGAATGTTGATTTGGTAAGATTTTAATGAATTTTTTGTTTTTATTCTTTTTTATTTTAGAAAACTGAAAATGTCTTCTAGTTTTGCATGTTTTGCTGAGAAGAATTTTTTTTCTTCAAAAATGTATATTATTCTATAAAAGTCTATTTTTATGTATATATTTCTATAAAAGTGTATTTTTATACTGAAAGTATAAAAGTAGTGTTTTGACCCCAGTTTAGAGGTTAGCTATTTGCCCATAGCTGGGGCCCTAACAGGTGCTACCATTATGGGTCAGGGTGGACCTGGGAACAACAGTAATAAAGAGGTGGTTCCATGCTTCTCAAAACCTCCCAATCAGAGACCTTACTGCCGGATGCAGTTTACCATCATGCCCAGGACCGTATATATATATAATATATATATATATATATATATATAATCCTCTCTCTCTCATATATATATATATATATCGAATTTTAAATAAAAGATCATGCTCAACGGTTTCCTCTTATTTACATTTCTTACACACACGTTTACACAAATATATTAAAAACATGTCGATTTAATCTACTTCCTGAAAAAATGTCTTTGTTTAATTTAGCGTAAAAAAGAGACGATTTCGATAATCAGGAAAAATATGTGTTCAAAAGCACTATTCAGGTTTTGTCTGATCGGTGATTCTACATTGCCAAGCAGTTAAAGCACATCTGATCTACTGACGTTTTTCCTAGGGTACGCACTTTTTATGCTGTCAAAGGTAGCTTATTTTTCTAATTAGATTTTCCTAATATTCAGGTCGGTAGATGTAAATAACTAAATATACATTTACCAATAAAAACTGTGAATCTACTTAAATATAGATGCCATTTGTACGACGTTTCGGCCGTTGTACACTCCGGCCTTCTTCAGGTGCTAGAAATTTCTAACCGAAGATTTTATTACAATCACTGGGGTATAGCATTCTTATTTCTTGTGTGAAGCATCGATTAGAAGTCATGAGTTATGTCCCTCTAATTCTGCAAGTTACTTCTTCACCACTACTGTAGCCTGGTATGGAACTCATAACTTTAAGGGTCAAGACAGCAACTACCAACATCTACATCCACTGGGCCATTAAGGAATCAGGATGATATACCCCAATGATTGTAATAAAGGGTTCGGTTCGAAATTACTAACACCTGAAAAAGGCCGAGGCGTACAACGGCCAAAACGTCGTACAAATAACAACCAAGATGGGGACATTAGTCCGAATAATGTCAATACTGTACATATTACGTCATATAAGAAATATAGACAAATATTAAACGTGGATATCAATTAAAATAACGTTTAAACAAATGAATTAAAATATTTAGGATTTAATCCATTTCCTAATATAAATCTATAAGAATTTATATCGTCATTTTTATTACTTACGCTATAACAATGGATTTATTTATTAAGATTTCTAGAATGCACAGGACGATGGAAGTAATACGCTGTTGATGGTGACATGCTTTTAGCCTCATTGTTTTTTTAATTAATTTAGTAAATTTAAATCGATTTTAAATGTTTTTTTAATAATCCAGTTTATTCAAAACTACATATGTATTAGTTTTATCGTCTCTTCTGATGAAAATATTAGAATTGTTTTATTTACACTAGTTACATTCGAACTATTATCCTCAGCTTCGTGATTGTTATCAAAACGTTTCAGCACTTGCTCTCTCTGGCCTTTCCTCTGGGTAACCTACCAGAAATTCTGAACTGAACCCTTTATTTAATCTACAGGGAGTAAACTGTTCTTGTTCCAGTGCTCGTGTATAGGAATATCGTCTAGTTCTTAGTTTTATTTAGTGATGTTCATCTGATATTTGCCTTTCTTTATTCAGTCAGTCAGTTAAGTGCCATACGTGATACACGCTTTGGGCGATCATGTCTCGAAAGAGATATGACTGACTGGGCAGAAGATTATCTCGCAGTAGGTTGTCATTGCTTTCTGCGGTAGACTGGTTGTCAGTCAAGGCTATAGAACCCAATCTGTCATGTTATTTAATTCATAGCTAGAAGGAAAAGGGAATTATTATATTATTACGTAGTAATTAGTGGGGGATCAGTCTATTACTACATAACAATAGAAAATCGACACCCAACTTTATGACCAGTAGAAGCTTAATCATGATTCCAACTATAATATTCAGTCAGTCAGTTAAGTGCCATACGTGATACACGCTTTGGGCGATCATGTCTCGAAAGAGATATGACTGACTGGGCAGAAGATTATCTTGCAGTAGGTTGTCATTGTTTCTCCGGTAGACTGTTTGCCAGCTAAGACTATAGAATCCTATCTGTCTTGTTATTTAACCCATAACTGGAGGAAAGAGATGGATTCATACCTTTTCCAATTGTATTAGTGCATAAGTGAATGCAATGAATTCAACTGGAATTCGAACTCGGGTCCCCGATTTCTCGTTCCGAGTCGATATCCACTGCACCACAACGCACATCCCACATTCTTTATTAGTAGCTATAATATTGCGTTTGTTTCTATATTTGGTCTACTAAAGAGGTCCTCATAGCCTAGCATATGCGCTCATTCTTTAGACAATTATCTCTCCAGTATTCTTCCTTGATCTGTATTTTCACTTCATTCCAAAAGGGCCGATTACTACCCCTTTCCCTCCATACATGAAGAGCCATGCCCGATTTCATTGTCTCGCCTTTTGCTACTGTTTTTCAATGTTCTTCCAGCCTTACATTTAGGTGGCGTTTTGTTTCAACTTTATATTCTCTGACACAAATGCAAGAAGTCTAGTACACGCAATTCTTGATGATATTCTCCATCGAGTTAGGCTTTCGCAGCAGACGTTTCTCCGTAGAATGGAACTGCTTCTGAATATTGTCCTGATGTTGCATGTACCGCAGATCATCTGAATCTTTTTCTCATAAGATGCTGACATAAGTAGACATACCGTAGAAATTTCTGGTCCCATCTTCGGACCCTGATGTCATGTTTACCGGATACTTCTTATTCTGAATGGTATGTTTGATGCTGATAATTCCTTGTTGGTATAAGTCTGGGTCGTGGACTTATGGCTTATGCCCGGTGTTATAGGTATTGAAAGACTCCTGTCTTCACGCTGTATGAATGTTAGGAATAGAAGTTGGGATATTATCCAGTGAAGGTTTGCTCGTGATATAAGATGTTTTGAACTTATTCTCTATGTGAGATATTAGTACGTTCATAAAGTTCAGCTGATTACTATTTACTTCTTCACAATGAAGAAGAAAATAATAATCATATGGACTTTCTTGGTGTACAATAGTCCGAATATAAGTAGTGTAAAAAATGATAACTCCTCATTCCAGAAATTCAGTTTGAATAGTTTTGATAAAATTGAAAAATTGTAACACTCACAAACCCTCCATTTTATCACTCTTATGGAGTTGTGTGTTTCCACCCCACTTACATTTTGATTAAAATTTATTTTTAGACGAACTCAATCTTTACCTCCGTTTTTGTAGGTTAAGATTTTGCTGTTCTCCTGAGTTCCTGCATTAACAATTCTTAATAAAGCCAACGAATACCTTTGAGAAAGTGTTGGCCGAAAGGTTCCTCAGGTTAGGGTAGTATAATGACGTCTATTTTGTTACGAGCAACATATATATATATATATATAGTCATCCGCAGACAGATCTGTTTTGCTGTATCACAGCTCATCAGTACGGTTAGACTCCGATTGCTTTTTACCTAAGATTGAAACCCCACAGAATTGGCGTCAGTTGGTGATTCTACCTCTGGGCTACGGGCGCTCGGTATATGAAGGCAGACATTTTAACATGTATATTATCATTCTACACGCCCAATAGCCAGAGTACTTTAATTCATTACTGAATGAAGGATGCGTATATGCCAGAGTCTACCCTTAATTTAAGAAATTTATGTCCCACCTTGAAATTAACTGATTGGTTGAATGGAGGGTTATACCATATTATTTTCCTGCTTCTATTTCTGCTTTTTGGACTTTCGAATTTATCCACAAAACTGATTTTTGATTATTTATACCCGCTTTCATTAAGGATTCTATGATAAATTAACTTGTGCTTATCTCTTTGAAATTAAACTAGCGCAGTAGAAAGGTAGAAAGGAAGAAAGAGGAGAAGAGAGGTATATATATATATATATATGTGTGTGTGTGTGTGTGTGTGTGTGTGTGTGTGTTTTTAAAAAGAACCCTATAAAATGAAACAATATTCCATACCGAAAAAATCTAAATTGGAAAGAAAAAACACCCCACTCCTATCACGTCTATGAAAACCTAGACACAGGATCAAAGTAAATACATGAATTAGGTCCACTAACAGCAGACATCAACCAATTAAACGATAGCCAACCTTAAAAATGACCACTCAACAGCACCCTCTTAGAAATCCTAACCAAAAGATATACCCAACCGATAAAAAGATAAAACATACATTCCAACAGATAATACCATTAATCAACAATTTCACACCTACACACCAAATTCCTCAAAAGTCTAAAGATAGAAACGAGACATTCACTTAATTACCAATAACCCCAACCAACCCCCACGACAACAACGAACCAAATACAAACAGAGAATGATTCCAAACCTTTATTTCCCCCGAAGAAGTGTTTAAATCCAAACACTGAAACAACCATATGATTGTAGGGAAGAGGACATATATAGAAGAATTATGTACATGTTCTAAAACATAATTTATAATAAATATTCACTGCTCTATACAATCATAATTTAAGGATCACCGTATTGTTGACCAAAATCTGATTTTAATTGTGATCCTTACTCATACACACAGTAAGAGGAACCTGCAGATATTGGAGGCCATATACATCAAATCGAAACAACCAACACTCAATAAAATCAACTTTAAAACAGGAAATAACATATTACATTGCATTTGACTATATGGTTTTGTTGTCATTTCGCGCTATCGGTTTGACGTCATAAAACCGCATCGCAAACTTAAGAACTGCGTTTATTATTTTTGATAACTATTGCCGTTGCCAAGCGGAGTTTTATGTCAACACAAAATAAAATCGTCGGTGATGGTGGATTTTATAATATTTCAGTTTAAACAACCTCTCTGAAGATAGCTCATGTGAGCCGAAAGCTTAGAAGAAAACCAATAAATAATTTTCCAAATGTTGGAGAATTTTTGTCTTTATTTTCAACTGAAATTAAAGCAAAAATACGACGTTTAGAACGGCTCATGGTTAAACATAATAGACATTCATTGTCTCTTATATTTAACAGCATATGTTTAGAAAATATATATATATATATATATATATATATATATATATATATATATATATATATGCAAAACGAAAATGGCATATATATATTAGTGGCACGGTGCGAATATTAAATGACGTGCGGTGTCTCGTATTGAAGAATTGGAGAATGTCGAGTTTTTTCTTTTATTTACGTACAAATATCTTTGGGAAAGGTACGAAGTCATCTCTTCTTCCAACAGAACCGATCTTACAGCCTTTGGAAACATCCGGTCAATTAAAAACCTTAGGTGGATTGGTTGTGGAGCCTGGGAAATAATATGCGCATCAGTTTTCTGTATTCACCTCTTGCAAATACCTTTTATCACTCTAATCAAACAATATATACAGTTAGCCTGGCCTTTGACTTCTAAGAAATGAGTTGCATATATATATATATATATATATATATATATATATATATATATATATATATGTGTGTGTGTGTGTGTGTGTGTGTGTGTGTGTGTGTGTGTGTGCGCGTGAGAAATTGTAGGAGGATTTGAAATATGAAGTAAGTAATCCATCTTAATATTTCAAATCCACCTACAATTTCTCATCTGTATATCGTTGCTTGAACCGGATTCTAATGCTCCTGTGTGAGCGGCTTGGTGATAGTAGTCGTTGTTCTGCTAGGCACAGTCCTATGGGTAAAAGGAGCTTAGCAGAGTTCCAACACGGAATCTGTGAATGAGAGGCGCTATATCGAGTTTTATTCGATACCTCTTCGTCATCAGGTACAGTTGGTATGACGTTCGCTTAATAACGCAACTCTCTGGGTTTCAATTCCTGGTAGAGAATGTGCACTGATGATGAGTCCCAAATATAGAACGTAACGGCCGTCCAGTGCTTTCTGCATTCTGTTCAGGTTGAATAAAACTCGATCAATTACTTACTTAATATATATATATATATATATATATATATATATATATATATATATATAAGGTGAGTAAAGTATTTAGGATAGATTTATAGTCTTTGTTCATAGTGGATATTACTCTGACTAACGAGGCGTTTAGTGTTATGACGGTGTTTATTAACCTCTTTCTCAAAGAGGCTCCATAAGTAGTAGAGTAATGGATTAAGATCTGGGGAGCTAAAGAGGCCAAATGTTAGACTTGGAACTTCCGAAGAGGCCGCAGATAACCATCTTTCTCATTTCTGAACTTGATTAAAGTTTTTCTCGTCTGGGAACTTTGTAGAAATTATTTAGTCTTTATAATCACGATGAAATTATTAGATTTTATAATCACGATAAATGTGTGCCTTTTCATTTCTTGTCTAAGCATATGGTCTGCTTTTGATAATTTTGAAATATAGAAAATTTTAGTCAAATAATATGCTGCTATTGTAAAAATAACCTATGACATCAAATACCTAATGCACTATATATTATTATTTATTATTATTATTATTATTATTATGTTGTCATTTTTCATCATAGTTCAATTTCTACCATGATTAAACTACCTATCAAGTCTGCGGGAAGACCTAAGGCAGTTGTGGTGTGTCATTATAGCTCCATTTCATGTTTCTTATCTCCTTTAACATCCATAGCGTTACATAAACAAAGTTCTCCTTAGTAGTTTTTTGTATATCTCTTAAGCTTGGGTTTTCAGGGATTCTTTCAGTGTGTTGTTTTGTTCCTTTTTTTATCATTCCAAGTGCACCTACTATAACTGACACGACTCTTGTTTTCAATTTCCACATTTTTTTCTATTTCAATTTCAAGGTTTTTATATTTTGACAGTGTTTCAAATTCCTTGGTTGCTATGCTACAATCCGCTGGACAAGCCGTATCAATTAATAGGCAAGTTTTTCTTTCTGGTTTTTAACAATAATTTCTGGCCTATTTGCTTCAATTTTACTGTCTGTGTAGATGGTGTAATTTCATAGAATGGTGACATCTTCTGTTTCTGTAACCGGCGCTGGGTGATGTTCATACCAGTGTTTGTTTACAGATTTTGCCATAGTGTTTGCACATTGCCCGATGTAAATATTACCCCAATCAATCGTGACAATTTTCATATTCATTTGGGGCAAGTACAGAACATACTAAGATTAGATGGTCTATTGTTTCTTGGGGTTTATCACAGAACCTGCATTTTGGATCCACATTATTATGTATAATGTTTGCCTGAAAGTTCCTAGTGAAAAGACTTTGGTCTTGCGCTGCAAGAATAAAGCTTTCAATCTCAGACTTTAATCCAGATGCACGTAACCATTGATTAGTATTAATTCCATCAACATTGGATTTATTGGTACGTTCTGGATATTGGCCATGCAGAGGTTTGTCTTGCCAGCGTTGTTTCATCTGTTCAAGAGCTTTATCTTTGGCTTTCATTTTAATATTTTTGCCGCAATAGTTATTTCTTGGTTTCTGTTTTGCTTTTCTACAGAATCTACTAAATGTAAATCTTGTTTGTATTTACTGCCTTCTTTTATTATTGAATATGTTTCTTTCTTCGTGTTGTTTGACTAATTGTATCATCCAGTCCTTTGTTGTTTCTATGTATGTTAGTAAGCTAATAGTTGTTGTCTTGTATGACAATTCTAACTGAATAAGACCTCTTCCAGCTTCTTTACGGGGTATGTATAGACGGTCTACATCAGCCTTTGGATGATGCATCTTATGCTTAGAAAGAAGCTTTCTAGTTTTAGAATCCATTGGCCTGATGTCGTTTAGAGTTCAGTTTAAGATATTGAAACTATATTGGACAACTGGGATTGCAAGGCTATTAATGGTGATAATTCTGTTCTGAGAATTCAATTCAGTTTTTAATATCATTCGTAGCCTTCTATACGCACTATTTCTTTCATTTTTTATGGTGAAGTTTTTCACTCTCGTTTACACCTAAATATTTATAAGCTTCTTCTGGCTTTAATTCTTTTATTTTTACAGTAGGGTCTAAGCTAAGTGAGGATGTTTGTAGTAGCGATCCACTTAAAACTGTAGTTTTAGCACATTTATTCAAATTGAATTTCATTCCAATGTCTTCGCTGAAGCATTTTACAGTATGCAGAAAACCTTCAAGTTCGTTATCATTCTTAGCATACAAATCATCCATGTAAAATAGATGGCTTATTTTCTATTGGGCTATTTTATAACCACATTCTGTCTGGTTAAGTTGGCTGGTTAGTGCTATTAGTAAGAGAGACAAAGAATCACCTTGAAATATACCTCTTTTGATGTTTATTTCACCAGACTTATAGGTTCCATTTATATGATTGAGGTAAAGGGTTGTTTTCCATATCGACATGCATTGTTTGATGAAATTGATGATGACGGGTGATATCTTGTATATATTTAAAATCTTCAAGATCCGCAATGTAGTACACTATCGAATGCCTTACGATAATTTATCAAGACAGTAGTAAGACTTTTCTTTGCATTGTAGCAGTTTTCCAGGATCATTCTGTTAATAAGCAATTGGTCTTTACATCCGTAACAGTCACGTTTGCACCCTTTTTGTTCAAGCGGTAACATGTCATTTCTTTCCAAGAATAAATATGTCTGTTTTGTTAAAATAGATGTTAATAGTTTATATGTTGTCAGAAGGCATGTAATTGGTTTGTAGTTTTTCGGGTTGTTTGTGTCACCATTCTTGGGTAGAAGAAATGTAATTCCTTTGGTCATCCATGCAGGAATTTTAGTGGGATCGTTAACCATTTCCTGAAGTTCATTGGCTAGTTTTTTATGTGTTGTATTTAAATAATGTAGCCAAAAGTTAGGAATTTTATCTATACCTGGAAATTTCCAGTTGTGCGCTTTTTTCAGTGAACATTTTACATCCTCTTCTGTGATTCCAGCCCATGTCTGTTCTGGTTTATTTTTGATTCGTTCTATCTCTTGTGCAATCCGATCTACTTCTTTGTTGCGTTCTTTAGGGCAGGCCCATATTTTTTCCCAGAAATGTATAACTTCTTTCATTTTTTGGGGACTGTCACTTCAATTCTTTTTTTTAACTATTTCCCTGTAAAATTTCTTTGCATCGGTTTGAAAAATCTTGTTTTGTCTTTAGAATCTTGATCTTTTCTTATAGAGTCTTATTCCTTGAGACTTCAGTTGTATTGTTTGCTTTATTTTTTCCTTAGTTGATAGGACTTCATTTTCATTTGTATTTTCTTTCGACTCTTCTGCCTTTTCTAGTTCTTACATTTATTCCTCTTGTCAGTTCATCGAGTACTGATAATTCACTTCTAAGTTGTTCGATTTCTTTTTTTATTTTTATTTTTCAAGGTGGATCTTCATGTCTGCGAGACTGCCTTGATTTTTAATTTGATGTTCACTATTTTGTTGCTGCTATTGCTGATGCATATATTGCTTTATTGAGATTTATATGAGTGTCTTCTTCACCCAAAATTAATTTGAGTGCTGCATTGTAGAGCTTAATTGTTTCGAGGTTATGTTTTGTTGGTTGTAATTTTAGGAGCTGTTCTCGTTCCTCCATTGCAATATTTTGTATTTGACTTATATGGTTCTTGATTTCTTCCTTGGCTTCTTGTATACTGTTCTTGTTTTCGGTAAAATAATTCTGTTCAATGTGTTTTGAACACGTTTTATTGTCGTCTTGTAACTGACTCAGATCACACCTTTCCAGCACTTCTAAACTTGCAGCATTATCTTCACAGTGATGACCTGTGGCTTGTTTGAATTTATTACTTTTTATTTCTGCTTCCGGTTCCTTTTCACATTTTGTTGATTCGTCTATTCTGGTTGCAATTCTTTTTATCTCATTAATTTCAGCCTCTGTCAATCGGTTAATTCGCATGATGTATCTTTGTAAATTGGCTAATTTATTTTCGTCAATGTAATTTCTATTTGTTTGTCCAACTTTTTCTCGCCAAATTTCATATGTTTGGCGTTGATGTTTTTTGAGGTTTGAGTAACACTTCATGAAATGCAGTCATAACGACTTTGTACTCCTCACGAGATCATTTTATTTTTCCTTTCTTTAAATATACGGTAATAGGTCTTGCTGGAGAATTTTAAGGGCCATCATTAGGATTATCCTGGTTGGGAGGACCTGAAGATTCATTCTCTGTGTAGGTGTTTGTTCCTACGGCAGATTATTATTATTATTATTATTATTATTATTATTATTATTATTATTATTATTACTTTGGAACATATACAAACTAAAAACTACTAGAAAATTGTATTTTTTGTTTCGACATTGAAAGAACAATGTCGCATCAGGTAGTTAATAATTATGGTAATATATGGTTTATCATAAAAAGACACCA
Organism: Ascarosepion bandense; assembly: GCA_037127315.1. Taxonomy (NCBI): domain Eukaryota; kingdom Metazoa; phylum Mollusca; class Cephalopoda; order Sepiida; family Sepiidae; genus Ascarosepion; species Ascarosepion bandense. The sequence goes on from JBBBDQ010000390.1 coordinate 3,360,360, forward strand.
CTTCCTTTCATTTTTGAAAATCTTTTTGTACGGGGTAAAGATATTTTAAAAAAGAGGGAAAAAGAAAGAGGGTAGAAAAGATGAGAAAATAAGATGAGAAATCAAGAAAAGAAAAATAAGAAGAAAGAGAAAATTCAAGAGAAAATAGAAAGTAAAGAGGAAAATAAGTAAGAAAGTACTTAGAGGAAACAATAAGTTAAGAACGAACATTTACTATAATAAAAGACTCAGAAATAAACTCGAAAATATCATTATACAAATAAACAACTCACACGAAATACGGCGTCCATGATCAGAGGGGACGGTATTTTAAAATGTAAATACATTTTAAAATACCGTCCCATCTGATGATGGACGTCGTGTTTCAAGTAAGTTATTTAATTGTATAATGATATAAGTTTATATAGTTTTTCCAGGCGTCATAATTACTTTTTCGAAAAGACTAATGCTAAAAAATAAAAAAAGTATTTCCATCATGTATCGAACGGTAATTCATTTGGTTATTTTCTAAGCGTAGCTTAGATATAGCACATGGACAAAACTATGGGGTGCATAGTCAAGACCGAACTCACAATTCACTCTTAATTGATCTAGCGAGTCAAGATTGCTTAATATTAAACCACGTTGACGTAGCCAACAACGGCAATTCACACGACGTGACTTGTATATGAAACAAGTGAAGAGTAAATTCCAGATAATGTAATATAAAAAAACCTTTCTTTAATGCACTGATAGCATTAACACTTCGTATAATGACTAAAATTGATCGAAATTAACAGTTCAGATAATGACTAATATGGTTGAAGTACTTGAATCAAAACTATTATTTAACTTCGGGCTGCTTCTCCATAAATTTGATCCAAATATGTGATATTTCATAAGCAAACAAAAAAATGTGAAAAAAAGAAAAGAATAATGTTATAAAAAAATGAAAGACAATCTTTGTTTGCCCATTTCAATAGATAAATAGCTACATATATATATATATATATATATATATATATATATATATATATATATATATATCGATAGATATAGATAAATAAATATATATAGATAGATAGATAGATAGATAGATAGCTATATATAAATAGATATCGATAGATATAGATAAATATATATGTATATATATATATATATATATATATAGATAGATAGATAGATAGATATCGATAGATATAGATAAATATATATATATGTATATAGATAGATAGATAGATAGATAGATAGATAGATAGATAGATATCGATCGATATAGATAAATAAATATATATATATATATATGTATGTAGATAGATAGATAGATAGATAGATAGATATCGATAGATATAGATAAATATATATATATGTAGATAGATAGATAGATAGATAGATAGATAGATAGATAGATATCGATCGATATATATATATATATATATATATATATATATATAGATAGATAGATAGATAGATAGATAGATAGATAGATAGATATGTGTGTGTTCTGCTTGAGAAAGAAATGCGAAGCTGACAGTGATAGATAGAAAGTATAAAAAAAAAGAAGAATCACCCGGAGAGAACAAAACAAAACAAAAACATCAGACGAAACAGGGAACTGCATTGAAAGTGCACCATAGTTGACAGACATTGCCAGAGGTGTCCCGTGTGTCTCACAAACAGCACACAACTCCATTACGTTTTCGATTTCCTGTATATATATTCAAGGAAATAAGTTGTGCGCACCAATCTACTCACCATTCCAAAAAAACCTTCCCATCGTTCCTCCTGATTTAAACCGCTCTCAATAAAAGACACATATCTACCAAAAGTAATTCACGTGCACGCAGGCACATACACATGAACACAGGAATCAACACACCGATTTCAAAAATATACATGTCAACAGTTTAGCATTAGAACATTTTTATAAACGTGAACAATATATAAAGAAATTGAATAATAGGAATGTATTTTGTGACAAGCTTCCAAGTGAGGTGAACGTTTTCTGGAATCCCATGTCTTTTTGAACTGTCATGGCTTTCCACAATTTCCTATTGGTGAATAACCATGGTTTTTGGGGGAAAATGTAGCAGTGTCTTCCCGTAAGCTTCTAAAGCGTTTTGAATTCAGAGTAGTATTGTAAGCTGTAGGGAGTTCGGTTATGTATGACACAAGGCGAGGTCACCAGTGTAGTTACAGGGAGATGGTTAATGTTTATTAATTCGGCCTTGTGTCATACATAACCGAATTCCCTACAGCTTACAGATTTATTCGTTTTCATAATCAGAATTATCAGAAGGTTATTATCATCAGAATGTTGGTTTCCATCAGGTTGCAATGTGTGGAATAGTGTGTATTTCTGGAATAGTGAAAGAATAAAAATATACATTTTTCATGTTAAAGTAGAAATTTATTAAAAGAAAAGAACAACAAGAATTCATAGAAATTAAAGCTCAATTAAAAAGTTAAGGGTATCAAGAGTTGGAGAAGTGTTCGTAGTAGTAATTTGTTGAAAAGAGTTTATGCGTACTTAGGTGTGTATGTATGGGCGTTTGTTTGTAATGTATTTGGATGAAGAAGAAGAAGTAAAAGGAAACAGCACGAGAGAAAGAAAAAGAAAGAGAACGTGCGACGCGACCTTACATCCGGGTCGTGGTTGAAGTTTCTCGCTGCTCTCATCTGACTGTCTGACTGGCCTTCCTTTTGCCTTTTATAATCACTGTTTTTTTTTTTTGTTTTTTTTTGTTTTTTGCACTGGATTGCGAACTCTTCTCAAGTCTTGCAATTCGCTTCCATTGGTCAGATAATCAATTTAACATCGACTTACGAAATTCGGTTTCGACTTTTTCTTTAAGCAGATTTGGGAGAAACCAGGATTTCACAGGTCATTATGAATTTTTTTAAAGTGAAGAAGAAGGGTTTTTTAAATTCCTAATTTCCTTTGCGCCACAGTATATTCCAAGACGAGCAGTACAGATGGAATTCAAAACCGAGCGATGATAGGCTGTTTCATACTTAGCAGAATCTTGAAGCCTGAGGATTACACTTAAGCATGAAACAACTAGCTGTTGACTCAATGGCCATTATTATCTTTACGCATGTTCTGTACCTGATATCGAGCACTTTAACCCATAAATATAGCATCCCTTAAAATTATATTTTTTATAATATACATATGATTGAAGTGTTCAGTATCAGAGAAAGATCATATGTAAATATAAAAGTAAGCATTGAGGTCAACAATCACAGGCATCAGACAGTTACATGATATATATAGACAGTTACGGATATATATATATATATATATATATATATATATATATATATCCGTAAAAAAAGAAAAGAAAAATGTTATAAAAAAATGAAAGGACAATCTTTGTTTGCCCATTTCAATAGATAAATAGCTACAGATATATATATATATATATATATATATATCGATAAATATAGATAAATATATATATATATATATATGTAGATAGATAGATAGATAGATAGATAGATAGATAGATATAGATAAATATATATATATATATATATATATAGATAGATAGATAGATAGATAGATATCGATAGATATAGATAAATATATATATATGTATATATAGATAGATAGATAGATAGATAGATATATATATATATATATATATATATATATATAGATAGATAGATAGATAGATAGATAGATATGGATATATATATATATATATATATATATATATATACATATATGTAGATAGATAGATAGATAGATAGATAGATAGATAGATAGATATGTGTGTGTTCTGCTCGAGAAAGAAATGCGAAGCTGACAGTGATAGATAGAAAGTATAAAAAGAAGAATCACCCGGAGAGAACAAAACAAAACAAAAACAACAGACGAAACAGGGAACTGATTATCAATAACCCCAACCTATATATATATATATATATATATATATATATATATATATATATATATATACGGGTCAGTGGTGCATTTCTATTAATGGTTATTTTGGCGAGAGTGCTTTGTTTATTCATTTATTTGGATAAATCCATTTTGCTTGTTTTTATATCTATATTTGTTTATTCCTTTCGGTTTTTGATGGTTAATTTATTTACTTAGATTTGTTATTTATTTATTCATTTTATTTATTTATTTTACCTTTTATTTTTATTTCATTTTTATTTTATTTCATCTTTTCTAATGTTTGTTATAGCGACAGTGGTTTGTTAATTTGTTTATTATTTGCTTGGATTAAATTATTTTTCTTTATTATTATTTATTTATTCTTTTCAGTTTTCAATTTTTAAGTAACGTACTAAAAATCTTTTTCCATGTCTGCATTTTCAGATGAGATCATCGTTTATTTAGTAGTTTGTTTTTGTCTGAGAAGGCAATAATAGCTATTTTTTTCTCCAAACGAAGTCTACAGGACTTGGATTGGTTGTTGTAGGCTGATGTTCCTTTCTGTATTTTTCCATGCTATCTTGAGTGTGATTTGAGTTTTGTTTTTAGTTTCCCGGATATACTTAGAAATCATTATGCTGTTCGCGTCTTTACTGTTTGTGAAGGATGTTTTGTTTGTATGCATAGTTCTTTGTTTCCAGGGTTCTTATATTTTTTACTCATTATCTGGTGATTTTACCGTCGCTTCGTATATTATGTTGACTTGTTAACAATTTCCGTTTAAGGGACATTCATTTCTTATTCTGCAGTTACACGTGGGTTTAATTTGTTCGGGTTGTTTGTTGATAGTTTTTCTGTTGTGCTCTTTTTGATAATTTGTGCCATGTTCTCGGTGCAAATGTAGTTGATTTTTATCGTGCTTTTGTTGAATATTTTGTGGAGAGTGCCTGATTCTGGGAAGTGATTGTATAAGAATTTGGAGTTTTTTTTCCTGTGTTAGTTTTTGCGATTTTATCCGGTGGATTAAACCTATGATATTTCACTTCCTTTTGGCATATTTTGTACTTAGTGGTGAGTATATGAGGGCTGCCGAGAATCCACTATTATTTATTGCAGTGTCATAGTCTTTCTCAGTTTCGTTAAATATTGTTTGACTGGATATAGATGGCGGTTGATTGTAAAAAGTGTGTATATACAGTTTTTTATCGTTGGGTTTTCTGTATGGTTTATATGTACCTTTTTTTAGGTTGAAGTCAACATCTAGAAAATCAACTTCGTTTAGGTTAGTTTTTTATGTCTATGTCGAATCCCTTATGTTTGAAAAAGTTTATGATTGCTTTTCTAGATTTGTCAGTGTTTTTTCTTATAGTTTCTTAAGATAAATGAGACCGTCGGCCCAGTAGATTCCTGTCTTATTTCAATCTATTATTTTGCTTAGTTCGTATAGTAAATATATGCCTATTATTTCGCAGGTCTCTGCACCGTCAAAACTTCCCATTGTAGCGTCAAAGATCCCTTCTCTCTTTATCTATGCGTTTTTATTGTCGAATAGTAGTGATTTACGGGAATGTTTAATGACATCGATTTTGTTTGTGTTTAGTTTTTTTGTTCCTGGGTTAAGGTGATGGCCTTATCTAGCATGTGTTTTGTTATAGACGGGTAGAATTCTCTTATGTGTAATTGTATAGATTGGGAATTAGGTTTGTTTTCATACTGTTGAACCATTCTGTGGTTGCTTTTTAGTTTTTTTTATACTGGTTTACACCTAATTTCTTCCATAGTTCAGAATTAATTCTTTTGTAGCATTGGTTTATATATTTTACCAAGTTCACTTTTGGTTGGGTTTATGAGTTTGCATGGCGGATTAGTTTTGAAATTTTCATTTTGGTCTTCATTGTGATAATGGCTTGCGACTTACCGATGCAAATTATTCGGTCCTTAAAGTCTAATTTTTGGGCGATTGCTTCAGCTTCCGTATTGATATCGTTTTCCATTATTGGAGTGTATGGAGGCTTAGTTCATACTAGCAGTATGGCCCCGCGTTGTTCGTGTGTAATGAAAGCTTTAAAACTAATCCATGATCCTGGAGCTCAGACTATTTGGACGTTGGCACGAAAGACTAAAAGCAATAGTTGTTTCCAGTTAAAGCGAAACCGTCGACTGAAAGAAAAATGAATGGGTGTAAGTCAAATTTTGATTTCCTGGTATCGATATCAAATAAGTTTTTTTCGTCGTAAACTGAATTTTAAAGGCTAAATAAGTCCTCTGAGTAAATGGTATCATGGCTGAGACTAAGAACTACCATTATAACTACTTAGAGACAAACCGAAGCAAAAATTAAAATAAAAGGGCTGAAAAAATACAGATATACAGGTGGATAAACAGACACACACACAAACATCTTGCCTTTTATATATATATATATATATATATATATTATAAATTATGTTTTAGTACGTGTACATAATTGTTTCTATATATGTTCCACTACAGTCATATGGTTGTTTCGACATTGAGTATCCAACGTCTCCTCAGGAGGAAAGAGCAAGAACTGAAACTGAAATCATCCGCTGTCTATATTTGATTCATTGTTGTTGTGAGGTTGGTTGGGGTTATTGATAATAAAGGATAGATGTCTTTCGTGCTGACCGTTAGACTTTTGAAGAATTTGGTGTGTAAAGGTAAATGGTTGATTAATGGCATTATCTGTTAGAATGTACGTTTTTATTGGTTGGGTATATCTTTTGGTTAGAATTTCGAAGAACATGGTGTGTGAAGGTTGATTATTTGGTCAGTTGTGCGTGTGTGTGTGGGTTTTTTTTTGTGATTAGAGAACCCATCCTGTTTGTTGATCTTAAGAATTTTTAGGACAGTAGCGTTGTAGGCTAGTATCTGATTAATGAGTGTCTGTTGTTACTAGATAGATTTTATGTATTCTCTTTTATCTAGTGGTCAGGCTGTCTCACTTGGGGGTTCCTTATATGGACGTAATAGGGGTGGGGTGTTTATTTCGTACGGAGTATTTTTTGTGTAAGTAAATATTCACAGCTCTATACATTATATATCGAGCACTGTTTTAAATTAATATTTTGGACGGTGAAAAAAATTCTTTTTTCTTTCCGTACTCACTCGGATATATATATATATATATATATATATATATATATATATATTATCGTTTTTTGCACTATTATAAGAACTGCAACCATGAAACTTATGAATATCGTTTCTTATGTTTTTGTCGATGAGTGCATCAAATTTGATTAAAATCGGACCACTCCTTTAATAACCCGATTTTTTCGATTACCGATTTTTGATATTTATCGGGGGTACCTCAACACAAAACCTAGCTAAGAACACTTAAAAGAGCAGCTCAAAGACCATCACAGAAATAGGATTCTTAGTTTCAGTCACAAGTGCGAAGTCAGAAGGGTCGCATGCAATCACATGATGATTTCTACGATTCATCTCGGCAACCTCAGTAAACATCTTTTCGTCAACAAACACGAGAACCTTTCCTGCAACTTGATGCTTGATGAATGAGAAACACTTTGAGCATCACTCGGCTCTGATTATTTTTACCATGGTCGTTAAGAGGTGACGATATTGTCGAAGATAGCGACTCATGACAAGGGTCTTGTTCACAGCTCTGGGCAACGTGGAAAGGCCAACGTTGCGTTTTAGTGCAAGCATTGTCATGGATTGATTATCTTTAATTGAGGTCAGCGAGAAACCTTGGCTTCCCCTTGGATGCACACCGAGTCTTATGGTCTTTTCTACAAACTTTGCCTTCTTTAAATTGTTTAAACACGCAATAAACTGTTGCTTTGTGAAAGTTTCATCAGTTTAAGACTGTTCTCGGCAGTATGCACGGTGCGTACCTAAACTGTAATAGCAGAAGGATTCTGTTGTTCCTCCACTTTCTGCTACTGATTTTTGTTAACAGCCTCCGCAAAGATGAGGACAGCAGTCCGAATAATGTAAATAGTATAAAAGTCTTAATTGATATAGAAAGAGAAAACACCGGAGACAAAATTGTTGCATTCATTACAAAAACATTGCAGCTATCGGAGGAGAATTCTAGAAGTGAGTATGGTAAAGTGGTTGCAAATAGAAGAAAACAGTTGCAATAACAACGGGAAATAACAACGGAACTGTAGTGTGTAAAATCACGTGGCACAGTTACTAAAGATAAACGATCTGGAATGAGTGAAGAAATAAAGGAAGCGGACAAATTAGACGATAAGAAAATTCAGTACCAGCAGTTTTTAGCCTAATATTAAACGGCGTAGGAATTTTAAAGGGACTAAGGTGGCAAAAGCAATGGGGTAAAAATGAACGACAAAAAATAAAAGAAAAGGAAGAACTGTCCAGGGAAAGAATGACTGCAATGTCAGTATTAATTAACTCAGGCGATGAAAGCAGTGAAAAATGAGGTGAATTTTCGATTTTTGCAGAGTGTTTTTTTTTAATCGTATCACCCCAAGCAAGGCGGTAACGCCACTGGTGTGCAGGGGGCTACATAAGAGTTAAAAGATTAGGGCTACAGAAAAGTAAAAAGATTTAGATAGGAGAGAGTGAAGAGGGTGAAGAGAAAGACGAACTAGTTAGAAAGAAGCAAGAGAAGGATGGGGATACAGATGTGATGACAGTTGCAAAGATGGAGAAAAAGGAAAGAATATACAGGGTGGTGGTGTATAAAGAACTAGAGCCAAGTGGTTAAGAGATAAGTATTGACATTGCATTTAAATTTCTGGAGGTTGTAGCCGTCAGGAAAGCAAGAATATGGAAGCGAGTTCCACAGGCAGGAAGTGCGAGAGAAGACGCTGCTGGAGTAGAATTGTCGTCTTTCGTAGAGAAAAGCGATTCGGTTAGCAAAAGAAAACGGAATTGAGGTTGTTGGTTAAAAACGGATTTTTGAGTTCTGTCATTCAAAATGGTAGAATTGTTAGGGACCCGGAGAGAATAAATTGTGATATATGTTTGAGAAAAAGAAACGAACATTGGATAAGTATGTATAGAACAAACACGCAGATAATTATGAAAAACCGAAAAGAATCTTTTTTAGTGGATGGGATTTATTGTGGAACTGAAAAAAAAATGTCTAAGGTAGAATCTACTTGAGAATCTAAAGGAAATAACATAATGAAGGAATTAAAAAGTTATGTTGGTATGGAATATAGAACCTTCAATTACTAGTGTAATATAACAATCTGGCCCCACCCGAGGAAGGCTGATGCAAGCGAGGGTGTTTCCGGTCGTTGAAAGGAACGGATGTCGTTTGACCTTATTTCCGGCAGCAGCGGAAATAACTACAGAGGCAAACAGAACAGGTGTCTCTGAGAATTACGTGGGCGTGCGTGGGCGAGGCAAAACCGGAAGAAAAAGTCCCGGTTCTGGAAGATTATAAAAAGACCTCGGCACACGGATTCGCCAGTAGAGGAGCAACAGAGATCGGCCGGTGAAGAGAGAGACACAACAGATAATACTACACTCCCGTCAACCCATTAGAAGCGCGCTCTCTCAATTCTCTGTTCCCTATGCTACACGGTTCATCGTCATTAATAAAAATATAACTTTATATTTTTATATATATGCGTGTTTGTTGTTTGTCGATATATAACACTAGGCGAAAAATATCAAAAGAAAAGAAAATGAGACAACATGAAAAGGCAGACCTCGAACTATCTGCTAAATCTGTTTAAATGAGGACGGGGCCTGGTCGAAAATGATCACGTGAAAACGAGCCAAATAAAATTAAGAATAAATGAAATAAGGAGCGAAGTTCCAAAGATGTGATTGATATAAAAACAACTCAAACATTCAAGATCGAACAGTTTGACAGAAAAGATAAGTAGGGGAAATGTATTTTCCGGAATAAAAGATGAAATCTGCTGTAACATGACGGATATATTTGTCAGAACGTCAGGTTTTCATTTGATAAACCATGATTTATGAACGGAACGGTAAAATCCATGGATCAGAACAAGAACAAAATGTTCATCTCTTCGACAGACGTATACGCAGACCATTCTATATTAATGAATTATGAAAAATAAATTTCTTACATAGGATCTATTTTTAATACATCATATTTATTACTTATAAGCGTTATTTTTAGTGGATACATGTTTTGGAAATTGGCTCCAATTTTTGTTTCAAACAGTGTATCGATATACGCATACCGGATAAACTCTCTATCAAGGGGCTCATTCGCGAATGCGCAGGACGATAGATGTAATTACACTATATTTAAAAAAATAAGCTGTATTACAAATACGTGTATCAACGAAAATAAAATTTCAAGAAATAAAGTGTCATTTATTTGCATATGATAACTTCAGCATATTTGTGATTTTTTTAGTAAATGTTGGTTCACAACTTAGCATTATTTAGAATCTGTATTTTGCATAAAACATTAGGATAGAGAGTTTTATTAAAGTAGAATACCAGATGGTGCATTTTTCGTTAATACGATTTCTCGAAGATTCTTAAATGTTCGAATATATATATATATATATATATATATATATATATATATTGTCATCCGCAGACAGATCTGTTTCGCGGTATCACAGCTAATCAGTACGGTTAGACTCCGATTGTTTTTTTTTACCCAGGATTGAAACCCGACCGAAATGGCCTCAGTCGGCGATTCTACCCCTGGGCTATGGGCGTTCGGTGGAGGTAGGCAGACATTTTAGCTCATATCATTATACGCGCCCAATAGCTAGAGCTCTCTAATTCATTTCACTGAATGAGCGATGCTTACACGCCAGAGTAGCTACTGTTTATCAAAGTCTACTATTTCCCCAGAGTGCTCAATCAGGGTGTGAGAGCGTAAATATTGTCATCCGCAGACAGATCATCAGTACGGTTAGACTCCGATTGCTTTTTTACCCAGGATTGAAATCCGACCGAAATGGCGTCAGTCGGCGACTCTACCCCTGGGCTATGGGCGATCGGTGGAAGTAGGCAAACTCTTTAGCGCATATCATACGCGCCCAATAGCTAGAGCGCTCTAATACATTTCACTGAACGAGCGATGCTTACACGCCAGAGTAGCTACTGTTTATCAAAGTCTACTATTTTTCCAGAGTGCTCAATTAGGGTGTGAGAGCGTAAATATTGTCATCCGCAGACAGATCTGTTTCGCCGTATCACAGCTCATCAGTATATATATATATACAAATGAATAAGGAACGAAGAAAACAGTTCTCAATATAGAAATAGAGCTATGAATATATATATATATATATTGTTACGCGTATGCATTTATATCTAAAAATAATATTAATAATGCTTAAAAAGTTGTAGTAATATATGTTTCCTGTTTTGAATTCAACACAAATTGTATGGTAGTAAATATTTTATTTGGTATTTTATATGTAAATTAAGTATTTGTTTGATTTTTACATCTGAGTTTTTGTCAATCATTTTTTTCATTTGTTACATTTAATACGTAATATATATATATATATATATATATATTTGGGTAGCAGCCTTTTTTTAAAGCATATTTCATCATTGATTACAGCGAACTAGGATGATTTAATCCATAGTTTTTCCAACATTTTAACATTTTACCATTTTTTTAGTTAAAGAATAGAAATAATTGGCCCTGATTATTTTTGCCGCGAACACTTCCGGTCAATGCTTTAGCCATTCTCAATAGTATTGCATTAGGTATATTTCTTCTCTGTGTATTGTACTACATAGATTTTACTGTGTAAAGATTCTTGTAAAGAATTTTGGTGCAGTCAAGTTCCATGCGTGGCTGGGTTAATGTGAGAATTACTTTTGTTTTTAGAAAACACTTAACATGTCATTTGCACAATTGAACAGTATCAGACTGACGGCAGAACGGCATTTAATCATAAAAGCCTTCTCTAATAATAAGAATAATAAGATGTCGACGGTTACGTGATTTAAAAAAAAATTGTCATCAACCAGAATTTTTTTTTGGATTCTGTCAAATTACGGCTTAAGAATTATAATATATATATATTATTATATTATTATGCCTCCAGCGTCACCTTCATCTTTGATAAGATCGTCCAGCATTCATTTCCATACAGAGAGACAAATATTACATAACAATCTAGCACATTGTTTTTGTTTCTAATAATTTTTCCTGTCTTTCAATTCTCTGGCACGCTTCTGAAATGCGTCTTTGGCCATGCCAATGCCTCTTTGGATCTTCATATCGCACTTCCCATCCTCTTTCAAAATAATTCACAAATATTTGAATTTATCTTCTAATATATATATATATATATATATATATATATATATATATATATATATATATCATCATCATCATTCTGCGGCCTCAGCCGAGATTCAAAATCTTGTCAGTAGCTGAACACTTGATGCTTCGCTAGAGCTACAAAGGTGTTTTTATGGTGACACTATCACTAGATGGGTTGCCTACCACGGCTTAAGAGAGGCCCATTCACGCTCATTGAGAGAAGGATATCCCGCGCCAGTTTCTCAACCTGGTATTTTTTACAACCTCGCAGTAATATATATATATATATTTATTATATCAAAAAAAATTAAAAATTCAGCGAGAAAATTCTCGCTTCTTCAGCAAGGATCAAAAACAAAAATTTATTAATTCAAATATGGTGCAAAAATTCACATACCGGAACGAGCCCAAAATATATCCATACAGAGAATGTTTTAAAAAAATTCAGGGATTAAAAAAAAAAATTAGAAAAAGTATCGTCTAGACATAAAAAAAACACAGAGGGGTAGAGATAGAAGACGATTAGATTACGTCCGTTTTAAAAAACGAAAAATCAAAATTTTACCGTTTGATAAGAATAGATTTGGTGCGGAAGAAAGGACACATGGGTTAGACAGAGGAAAGTTCACGATGAAATAAGACATAAAAAAAATTGTTCGTATCCAAGGTGACGAATACCGACTTCAGATTGTGAAATGAAAGGAAAAGCTATATAAAAAAAGAAACGTTAGCAGGAGCAAAGAATAGAAAAGAGAATATATATTATATACAAGCAGTATAACCCGGCGTTGCTCGGGTGTAATGAAAGCTTTAAAACTAATCCATGGTTCTGGAGCTTAGAGTCAGCCTAAAGAATATTTGAAATAATAAAATAACTGCGACAATTTACTAACCGCACCTAATATATATATATATATATATATATATATATTGTGTCGAGGCAGCAGATAATTTTCTAAACATATATTGTTAAACTAGCAGTATAACCCGGCGTTGCTCGGGTGTAATGAAAGCTTTAAAACTAATCCATGACCCTGGAGCTCAGACTCTTTGGGCGTTGGCTAAAAAGCAATAATTGTTTCCATTTAAAGCGAAACCGTAGACTGAAGGAGAAATGAATGGACATTTTAATTTCTTCAGCGGATGAAACAAATACGTTTAAATTCGCTGCAGACACTTAAAATATAATCTCTCTATATAAAAGGCAATCAGTGAGTCTGTGTATAATTGTTCCCTATGCATGCATTCATTTTTTAATATTTCTTTTGTTTCAAAATTACGGGGAAAATTATTCACATCTTTCTTTTGACAAAATGAATTTGTAAAACGTCGGAATACAAATTAAATATAAAGATTCATTTTTTTTTAATAAAAAATATTTTAGTCGCTTTTGATACGTGTGATTTGATTTCTGTGACGTAATCTAGCAACCATCTTAAATCTTAGATGTTTTACGGAGCAAATGTAAAAAATCGATTCAATTGGCCAAAAATTGCGAAAGGGAAAATTGCTGAACTTAAACTCAAAAAGTATGTGTCGACATGGCTTCCCCTGTAGATATGTCTCCCTAAAATGTTTGAATGGTGTAGTTTAAAAAATGTAGGCGTACATAGGGAACAGTCACACACAGACTCACAGATTGCCTTTTATATATACTAGCAGTATAGCCGGCGTTGCTCGGGTGTAATAAAAGCTTTAAAACTAATCAATGGTCCTGGAGCTCAGACACTTTGGACGTTAGCACGAAAGACTAAAAAGCAATAGTTGTCTCCAGTTAAAGCGAAACCGTAGACTGAAAAAAATGAATGGATGTAAGTCAAATTTTGATTTCCTAGTACAGATATAAAATAAGTTTTTTTCGTCGTAAACTGAATTTTTAAATAAGTCCTCAGAGTAAATGGTATCATGGCTGAGACTAAGAACTACAATTATACCTACTTAGAGCCAAACCCGAAGCAAAAACTAAAATAAAAGTGCTGAAAAAATGCAGACACACAGGCAAATAAACAGACGCACACACACACAAACATCTTGCCTTTTATATATATATATATATATTATCGATTTTCTGCACTATTGTAAAAACTGTAACCTTGACACTTCTAAATATCATTTGTTATGATTTTGTTTATGAGTGAATCAAATTTGATTAAAATCGGACCACTCCTTCTATAACCCGATTTTTTCGATTATCAATTTTCGATATTTATCAGGGGGTACCTCGACACAAAACCTAGCTAAGAACACTCGCAGACGCTTGTAGTACAACTGTGTAAATTTTCAAGAAAATCGATTTAGCTGTTTCGGAATCTATAGGTAACGGACACACACGCACATACACACACACAAAGTTCCATTTATAAATAAGTTTAGATTATATACTTAGTTCTGTTAAAATTTAACAAAACAAATTTGGTTTAAGATAATAATAATATGGGTGGACAATGAGCGGAAGGCTAATATTATGACTACATTCATCAACTTAAACAAAAAAACGTACAGAAGATTTACAGGAGATTTCGAAGTCATCTTGACGCCTGATTGAAATCAATTGTGATTTTATTGAATAAATTTACTATTAAGTATTCTAAGATACTTTTGTGTCTTTTGGATATACTAGTCATATAGTTAAGTGCCATACGTGATACACGCTTGGGTGTTCCTGTCTGGAAAGAAATTTGACTGAGTGGGCAGAAGATTATCCCGCAGTAGGTTGCCATTACTTTCTGTGGTAGACTGGTTGCCAGCCATGGCTATAGAACAAAATCTGTTCTGTAATTTAACCCATAGCTGGAGAGAAGAGACGGATTAATGCGTTTCCCAAAAGTATTTGCGCTTAAGTAAATGCAACGAATTCAACTGGAATTCGAACTCGGCTCTTCGGTTTTTCGTTCCGAGCCGATATCCACTGCACTATAAATCTGCAAAAATGATATGTCAGTGTTATTTTTATTTTTGCGTAATTTAAACGACAATTTATGTATCGCAACCTGTAGAAGATAAAATGATTATTCATGGTTGTAACTACTATGTTGAGAAACATCAGAGACAGTGATAGAAGGCGCTTCCTTCATCCCACCTCTGAGAGTAAGGTTAGAAGGTGAAAAATAATTCGTCGCACATAGGGACCCGGAAACGCTTATGGATTCCACGCAGTCTGGAAAGTACGGTCGCCCAAATAAGACAACAGTACTCAATTCTTGGTCTAGCCCATTTTGTAAAGTTAGAGGATAGCACATAGTTTTAGGTACTTACTGTGGCAATAGAGGGAGCTGACCAATTTATCTAAATTTTTAACGATGTTTAGAGAACAGAAGGCGAATTGGCATGGCGAAGGACGCGTTCCAGAAGCGGAGTAGAGGATTAAGAGACAGGAAAATCACCCTAGAAACAAAGAAAAGAGTACTGGATTGCTATGTGATGCCAGTTCTTCAATATGGCAGTGAATGCTGGACAATATCATCAAAGATGATATAAAAACTTGAAGCAATTGAAATGTGGTTCTTGAGAAAGATGCTGCGGATATCATGGATCGAGCATGTGAGCAATGAGGAGGTTCTGGAAATGATGGAATCGAAAAGGAAATTAATACTGAGCTCAGGAAGAGGCAGCTAAAGTTCTTGGAACATGCAATGAGGAAAGATGGATTGGAGAACCTCATACTAACAGGGCAGATAGAGGGAAAAAGAGACAAGGGAAACCAGCGGATAACATACTTGAAGGACCTGATCAGGCGGATGACAGAATGAGAGTTGTGTGGCGTAACAGGAAAAGTTCCTGAAACATGCAATGAGGAAGAAGGACTTGAAGAACCTGGTACTAACAGGCCAGATAAAGGGAAAAAGAGACTGGGGAAAGCAGCGGATAACATATTTGAAAGGCTTGAGCAGGTAGTTGACAGAACGGAGTTGTGTGGTCTAACAGAAGGAAACGTTCTAAGAGGCACCAGGGATAGAGAGACATGGAAAGCTATGATCGCCTACGTCCTGAAAAGTCAGGTAACATAGAAGAAGAATAAGTATCTGGGGATTGTTTTAATTATTTATTCTCCTCATCCACTTATGTAGAATTCTGTCTCTAAGTTTCAAATACTGATTGGTAAATATTAAATTTCTAACAATTTACACATCTAAGGATTTAAACATTTATCGCGTACAAGGCATTCCGTGACAGGTAGAGTTTATATACAGGGAGATTTAAAAGTAACTCCCTATTTTATGTATGACTAGGCTGCCAGGAACCATGACCATTGGACTTTTTTCTTTGGTGTTGGTTAAAAAATCAATCAACTATAACAAACCAAGATTTTGTAAGAACCTGATTGGTTGATTGTTTTGTTTTTACGGTAAATCAACCTCGGCGGGTCATTTATTGAAAGCTGAACTTTATTTATTTATTACTGGTAATACCTTTTTCTTTCAACAATTTATTGTTGTTTATATAAGTTTTTGTGTCTAGTAATACATTTTTCTTTTCGAGTATCAAGATTCATTGGGATTTGTTTTTAAGGGCATGGTTCCCAAATCCTACCCTTGTTACTTAACCCATAACTGGAGGGAAGGGACGGATTAATACCTTTCCCAAGGGTATCAGTCCTTAAGTGAATGCAGTGTATTCAACTAGAATTCGAACTCGGTTTTTCTTTCCTAGTTGATATCCACGATATTCACTGCACCACAACGCACATCCGTCACTATACGCTTACAGCACCTGGTATTCCCAAGCGGTCATCCATCTAAGTACTGACCAAGCACAACGTTTCTTAACTTCGGTGATCGAGTGAGAACCGGTGTATTCAGCGTGATAGGCCGTAAGCCGTAAGAACCTGAAGTGCGAATACAAGAAGTTATATCTTCCAAACCATTCCATGCTACTGGTGAAATCGATTTATGGGTGACTGGAGAAGATATTAGCAAAATTTGGTGCTCATATTAAATTTTAATAAAACTTCATGCTAAAAGCTTTCCTCTTATAACCACTTCTTGTAAAAATCATAGTTAATAGAGAGTTACTTTTCAGTCACCTTGCATATGTATATATTTTACATTTTACTGATGTAAACGTTTTTTTTCTTTTGCAAGGTTATAAAATATTATACCTAACATGAAGAGAAGCTCGCAATACATTAGCATTTCATCATCAAACTCTTCAACTTCAGGTATTAATTTCAAATTTTCATTGGTACATTATTATTTAAATTAAGTATCATGAAATTAAGAGTCATGAAAAACTATAAATCATATACATTTGAAAACAATTATTAGAATGCAATAATGATCAATCCGCATAACAATTTTCAATGTGTATTTATTTGGATAATTCCTGTCAATTTATTGGTATATTTTCTTTCTCATCTGCAATGGGAAGAGAGATAAATCAACTTAATATTGTAAATTTATGAGTGATCTTTTCCTTTAGTCGTTTTAACATTCTAAACAAATAAATGTTTTATTTGCATTTAGACAAAATTAATTCCCTAGCCAAACAAAATGTTCCTTTACGTCGACGTTTGTTAGATTACAGTTTTACTTGTCCAAGCTTTTCAAGTGAGGTACTCAAATACCTTTGTCTATTAAGTGATCGTCTTGCTTAAAATTGGTTCTGAAATAAGCTTCATCGTTGCTGTTTTTGTCGTTCCGTTGCTAACATTTCTTCTTTGGAGAGGTATTTCCATTAAACATATACAATTTTTAACATGAAAAGATTTTTAAGCACAAACCGATTTATATAGTACCAGAAGTAATCAATGAATTATAGATAGCATTAAACAAAAAATAATAAAATAAATAATCATAAATAAATAAATAGAATGGGTTAACTAAAGAGTTTATAAACTTTATTTTCGTTGTAAATTATTTATTATAGTGTAAATTATTTATAATTTATAGTGTAAATTATAGTGTAAATTATAGTGTAAATTATAATTTATAGTGTAAATTATAGTGTAAATTATAGTGTAAATTATAATTTATAGTGTAAATTATAATTTATAGTGTAAATTATAGTGTAAATTATTTATTATTAATAAATAGAATGGGTTAACTAAAGAGTTTATAAACTTTATTTTCGTTGTAAATTATTTATTATAGTGTAAATTATTTATAATTTATAGTGTAAATTATAGTGTAAATTATAGTGTAAATTATAATTTATAGTGTAAATTATAGTGTAAATTATTTATTATTAATAAATAGAATGGGTTAACTAAAGAGTTTATAAACTTTATTTTCGTTGTAAATTATTTATTATAGTTTTATTGAATCTCATTATATTATTTCAAGACTTGTTTTATAGCATTTCAATATTAATACTTTCTAAAAATTGTCATTTTTGACGGCACAGGTACTATACTAGTAATAATAATTATAATAATATAAATATTGATATATATTTAGAAATGAATTCGGTAATTATAAAAAAAAACACAAAATTATATTGTATAACTGGCATTTTTGAAAACAACTAGCAGTATAGCCCGGCGTTGCTCGGCTGTAATTAAAATTTTAAAACTAATGCATGATACTGAAACTCAGACTCTTTGGATGTTGGCACGAAAGACTAAAAAGCAATATATAAAAGGACTGAAAAAAATACAGACATACAGACAGATAAACACACACACACACACACACACACATCTTGCCTTATATATATATATTATCGATTTTCTGAACTCTTGTAAGAACTATAAAGTTGAAATTTCTGAATATCGTTTCTTAAGTCTTTGTCTATGAGTGTATCAAATTTGATTAAAATCGGATCACTCCTTCTATAACCCGATTTATGGCTCTTTACAGATTTGTTTATTATTTGTGAAGTGTTGTGACTTCTTGAAAAAGATAGAGCTGTATTTTCTAGTGTTTTCACCGGGTTTCAAATTTCTAGTGTTCCAAAAATACCAAATGTTCGCTTGTGCGCAGGTGAAGCAATATGAATTGCCAGTACCTAGATGGGTGACCACTTGGGAATACCAGGCCCTGTAAGCTTGAATGCGCGGATAGTCTAATGGACAATGGCTCCGAATTGTTAATAGTGCAGCAGAAATAATAATCTTTCACTTGGGGATACAAGCACCAAATTTGGTATACATGTGCTCTAGGACCGATTCTCTCAGGTTACTTACGTAGGAAAACAAAATAGCTGCCATTTTTAAGATGGCCGCCATTTGAAATGGTATGAATCTGTGTTTTAGCTACATTTTGAAGAAATAATCTTCCTTCTAAAATTCTATGCTTCAAAATATGTTTTTGAGTTAGAAAAAAATATTTCTGCACTTACAAAATCGTAAATATGAAATATTAAGATGACATGGCCGGAATATAATCACGACAGGCTTTTCAGTGCCATATTCTGCAAAAATAAAAATAACACTGATCACCAAAAAATAAAAAAAATGAAACTGTATCGAGAAACCAAACATCTTTTTTAGCCAATTTAAGAGCGCTGAATCTGAAGATGATCTTCCTTTTTCTTATTTAGCTAACGTTTTCTAGAAATATTGTTTCACTTGAAATAAAGAAAATAGTGATGCACCGCTATTTTTCGTTGCCTCGTTTTGGTTCTATGTATAAGCGTTTATTTTATTTCAACCAATCACTACGTTTCTTTCAAAAATTCTTTAACGAACATTTTCCTTATCTCTTCGTTTATTTCACCCTTACTCTTCATTTTCTTCACTCTTTGGATTAAATCGCCTATATCTTTCATTTTAGGTCATTATTGCATTTTTCATATTATACATATTTTTTATTCTGACTGAGATTTTAATTCAACCATTTCTTTCTGTGCTGTTTTATATATATATATATTATTCAGTCAGATTATTCTCTACATAATTTGGGTTAATGTTCCCTTCAGCCTTTCTATGTGTGATTCGATCTGACTAACCATACGGGAATTTCAAACTGAACACTTTATTTAATATAATGAAGTAGTTTCACGATCCGCTGACAATATCCAGGTATATTCTCGTTTAATTTTTACTATTCATCAGTTATTGTTGGTCTTATTGTCACAGAGTCTAGATAACCCGGCCCCAGGATTGAACTCATAGTTACTAATTCAAATAATTAAAATAAGTAAAAAACTGTGATAACCTCTTATTACAGAATTTTATTCAAGATGTCTTGGTTTTTATTTTCAATTTCTCTTTCTTTTCATTTATCTGTTGTTTACGAGTAATAAACTTTTTGTTTTACATGTTGCAACTCAAATGTTCATATATATAATTTGCTACATGCCTCTATCGAAATGTGTATTCTGACACTTTTAGCAACGACATCCAAATTTAACTTTGAAGATGTCTTCTTTTATTCCATCTATATATTTCTTAATCACAACTTTCCTCCACCTTTTCTCGATCAATATTCTCTATTCACATTAAACCCCCTAATCCCAGCCGCTGTTTCTCTCTCTCTCCCTTTCTCTCTCTCTCTCTCTCTCTCTCTCTCTCTCTCTCGTAGTTTTACTCCTCTTTCTCTGTTTTTTTTTCTTTTAGCTTCGCTGATTGGGTTCTTTTTACTTTTCTTTATCCTTTCTTTCATTTCATTACAATTTTCTCCCGTTTCTCTCTTTTTTGGTTTCTCTTTTCTTTCTTGAACATAAACATACAAATACAAACACGCATGCGCAAGGAAATTGTTTCAAAAAAAGAAAATAATT
This sequence comes from Ascarosepion bandense, assembly GCA_037127315.1. Taxonomy (NCBI): domain Eukaryota; kingdom Metazoa; phylum Mollusca; class Cephalopoda; order Sepiida; family Sepiidae; genus Ascarosepion; species Ascarosepion bandense. The sequence goes on from JBBBDQ010000390.1 coordinate 3,381,143, forward strand.
AATCATTTCAGAGATCACTGAGGTGTGTTTTCATTGCAGGCGACATAGCCGTAAGCCTTTCAGCGTTCAATGGAGACGGTCGCATTGAAGAAGCCAAGATAAACATTTGAAATAAATACAATAGTTGTACGGATGAGCAGACGAGGATTAAATGAATTGCTTTCTTCCAACCATTTGACTTCGCTTGTTACTGTTTCTTTTATTAATTTGTTATTTACCAAGTGCAGTTAGTGAAAGTATAATTGTATGATATAAAATCGAATATTTCAGTTGTAGACCAGGAGAAAACAATTGGTACAATTATTTTGAAGTTTTTATAAGTTTTATATAAGAGATTGTACATTAATAAAAATAACGTTTTTGACTGTTTTCTTGTAGTAAAGACAGAGATTTTCTTATTTTAGAACAGCTCGTTATAGGTTGTTCGAAAAACACCCCAAACTATTTTTCAAAGAATTACAATGGAATAATTGTATTTTATGCTTTATTTGGAAAACTTATTAAGAGAGTTCTATATTTTCTTAACGATCGCATTTCAGACGGAAAGTAGAAAAGATAGACCGGTTATTTGTAACTGAACTACCGCCTTATTAATTTGTGACAGATGCCTTTCAATAAAGAAATTTTATCCCAAGTCTTAGTTTCAGATGATGCAAACCTGAGTATGTAAATTTTGTAGTTTGAGATCAACTTTTATAAGTGTCAGTTTTAACGTGTCCTTTACAATCAAATCTTTTTTTTTTTTTTTTTTAATCATATCACCCCAAGCAAGGCGGGAACGCCACTGATGCGCAGGGGGCTACGTAAGGGTAAAAAGAATGGAAAAGAGAAAGCTGGAAACCACATCCTAAACAGGAAACAAGGGATGAGCCTCTTCACCTGTTCAATAAATGTGGGTGGAGTGTGAACCGGGCGATAGTTTAGTCTATCTACTCCAATTGAAAAAAAAAATAAATAAATAAAAATAAAAATAAAAAAGGAAAAGAGTGAAAAGATTGGAAAAGAGAAAACCGGAAACCGCATCCTAAACAGGAAACAAGGGATGAGCCTCTTCACCTGCTCAGTAGATGTGGGTGGAGTGTGAACCTACAGATAAATTTGTTATTCATCCCATAGGACTGATTCTCTTATTCGACATTTATGATGGATGGAAAATGTATTAGTAAAAATGTATGACAAAGTAGAGAATGTTTTCTTGTCACGCGTTGTGTTCTTTAGTACTTCATTGGATTAAATTTGTTATGTTGGTGAGACTACACATGAGAACGAGCGAGGGATGCTGGGAATTTTATTCTTTTTATTTCAATTAATTATTTTTTTTTAATTTAGTCGTTTTCATTTAGGTTTCTTTTTTTTTCATCACTTTTGTTAAAAGATATCCCACACTATGACAATATATGTTCTGCCAGGAATGGTAAAATGTTGTAAGATTACTGGTGAAAATTTGTTGTAGATGACCTTGCAATCAAGACACTCTGTAGATATTTCTGTCATATATTAGCCTATAAATCAAACAAAATTTGAATTGTATAAAATTGCTGAACTTTTACGAGATAATTTTTATTAGAATAATACTCTATGTTTGAATGTTCAGACGTTTGCTGAAGAAAGAAAGGTAATAAAATTAAAGAAAAGCGAGTAATAAATAATTTGTTTGAAATCTAAACTTATTTATAAATAAATGTGTGTGTATCCGTTACCTATAGACTCCGAAACGGCTGAACCGATTTTCTTGAAAATTTACACAGTTGTACTATGAGCGTCTGCGAGTGTTAGCTAGGTTTTGTGTTGAGGTACCCCGGATAAATATCGAAAATCGATAATCGAAAAAATCGGGTTATAAAAGGAGTGGTCCGATTTTAATCAAAGTTGATACACTCATAGACAAAGACATAAGAAATGATATTCAGAAGTTTCAAGGTTGCAGTGCTTACAATAGTGCAGGAAATTTGATATCTATACCAGGAAATCAAAATTTGACTTACATCCATTTATTTTTCTTTCAGTCTACGGTTTCGCTTTTACTGGAAAAAACTATTGCTTTTTAGTCTTTCGTGCCAACGTCCAAAGAGTCTGAGCTCCAGGACCATAGATTAGTTTTAAAGCTTTCATTACACCCGAGCAACGCCGGTCTATACTGCTAGTTATACGATACAATGAAAGCAAATTACAAACAGTCATAAATAAATGTGTTTTTGTTGCAACCAGCGCCCTAAATAAAAAAGATGCAAATTCAGTTCAAAGATTCGGCTACAAAGTGAGCAAAGCTTACTATAAGCATATAGTCATACTTTTAAATAGAGAAAAAGCATGAGTTAAATTGTTGACAACAAGAAATTTGTTGTTGTCCTGTACTATATTTGACTTAAGTCATGAAATACAAGGTGCAATAGAAATACCTCCAACATATACCTCCCAAAAATAACTACCATAAATTAGTAAGATATCAGTGGCAAAGGCTTCTTCCTCTAGTCAATGTTATACCGTGAGGAGTATTTCTGTCGCACCCTTTATAATAGGGAAAACACCTTTCTTATTGTATATCTATATATTCCTATTTTCTTTTGTTTACTTCATGTGTTTTGTATTTTTCCGCTGAATTTTGGATATATGCATTGTGGTGCAGTGGATATTTAAACTCGGAACGACAAATCGGGGAACCGAGTTCGAATTCTTATTGAATTTCTTGCATTCACTTACGCACAAATAATCTTTGGAAAGGTATTAACCCGTTTTTTTCCTTCAGTTATGGGTTAAATAATAGGACAGTTTAGGTTCTATAGCCTTGGCTGACAACCAGTCTACCGCAGAAAGCAATGGCAACCTACTGCGGGATAATCTTCTGCCCAGTCAGTCATGTCTCTTTCGAGACATGAACGCCAAAAGTGTGTATCACGTATGGCACTTAACTGACTAAACTGAGTGAATTTCCATCATATAAAACTAATAGAATTTGAAAAGTAGTTAGAAAATTTACTTTTTTTTCATAATTGTGAAAACGAATAATATAATGATTGAAAATCAATGATATATTGATTGAAATACATGTGACAATAAAGGAGAACTAGAGAACTTGTTGGTGATAAATTATTTTACAAACCCTTTTTCACAGACAAAACGTCGCGAGTCCCTTTCACGAACTACATTCCCTGCTTACAACAGTCCTGACGTTTCCAGCTACGAATCACCATGCCATGAACACTTAAATGAATCAAGGTCGTTCTTTTCGTATTCTATTAGAAATAAGGAAGTTTTATTTGGTCAGCGAGGTCTAAAGAACAGCTGTTTTGGAGAACACACTCCCGGGAGGACGCTTTCCCGATCACTACAACCATAACATTTTAAAGTGCAAGTTTAGCCGTTATCTTTCTTATATAATCTCAGGAACTGCCCTTCTTAACTTCTCTTACGATCATACAACACAACAACGTAACCATGAGCGGCTTTTGGGTCTTGTATTGAGTAAACATTAGTATAAAAATAGTATGAGGAATCTAAGCATGTCATTAAACGAAAAAATTAGTAAGGCATTTTGTAGAAGAACAAGAGCGATTGTACGCACTGAACTGAATAATTGTAGTTCATAGTTTCAAAATTATTCACAGGGATATATGAAAAAAGAAAAGTGTTTCCAATTTAAAAGTATACCTGAATTTCCATAATATGCACTAACAGGAGGTGGGTGTTTATCATTTTTATATTGAAAGCAAAGCTGTAATTTAATAAGCTAGCCTGAAAAACAATCGCAACCGAGTAAAAGCTAATTAAAGACATTTTCGTGGATGCTACAACTTAACTGTGTCGAAAATTTTTTAAAATAATACTTATTTATAAAAGAACAATACATTTCTGAAGTAAATATTAGGTTGTCCCAAAAGTTCGTAAACACTTGCAAAAAATTGAAATTTTACTCGCCAAGTAATCTAAGGTTACCAGAAAACACTTGTTAAAAGTTGAAATTTTACTCGCAAAAACAATAAAAATATTGCTCAAAATAAAGACCATCATTTCCCAAGACTTTCTGTCATCGATCTGCAAGCTTTCGGATCTGGCCAAAGTACCATTCAGCCGGCTTCGAATTCTTGACACGTTTCATCGACTTCATCAAACGAGTCGAATCGAGGGCCCTTCAAAAAGTGTTGCATTGAGTAGAAAAGGCCGTAGTCTGATGGAGCACAGTCAGTGACTGAAGGCTGGATGTGTCAGGACCTCGACGCTGTCCAGCTCTTCAAACTTGTCTTTGGTTTTCCTGGCGGTATGTGGCTTGGCATTGTCCTGCTGCATCAAAGCGAGCTTTCGGTTGATCAGAGCCGGGTACTTTTGCTTCAACTTTTCGCAGACCCGCTCAAGTTGCTGACAGTAAAGTTGGGCATTGATGGCACGACTATTCGGAACCAACTCAAAATGCACGATTCCTTCAAATTTCCACCAAACACACAACATGACTTTCTTGCCGAATCGATCTTGTTTTGGAACCGACGGTGTCTCTTGCCTTTTCTGAACCCATCGCTTGTCTCGATTGTGCTGGACCAGATAGACCCATTTCGCAAGTGTTTACGAACTTTTGGACAACTTAATAATATCACGTGAAGAAAAGCAAAAATCTATAAGCAACGAATTCAGCTAACTTAATAAAACAGCTAAGATCCTAGCGTTAAACAATTTCAAAATAAGACCTGATAGAAATAACCTTTATGTGCACAAGATGCACTAAAAATAATAATGTGGATGTAGATATGCAAAAAAAAAACCGTCATTTAGGGTGCAGGGATAAAAGCAGTGATTGCTGTATTTATAATAATCTAGAAATCAGAATAGAAAGTGATGTCTACCCAACAGTAGTTTAGTCTCAACATCTATTGAAATAATCGTGTCTATCTATGCAAACTTGGCACTATAGTAATAAAAAGAGCGACGTAATATTAGGTAGGAAGATATGTCAGTATTACAGTGCCCCATATGTTTTGAAAATGGTACGAAATTCACAAGAAAGAAGTTAAAGAAAGCAATGAGGTCATTATTCTTGGGGACTTTACTATTCATACAGAGAGATTTATGAAAGCCATTAGACAATAAAATGGAAGATTATGTAGCATTTTAGACACTTGATGCATTTTTATTACCTTCAAGAAAAAAATCATGATTACAAACAAAACAAGTTTTCTCGTAGTATATCTACGATAAAACGTTTTGTTTGTAATCATTACATCAAATAAATACACACTACCGGCCATAATTATTAGGACAAGCCAGTGTTTTAAAAAATGATGTATTTCATACAATGTTTTAGTATTTATTGCCAAGTGAATAATTGTAAAGGAAAATAGAATGGTTCTTTTGTTATTGTTACTTTGCAAACTTTTACAAGGCAGATAGCGACAATTTAACCATCGCACCCTGTAGATTTGCTATTTTATATCTATGTATACATTACCGGCCATAATTATTAGGAAACCCCAGTGTTTCAAAAGAATGATGTATTTCATACTATTTTTTAGTATTTATTGCCAAGTGAATAATTGTAAAGGAAAATAGAATGGTTCTTTTGTTATTGTTACTTTGCAAACTTTTACAAGGCAGATAGCGACAATTTAACCATCGCACCCTGTAGATTTGCTATTTTATATCTATATATACATTACCGGCCATAATTATTAGGAAACCCCAGTGTTTCAAAAGAATGATATATTTCATACTATTTTTGAGTATTTATTGCCAAGTGAATAATTGTAAATGAAAATAGAATGGTTCTTTGGTTAATAACGCCCCATAACATGTGCATCAAATGAATTTATAAATATTTAATAATTACCTATTGTTATAGGGAAACACACCTATTCCTCAGATAATAGTCTCTCCCTACTATATTAATAAGAGTTAATAGGAAGTTAACGGGAGAAGTTCTTAGAAGTTCTTGGGAAGTTCATATGAGTTCATTAGAGTTCTATTGGAGTTCGAGGCAGTTGATATTAGTCGGCAGTTAAGCGAATACTAAGGAGTCAGCTTTCAGTGGAAGATTACCAAATTGCTAACATTTTGTGTGCGTTAAGTCGATTAGCAACCGACATAGCAAGATTATAACCTTCAGTGCGAAATCTACTCCGCAACAATCTATATTGCAGTTTCTTCAATGAAAGAATGAAGAAAAATTAGGGTCATTCGGATGAGTTCATCTGTGTTTCCTTGCTTTGTAAAATTTTGAAAAATAATAATATAAAAAAAAAACAAAAGAAATTCTATTTCCATTTAGGAATAAATATAAAAAAAATAGTATGAAATACATAATTTGTTTTTAGAAACTGGGGTTGCCTAATAATTATGGCCGGTAGTGTATATCAGCTAGGTTGTCCGGAAAGTTCATATCAATTTTAGTCGTTCATGTTTCAACACGTTAGAACACATGGAATTTCTCGAGAAGATATAATGTACTTACATTTCCGATTATAGCACACTTCAAACTATCGCTTGAGAAAGAAAGTTTAAAATTACTTAATTCGTGCCAATATTGCATTTCAATAAAAATGGAGGATGCATTTTAAGCACTTGATGCTGACAAAAATGCCTCGCATGCAACAACCACATGTGCTGCGTATGATAAAAGTGGTTTAGCTGACAGTACTGTACGGAAGAGGTTCGCTAATTTTATAGTTGGTGATTGTATTTGATTTGAGTTTTCTTTAACGGCATATTAACCTCTATGGACTATTTAATGCCAAACAAGTAGGGTTTTAAGTGTTTTTTTAAAATGTTCCGTTATAATAAGAAGATTGATTTAGTCAGATTTTGGTAAAATCTTTTCTTTTAGAAACTGAAAATGTCTTGTTTTGTATTCAAATATATATTACTGGTAATAATTTCATTTTCCTTCAAAAATGTATTATATTAATATTTTTTCTTAAAACTGTATTGTTGGTAATATTTTTAATTAAAAAATGTATTTTTCTATAAAAGTCTATTTTTATAGTTTCATAGTGTTTTGACCCCCGTTTTGGGGTTAACTATTTGCCCATAGCTGGGACCCTAACAGGTGTTACCACCACGGGTCAGGGTAGACCTGGGAACAACAACAACTAAGAGATGGTTCCATGCTCCTCACAACCTCCCAATCATAGGCCTTGCTGCTGGACCTATTGATTGTAACCTTGTTGTTGATGAACGCTCAGGCAAGACATTGATTGAGAATAATTCGTAGAAATTAGCAGAAGCACTAAATTCATCAAAATCCACTATCCGTGAGTATTTAGTGAAGCGTGGTATTCAAATCGCTACAATGTTTGAGTACCAGATGGTCTGAGTGAAAAGAATCTTTTGATTGCATTTCTGTCTGTGATTTACTGTATAAATGTAAGCAATAAGCAAATTGTGACGGGAGAATGAAAAAATGGATCGTCTCCAACAATGTTCATCGAAATAGATTCTGCGGTAAGTAAAAGAGACAATTTTAGCCACCCCAAACACAGGCCCTCATCCTAAGAAAATCTTGTTGTGCATCTGGTGAGATTAGAAAGTAATCTTATATTATGAGCTTCTCCCAAGTAACCAGTCAAAAAGTAAAATATATGACAAAATGAATATAACTATTTTGGAATTAGCATTTTAGATATGCTGTTATGATCATATGAAGTTGATTTCTGCTGCGATTAAAAATGATGAAAAACAATAACATGATCAAAATATATGGAAGGTTCTCTTTACAAGAACTTTGAAAAAGGCGCTGTGTGGAACTACTGATGCCATCAAGAGAGTATTATCAATTAAATTATCAATTAAATTATCAATTAAAAAGAATATAAACATTGTACATATTAAGCATTACATTAATAAATCCAAATTTGTGCAATATGAATGCATGCATTTACTCAACTATTTTACCCAAGGTCTTTGGTAATCACCTGGTAAGAGTCTCTAAAAAACACATAATAATAATAATAATAATAATAATAATAATAATAATAATAGATCGAGCCATTCAGATCATTATTATAAAAGACAGAAATGAAAATAACTTTGCAAATTGACTGACATGAGCAATTCCAGTGGCAAGACATATATGTGAAGGATTAAAAAAAAAAAAACAATACAAAGACATAGAGAAAGAAAAAGAAAAAAAAAACTTTCTCTTAAAATCTAAAGCGCTTCCATATTGGGCTGAAGTTTTTGACCTGATAAAGAAAGGAACTCAACAACAAATTAATTATAAACCTGTTGCACCATTTTTGCAGGAATTTCAAAAGCTATTTCTAACAAGTACTATCAATATATTGTTAAAAGCTTTGTCTATTTTGTTTACTTTTGTTAGTGGTTGTCCTTTGTGTATGTAAGTGAAAAATAAAAAAAAAATACACCCTTGGCTTATCATTGGTGGTGACACGAAATGTTGCGAAACTGATGTAATAAATGTGCATACACCTTGGTTCCCCTCCCAATAATATGATTGGCTGGTGTCAGCCATAAATACAAACTAAGGCGGGTACGCCTATGACTAGGCTTATTTGAACGCTTATTAAGTACGCCTATAGCATAAACCTACGCCTAAGTATACTGCATACGAATACGATGAGTACCTGTCCATTATGGCTATTTGCTAAATTTTCCTACTCGGTTACCTTGCCAAAACCACTAAGCTACTTCGAAATATATATATATATATATATCACTTTCCGGGATATATCAGTTGGCGACGAAAATTCGAAACGACTTCAAAAGAGTAAAAACAGAAGAAATAATACAGTTGACAACACTTTCTAACGAAGAACGTTAGAAAGACTCGTAAGTAATTTTTCCTTCATTTTTTGTTTTAACGCTTATTAACGGGGAATGTTAGAACAGGAAAAGCTTGTGCAACGCTTACAGAAAGTAAGAAATTGCCCCATCTCTTGTTTGGACTTAGAAGACTTTATTGTCTACTTAAATTGGAGCAAATATTTTTGTGGATACGTTGGCAGAATGTAACAAATTGCGGAATTAACTAAGGTGCTACAAGTCACTTTACAGCAACAATTCCAACAACAACAAGAATTTATGCAGCAACAAGAAAGGTTTGTAGAGTTAGTCAAACAACAGGCAAAAGACAATAAATCACTTTGGGAAGACGTCTGATCAAGGACAACAAATGAACCGGGTTTTAGATTTTTTTTTTGGCTGAAATTCACTCTCTGAATTTAAATACGACCCTGACAGTAGTTCAACATTTCCAGATTATTTCCGGATATATTTGAAACAATATTTACGAAAATCACTCTTATTGTTGCAGAAGTTGGGAACAGACGAAAATACAAAATAAGCCAGAAGAAATTACATGCAGCGAAACAGTAGAAAATTTTCGATAAATGAGATATTCTTTTTCATAAACAATACAAGCGTCTTCTTCTGCTTCTTCTATGTGCCCTGTCCCTTCAGGACGTAGGCAATCATGGCTCTCCACGTCTCCCTATCCCTTGTGGCTCTTAGTATGTTTGCTCCTGTTGCTCCTGGCAACCCCCGTTCCATCATCCACCTGATCAGGCCCTGCAAATGTTATCCGCTGCCTTCCTCTGTCTCTCCTTCCTTCTATCTGACCAGTCAGTATCAGGTTCTCCAGGCTCTCCTTCCTCACTGCATGTCTCAGGAACTTCAGTTGTCTCTTCCTGATGCTCAACATCAATTTCCTTTTTGTTGCCATTCTTTCTAACACCTCGTCGTTGCTTGTATGTTCAGTCCACGATATCCGTAGCATCCTTCTGTAGAACCACATTTCGGCCGCTTCCAGTTTTGTCCTCATTTTCGATGATATTGTCCAGCATTCACTGCCGTATTGAAGAACTGACATCACGTAACAGTCTAGCACTCTTTTCTTCGTTTCTATTGAGATTTTCCTGTGTGTTAGTATTTTGCTCATCTTCTGGAACGCGTCCTTTGCCATGCCAATTCGCCTTCGGATCTCCGTGTCGCATTTTCCATCTTCTGTTAGAACACTTCCTAGGTACTTAAATTCTTGTACTTGTTTGATTCTGTTATCCCCCACCTGTATTTGGCATTTGGGGTTGTATCTTCTGCTGATGACCATGCACTCAGTTTTCTTAAAGTTTATTTGTAGTCCCTTCTTGTCACTCTCCACTGCTACTTTCTGTATGAGGTCTTGTAGTTTCTTTTCCGTGTCCGCAATCAGCACTGTATCGTCCGCATACCTTATGTTGTTCAGGTTGTGGCCTCCAATAATAAATCCTGGCGTGTCATCTAGGTTCCTCAAAATATTCTCGCTGTATAGGTTGAAAAAATCCGGTGAAAAGACACATCCTTGTCTTACGCCTTTTTCTATCTTTGTGTATCTACTGAGGTCGTTACCTGTTCGTATGCATGCCGTTTGCTGCCAGTAGAGATTCTTGATTATTCTTATGTCTTTCCCGAAAATGTCGAGGCTGCCTAGCATCTCCATCAATTTTTGTGTCGTATTTTGTCGAATGCTTTCGCGTAGTCAATGAAGCATAGGTACAAGTCTTTTTTCATTTGTAATGCCCTTTCAGAGAGCCTCCTAATCATGAATATGGCGTTCCTTGTTCCAGTGTCTTTGACGAACCCGCACTGTTCCTGCCCTATCTCTGGTCTGATTCTGCTTCTCGCTCTATTCATCAGGATTCTGACAATCAGTTTTGTAATGTGACTCATTAAGCTGATAGTTCTGTGTAGTTCGCACTCGTTTGCACCAGGTTTCTTCGGCAGCGCTATAAATATCGACTAGCATAGGTCGTCTGGTATTATTCCGCTGCTATAAACTTCGTTTATTATGTCGATAATCTTTTCTATGCCATATTCTTCTAAGGCTGTCAGCAGCTCTATCACTAAGCCATCTGGACCAGGTGCTTTGTTTCTGTTCATTTTGGCCATTGCAGCTTCCACTTCGGATTTTAGTATTTCCGGTCTATCCATTCTCGGTTGTTCTCTCTTGTCGCAAAAGAGATCCTTTATATATTTTTCCCATCGCTGGAGTATTTCCTCTTTCTCTAATATGATTGTTCCTTCCTTGGATTTTATGCATCCTGTTGAGGAACAGCTTTTTTGTCCTGTCAGTTCTCTTATCTCTTTATGCATCTCTGCTTTGTTGTTCCTGCTCAGTCTCTCTACTTCTGCACATTTATTGTTGAGCCATTCCTCTTTGGTTTGTTTGCATTTGTTCCTTATCTCCCTGTGAAGTTTTTTGTACTCTGCTCCGTGTCTTGGCGTTATTTGTTGTCTCCTTTGCATCATGTGGAGGATCTCTTCGGTCATCCACTCGTTTTTTTCTTCTGCGTCTGATTTTCTTTGGGGCTATGTTGTTCGCTGAGGTCACCATCGCTTCTTTTAGTGAATCCCATTTTGAGTATCCTTTTCCAATTTGTTCTCATATTTCTTTCTCACGCTGTTATTGTATTCTTTCTGCAGGGTGAGATCGTCCTCTAGCATGTCGTATTGCAGCCTTGGTGATATGCTGGGCTTCTTCAGTCTTCAGAGTTTCACTTTTAGTTTGCAGATGACTGGGACGTGGTCACTTCCGCAGTCGGCACCTGGATATGTTTTGCATTGGACTACTGCGTTCGTGAATCTCTTATTTATAGTTATATTTGGTTCTTCGTGTCGCCTCCTGGGTGCTTTTGTCACGTATGCAGGTATGGTTAATACACAGTGTGATGCATTTAAAATTGTCAAGGAACATGTTCAAGTGTCTAATTTTTGTGCAGAGGCTAACAACAAGGAAGAACAAAGAAATTAGATCAGGAATCCTCATTATCATGGAAGAGGATTCGAAGATTACACGATAAAAATGTAACGGAAAAATGTCAGCTACTTAAACACATAAAAGAAGATAATATTAGGATACTTGCTAGATTCTCCTAACCGGTTACCTTGCTAAAACCACTTAACTACTTTGAATAATATATATATATATCCCTTTCCGGGACATATCACAAACTAATACAGGTAAAAAAAAATTTTCATAATCTTGTAGGAAAAAACAAAAATATCAGCAATGAAAATTGCTAAAAGAAAACGATAAAATAACTGAAAAGAATATATGTTGTATTAACAAATGGAAATATTTCTCTTATTAGAAATGATTGTATTTGTTATGACATTAAACATGATGACAACTGAGGGATGAGCAATAACAATAACATTAAATTAAATGGAAAACGTAGATGATCAATTATTGAAAATCGAACGTCACATATTGAGTATCCCGTGCCAATTCTTACTGATATAATAATTTCAAGTTAATGCAGGGGATATCTAATACTGACATGTGGATTATGTCATTAGTAATTAAGTCGTTTAATTTGAATTTCGCTCTTCTGTGCGCAGTGATTTCGAACAGGAAGAAACTGGTATGATATCAAGCAAGATAATCGCAAAAGCAAATTTATTTCAGACCTGTTCAGTGTCTTTTATATTGTAAATATGTTCATCGATTTCTCACTTTCTCCATTCTCATCTAAATTTAAATCTTAATTGCCACTAAATGTAAGTATTTTTTCATTGTTATATTTTAAATTATCGTTAACTGTACCGAACTAATTTTTTTTTCTTTAATTTTGTATTGTCTTTAATCAGTAAAGTTTTTCTTCTTTTTTGTGGGATCTCCTCTTTTTCTATGATAATGGACTCGACTTGAGTATACATATACTCCTGCCATAGTGAGACATCGGAAGAGATCTGTCAGTTATCGAACGATACCGAAGTTTCACAGATAATTCCGCGTCACTAGACATAGTAGCTCTGAGCTCCACCCAGAAAGAATAGTATCACAAAGCAACCGTCAGTTCCGACGTTGACATACTAATTTCAGCAAGGCTTCACTTCAAAGACTTATATATATATATATAACTAACGGTGTATCATGTTGAAGTACCGATTCTCGTACGTTCATCAAAGCTAAACAAAGTCATACTTGGTCAGTACCCAGATGTTAATTCCAGGTTCTGTAAATTTGAATATGCGGTTGGTATGATGAACAGCTCGGAATTTAAAATCGGAGTGCTGAGTTTGAATTTCGGTCAGGTTCTTTTTATTCACTTTCGAGCAAATAGCATTGGGAAATGTATGAAGGTACCTGTTCTCCCGCCAGCTATGTATTGATCAGTAGGACATGTGTAGCATTAGGGAGATGGATAATGTTGATTGATTCGGCCTTGTGTTATACATAACCATACTCCCCACAACTTACAAGTTTTATGCAGAATTATCAGAAGGTTTTCATCAGAAGGTTGGTTGACTTCAGGTTGAATATTGGAATGTGTGGATTGTGTGGAATAGTGTGGAAAAATGGAAGAATAAAAATATACATTTTTCATGTTAAAATAGAAATTTATTAAAAGGAAAGAATAACAAGAATTCGTAGAAGTTAATGTTCAGTGAGAAACAAGTAATGAGTTTAAAGTATTAAGAGTTGATGAAATGTTCTTGTAGTGGTAATTTGTTGGAAATAGTTTTTGCAAATGTACGTATGTATGTACAAGCGTTTGTGTGTTAGGAATGTCTATGGATTGAGAAGAAGTGAAAGGAATCAGTACACGAGAAAGAAAGAGAAAGAGAACAATGTGCGGGTCTTGGTTGAAGTTTCTCCCGTTACATCTTAATTGTCATCTCGCTGCTCCCATCTGATTCTGACTGGTTCTGATCTGATAAAAGCCTTGATAGCCATTCAGATTTTTCGCTCTGGATCGTTAAGTCTTTTTTGGTTCTGAAAATCGCTTCCATTGGTAAGAAAATAAATTTAATATCTACTTGCGAAATTCGGTTTCGACTTTTTCTGTAAGAACGAGGTCAATCCTTTTTCTATCCTGCAAAACCAGGATTTTACACGTCATTGTGAATTTTTGTAAAAATGAAAAATGTTGATTTAATTCTTAATTTATTGTCTATTACCAGTTAATTATTATTATCTCCTCCAAATATTCCTACATTCTAAAATATATTTTGGTTTTAAATCAAATCCAAAGGGTTTATAAGTCGTAAAAATAAGCCTTCTTCATTTTGAGCGAAGTACAGGGTGTCCAATAAAAAAGCTATAAATTTATCATCACCTTTTTATCTTTCAGAAGTAATTGACCTTGAATAACCTTGACTAAATTTCCTGAATGTTCATGACTGTGAATAAACTACTGCCTCATGGTTACCATGCTTACAACTTTGTGCCGAACAATCAGCCATACATTTCGAACATGTGATAAGGAGAATTGGATTTATTTTAATCGTTTAACCCCAAGCAAGGAATTCCACTGCCACTATTGCGCAGGGGGTTACATAGGGGAAGGTAGTGAGAAAGAATGATTAGATATAGGAAATGTCAGAAGGAGGGTGATAGACGGGTAATGATGTAGATGGGAAGAGTGTTTGAGAGAATAAATGCGAGTTAGTGTATTAAGAGGTGTCTATTGACCTTACATTTAAACTCCTGGAGATTGTAGCTGTCGGGGAAGCAAGTATGTGGAAGGGAATTTGACAGGCGAGAAGTGCGAGAAAAGAAGCTCTTGGAGTAATTGCTGTTATATTTTATCGGTTTCACTGTAAAAGGGTGGGATCTAGTTACTAATCTAGTATCTCATGCAAATTCGTATCTAGAGGGCACCAGTGATCTAAGTTCATCGGAGCAGAAGCCGTGAAAGTATTTATAGAAGAGGCACAGGGAAACCACGTCATGCCGGTGAGAGAGTGACTGCAGACGGTCTACCAAGTCGGTATCGATCACATTACAGATTCTCCGTTGTATTTTGTCAAGAAGCCCGAGGAGAATAGAAAGGGCACCCGACCAGATGTGGCAGCAATATTTAATACACGGGCGAATGGTAGATTTATATATGTGCAGGATAGATTCAGACGGGAAAAACTTCCGGGCACAGAGAATCGACTTTGTTTTGCTGATTTTTAGTCGCTTTCACTTGATTTAGTATTAATGGTCACAACTCTTAATAGCAACCACTGTATTCCGCAGAACTGGTTGATTTGGGCCTTGTAGGTGTCTATCAGTTATCATTCACCATCAGTCACTGCATATCAAACTTACGTATTGATTCGTTAATACTAGACGATCTACGCAACTGGAGAGATGTTGCTTTCCCTAGGTTTCTGTCATTAAGATTTCCTCCTCAAGATGACTACAGTTTTGTTTGCACATTCATATATATAACAATATTTACGGCTTTCACTTAGACTTAGAAAATACTGAGAATAACATAGAGGGAATATATAAACAACGAAGAAGTTTTAGCAAAAAAAAAAACAGCAACCACAATATCAATTAAACTTAAAAATCGACTGTAATATTTTTTATTCTTTTCAAGTACTGAACATTATTTACGAACAATGAGATATAAAGTGCATATTCGAATGAAACACGAACAACTCTTTTTAGGCCAACCTCATTGAAATCAATGCAATAATTAGTTTTTTGCTATTTTATATTTTACCCACAGTTTTCCGGTTTATCGTATCTGATATCAGTCAGTTAAGTGCCATACGTTATACACGCTTGGGCGATCATGTCTCGAAAGAAATATGACTGACTGGGCAGAAGGTTATCCCGCAGTAGGTTGCCATTGCTTTCTGTGGTAGACTGGTTGCCGACCAAGGCTATAGAACCCAATCTGTCCTGCTATTTAACCCATAACTGGAAGGAAAAAACGGATTAATACCTTTCCCAAGGTTATTTGCGTGTAAGTGAATACAATGGATTCAACTGGAATTCGAACTCGGCTCCCCGCTTCTCGTTCCGAGCCGATATCTACTGTACCACAACGCACATCCTCTGATAAGTATCTGATATCAGTCAGTTAAGTGCCATACGTGATACACGCTTGGGCGATCATGTCTCGAAAGAGGCATGACTGACCGGGCAGAAGATTATCCCGCAGTAAGTTGCCATTGCTTTCTGCGGTAGACTGGTTGCCGGCAAAGGCTATAGAACCCAATCTGTCCTGCTATTTAACCCATAACTGGAAGGAATAGACGGATTAATACCTTTCCCAAGGTTATTTGCGTGTAAGTGAATACAATGGATTCAACTGGAATTCGAACTCAGCTCCCCGGTTTCTCGTTCCGAGCCGATATCCACTGTACCGCAACGCACATCCGAAAAGAAATTAAAAAAAAAAAAAAAAAAAAAAAAAAAAAAAAAAAAAAGCTGAATATCTGGCAGGACACAAACGCTATGCAAGTAAAATTTGATAGTTTGTTGCTAGCAGGAGTTGCGTTCGCTAATTGTAAAAAATCACTTGAAATACAAAAAAAAAGATGAAATAATTGATATTTAACAAAAATAATTCTTTTTCTTTTTTCTGGTTTCATCAGGACGTGGGTGAGCATAGCTCGCCATAATTTTATGTCCTTTGTTATTCTTAATAATTTTTGTATTTTTTCTCTCACTTCCTGCTCTTCTTTACTACCTTACAGACGTTAGAAAATAAATTCAGGATAGTCTCTCTTAAGTAAATGGCTTTTTAAGTTAATGGCAAAATAAAGGCACTTGGACGAACTGGTTAGCAAAAAACAGACTGGTTGAAAATTACTTAACATAACCTTAACATAAACCTTAACATAAACCAACTAGTTATACTCAGATGGTTGTCCTCATCTTTGTTGTTGTTATTACAACTGAAATGTCCCGGAAAGGGATATTTATATAATTCGGGGTAGTTAAGTAGTTAAGGCAAATGTAACCGGGTAGAACAATCTAGTACGTAGACGTAATCGTCGTATGCAGTATCCTGAGACATAGAAGTAGGCTTAGGCGTAGTCAATAGTCGTAGATCTCTAGTCGAAGACTTCTAGACCTCTATTGGTAGACCAATAAACTTCTGGATCTCTGGGTGAAGATCTCTCGTGGTAGACCTCGCCTTAGTCTATATTTATGGCTGTCACCAGCCAATAACATTCCAGTGAGAGGGAACCAAGGTGTATACATATTCATTACCTATTCATTCTTCTTCTTCTATGTGCCCTGTCCCTTCAGGACGTAGGCGATCATGGATCTCCACGTCTCCCTATCCCTTGTGGCTCTTAGTATGTTTGCTCCTGTTGCTCCTGGCAACCCCCGTTCCGTCATCCACCTGATCAGACCCTGCAAATATGTTATCCGCTGCCTTCCTCTGTCTCTCCTTCCTTCTATCTGTCCAGACAGTATCAGGTTCTCCAGCCTCTCCTTCCTCATTGCATGTCCCAGGAACTTCAGTTGTCTCTTCCTGATGCTCAGCATCAATTTCCTTTTTGTTGCCATTCTTTCTAACACTTCGTCGTTGCTTGTATGCTCAGTCCACGATATCCGTAGCATCCTTCTGTAGAACCACATTTCGGCCGCTTCCAGTTTTGTCCTCATTTTCGATGATATTGTCCAGCATTCACAGCCGTGTTGAAGAACTGACATCACATAGCAGTCTAGCACTCTTTTCTTCGTTTCTATTGAGATCTTCCTGTGTGTTAGTATTTTGCTCATCTTCTGGAACGCGTCCTTTGCCATGCCAATTCGTCTTCGGATCTCCGTGTCACACTTTCCATCTCCTGTTAGAACACTTCCTAGGTACTTAAATTCTTGGACTTGTTTGATTCTGTTATCCCCCACCTGTATTTGGCATTTTGGGTTGTATCTTTTGCTGATGACCATGCACTCAGTTTTCACCTATTCATTACATCAACAATATTTCAGCCGTTGTGCATTCTGGCCTTCCTTGGGTATTTATCTATCTGAGTAGCCTGTAGAGAATTGTGAACTGAACATTTTATTTAATCTATCGGGGTAGATTTCTCATTACACTGCACATGTCTAGGGTTATCGTCTACTTCTTATTTTAATTTCAACTACTGTTTGTCCATTTCCACAAGGAGGTCTTCATAGCCTAGCATATACTCTGCTTCTTTCAGACGTGTAACTCGCCAGTTCTTTCTTGTACATCATTTTGATTTCACTTCATAGGGAGTGATAACTAGTTACCTATTTCCCTCCATACTGGGTCTGCCATGCCCAATTTCATTATATCTCTACAGCATTTCGATGATATCAGGAACAGATATGAAGACAATATTTATATTGTTTTCATTTTTGTTGCTGCTATAACTATGTTTTGACCGTTGTTTACTGCGGCCTTCTTCAAGTGTATATTGTTCTGGGTAAGTATAGCATATTTTTCTATAATGGTCATTTACTAGACAAGCTTAGCTTCTGATAGCTAGTAAATTGAAAATTCATGTAAATAGCATGACAGCATCAAGGTAAACTGAAATTTATCCTGATAAACACTTCAAAGCACATTTATAGATTTATGTGTATAAAGCATTTTTTTCTGAAAAAAAAAAAACAAAGAAAAAAAACAAAGAACGAATTTATATTTACGCAATGTTCTTTGTCAGTTGTGCTAACTAAATTATATACACGCATACGAGTTGAATATTACATAGACAAAGCTTTGAAATAAGAATAGCTGTCCAAATTAAGTATTATCTTAGACCTGGTTTATCTGAATACTCACTTATCACACATTATCTTGTCACAAGCCTTTATGCCGAAGATAACACAAAAGAAACGAATGCATGACATTCTTTCTTCGTTTGTTGCTCATTGTTATTTTATCATACTCATCATGATATAAAGAAGGCATCTTTACGATGTTACGCATTTTCTGTTATCTCGCTTTACGTATATCAGGAAGCTTTGACTCAAACGTCTTATCTTACGCTTAAATTTGCTTTCTTTGATTCATGTTTTCTGTATTAATGGCTGGCTTTTGATTCCTTATTTGCCAAACTGGCTGCGTGAAAAATATGCTTTTATTCATTTTTTTCTAATTATAATTTTTTTTATAGTTTGATTAACTATTCCAGTATATTTTTATTGGAGTCACTAGTTCTAATATATATATATATATATATATATATATATATATATATATATGTGCATATTGCAAAAATTTTCTCATGTGGTAATTGCCTATATACATATATGTAGGTGGGGCTGAGGTGTAAGAGAAAGAGAGTGTCGTTTTGACACAATATACCCGTTCATTTACATGTAAGTATAATTATAAGTTCTTAAGATAGTTGGGTGGAACCTTAATTGTATAGTTGTATATTTTGCATTTATATTTATCTTTTTTTAACACTCTTCTTATGTACCTCCTTACTCGTCTCACCCTCCTTCTGACATTCCGTATATCCAATCGCTCTATGTAACCCCCTGCGCTATAGTGGCAGTGGAATGACTTGCTTGGAGTGATATGATTAATATATATATATATATATATATATATATATATATATATATATATATATATATATATATAGGGAAAACTACTAAAAAGTTGTAAGTTTAAGTTTTGACAATATTTATTTATTTCTGTTATTATATTTGATATTTCAGACCGTCCTCGGCCTTTCATCAGAAACAAATGATTTTAAAATTTAAATTAGAAACGTTTTCGCGATGAGCGTTCGTCCGAGAGATTGTTTACATCATGTGACGCAGAAAGCAACAGATTTTTTTTAATATTTGTAAACGTAGACCTATCTTTAATAATATTTATAAATGTTGTTTTAAAGAAACTTATAATCGTTGTTTTAAAGAAAATTAAATATATTATATATATATATATATATATAGGGTTTCAATCCTGGGTAAAAAGCAATCGGATGTCTAACCGTACTGATGAGCTATGATACAGCGAAACAGATCTATCTGCGGATGACTATATATATATATATATATATATATATATATATATATATATATATCTTTATTTATCAGTAAATTCAGATAAACCTTAATAAGGAAAAAGCCACTTTCAACATATCATTTTAAGACATACATTCTTCGACCCCTTCTAAACAGAGAATGATGAAAATTCTAAGCCCAGAGGTTAGTTTAAGTAAAGGAAGGGGTTGGGAAATATTGGTTTTTCTTTGGGTTGGGCTGGGGGAAGGAGCCCGTAGTAATTCTTTCTTAGTAGTGGGAGGTATGTGGCCTGACCCTAGGGTTAGCAGGCTAAATGGTGTAAGGTAACTGCTAGATAGTTTTAACGTATGCTATATTCATGGGATAAATTGCTCAATTTCATCGATAAACCGTATGTAAACATAAAAGTGGACGTTAAGGTCAACACACTGAGGCTACAGTCTGAAGCTCCTGGAACAATGTAACATACAAAGCTACAGGAAAATCAGTAGATAACTAAAAAAGATATACATAGAAGTAAATGAATGACCCTGGAAACAAAGAAACAATGCACGCAAAATAATTTATAAATGGCAAATACGCGAACAGCACAATGCTTTCTAAACATATCTGGGATATTAAAAACAAAAAACAAATCACAGCAAAAATATAATGGAAAATAATAAGAACAATGAATCCACGAAACTCTTCCTGGAAAATAAAATAGCTGTAATTACCTTTCCTGACCAAAACAAATTACTAAATAAACAATCAGAATTCATCTTAAAATGCAGACACGAAACAAATATTTACAATGCTACTTAAAATCGAATAGTGAATACTAAAAAGACATAAAAATAAATAAGATAAAATAAATAAACAAAAGCAAAAATAAATAAATCCATACAAGTAAATGAGTAAATAACCTAAGTAAATAATGAACAAATTAACAAAACACATCCAATAAAATAACTATTAATATAATACAAAAGAATAACTTTAACTAATATATTATATATATATATATATATATGTGTGTGTGTGTGTGTGTGTGTGTGTGTGTGTGTGTGCGCGCGCGCGCGTGTGTGTGTGCGCGAATAAAGATTATTTTTTTGCTGATACGTTTCGTAATTTGATGGACATTATCGAGGTAAATGCAAGTTTATTTTGCAATGAGTATTTATAAACCAAAATGAAAGATCGTTAGTTTTTCCATATTTTATAAAGATTGGAACTTTTATTAAAACAAAAGAAAATTGCTTAGAAACAAAATCCTTAAGAAAGTCGCTATCGAATTACATTAACATGTTTCATAATTTTAATTAATCTAAATTACTTTTAGTTTTACTCTTTTTTCAGAGATATAACTCGAAATTAATTAGATCTATATACATATATATATATAGTCATAAAAAATTGTATATTATAAATTAATTTAAAATATTTGTCTAATTAGTCATTTATTTATATCAGAAATAATAGTTAATTGTCGATTTTTGCTTGAATTTATTTCTAATCTATCTTTCTTTTTTTCTTTTATGTGCCCTGTCCTTTCAGGACGTAGGCGATCATGGCTTCCACATCTCCCTATCCTTGGTGGCTGTTAGCACGCTTTTCTCTGTTCCGTCATCCACTTGATCAGGTTCTTCAAATATGTTATCTGCTGCTTTCCTCTTTCTCTTTTTTCCTCTATCTGGTCTGTTAGTATCAGGTTCTTCAAACCCTTCTTTCTCATTGCATGTCCCAGGATCTTTAGCTGTCTCTTCCTAATGCTCAGTATTATTCCCTTTTCGTTTCCATCATTTCCAAAACCTCATCATTGCTCACATGCTTGGTCCATGATATCCGCAGCATCCTTCTGTAGAACCACATTTCAGGTGCTTCAACTTTTTCCTTTATCTTCGAATATATGGTTCAGCATTCACTGCCATATTGAAGAATCGATATCACATAGTAATCCAATACTCTCCTCTTTGCTTACTAACGAAATTGTTCTGTTTCTTAATACTTTACTCAACTTCTGGAATGCTTCCTAGGCCAGGCAAATTCGCCTTCGGATCTCTATGAATTCTTTCCTTATTTGATATTTTTTCTTTAGTTACTTTTTTTATATTATACATACCATTTATTTATACTTATAATTGATTTTATGTTTCTCTTTTTTATTTCCGAATTAAATTTTAACGTAAATCATTTCAATTTATACAATAGTCAGGCCCTATTTTAGTTTGAAACGATTAAAAAAATTGAAAAAAGTTCAACAGAGCCTAGCAATGCTCGTTATCTTTCAATTTTATCTTTTTCAATATATATATGTGTATCTCTCCCCACCCACCTAGTAGGCGTATCTTTTGGTCTGTTGATCCCACATACCTTTTACTCTTCTGTTTCTTTCTTTCGCGTTCCTCTTTCTTCACTCTTCTTTCTTCTTTCTTTCTTCCTTCCTTTCTTTCTTTCTTCTTTTCGTTACGTTTTTCCTTTACCTCTTCTTTCCGCACGCTTACCTTCCGGTTTCATTATTCACATGCACATTCTCCCAGTTATTAACATCAGTTTCGACTCCAGCGAAGGCCTTCGTTGGAATGACCTCATACTATCGCTGCTTTGTTAGGAAAAACCTGAAAAAAAAAAAACGAGAAAAAGCCGAGATAAGTAAATATCGTAGTTTACTAAGGATGCAGAGCTAAGGGTTGCTGATTTGAGTCTTATAAGAACCAAGTTAAGAAGGGGAAGTTGGATATGTGCCGGCAGATATGCTGTAAGATGTTAGAAAAGAAAAGTTCGTATGAAACAATGATAATGCGCTAGACTACCTTCATTATAACAATGCATGCGAAAGTTGCAGCGTGTAGAAAACATTAAATTAAGTAGTATTTAAGTGTATTAGACCCTACATTAGTTAGGTGTTTAAAACTGCAGGTGATACGATTAATCTTTTAAGCAAAATGCATGCCCATCATCAACAGGCAATCAGGCCCTTAGGTAATTTTTCTTCGTTTTTTTTTCCCGGTTAGACAGGAACTGCAGATAATGGCAACTTTCAGTGTTCAAACATAGTATGGTTGAATTTGAGTAAATTAGCAGAGGCACGCATAGCGTATTCGAAAGTCATTTACACGATCTCAGTTTGAAAATCAGGGCGCGGTTACTGACTATGATCGTATGGTCGTGCATTGAGACGTCTAAAAGAAAATAAAAAAGATAAACTTTGAAACATTACAAAATTTTATTCGGGCGTCTGTTCTAAAAAACAGAAAGAAATTAAAAACTGATAATAACAAAAAATAGTATGTGCTCTGTCACGTTTCTCTTCAAAAATTTCCTTCAGCGGTATCACAGAGAAGTTAGTAGATGCTGAAAATTCGATAACGAACTCACTAAAAACAAAAAAAAGTGAAAGAAATCTGAAGCAAATCAGTCCTCTAGTTAGTCAGTATGAGGCCCAGAGTGGATTGAATTAACGCTCGAATGGACGAATCAATAAATAAAAAAAAACTAAAAGAACAAAAGAGAGCAAAAACAAAAGAGTTAATGCCTAACTAAAAAGGTGAGATACCTTGGCAAAAGATGCTATAAGTCAGTGATGGATATGATTAGAGTGTGAAATGTGCAGAAAACTTTAGAAGTTGACAAACATACGCGCAAGATAAATTATCTTAAGGTTATAAATTATGTAATCACGCGGCTATATACAACAGGTAGTAATACCAGATGACCTACGCAGATCAATTTTCATAACTCTGCCTAAGAAGCCCGCTTCATTCGAATGCTAACACTACCGAAAAATCAGTTTGATGATCCACATAAGAAAACTCATTGTCTGAATCCTGCTGGATAGAGCGCAAAGGACACTAGAACTAGGAATGCGATATTTATGCTTAGGACGTTATCAGAAAGGGCGTTACAAATGAAAAAATACGTTTACCTGTGTTTTGTAGACTATGCCAAGGCGTCCGACAAAGTACGCTACAAAGAATTGATAGAAATGCTCAGCAACCTCGACATATTTGGGAACATTGAGGAAGAGATCACAGATATTTTCTTCTCGCCACTGAAGTATATCCTCTTTATGTAATGTCAGCGTTCCATTCTTCGATTTTATACATCCTATTGAGAAGCAGGTTTTTTGTTCTGTTTTTTTTTATTTTTTATGCACGTCTTCTTTAAGCTGAATTCGTTGCATTCGCTTACGCAAAAATACCCTTTGAAAAAGTATCAAACTCTCTCTTCCCTACAGTTATGGGTTAAATAATCGAACAGATTGAGTTCTATAACCTTGGCTGGCAACCGGTCTACCGCAGAAAGCAATGGCAACCTACTAAGTGATAATATTCTTCCTAGTTAATCATGTATCTTTCGAGACATGATCGCCCAAAGCGTGTATTACGTATGGCACTTAACTGACTGACTGAATACAAGAGTTGGAAACATGTTTAAGGCATTTTGCTGGTCATAAAGTGGGGATCGGTTTTCTATTGTTATGAAGTAATAAACTTATCCCCCACTAATTACTACGTAATAATATAATACATCGCTTCTCCCTCTGACTATGAGTCATATAATAGGACAGATTGGGTTCTATAGGCTTGGCTGGCAACCAGTCTACCGCAACCTACTGCGGGATAATCTTCTGCCCAATCACTAATGTCTCTTTCGAGACATGACCGCCCAAGCATGTATCACGTATGGCACTTAACTGACTGACTGAATATAATAGTTGAAATAATGATTAAGGTTTCTACTGGTCATAAAGTGGGGGATCAGTTTATTACTTCATAACAACAGGAAACGGATCCCCCACTAATTACTACATAATAATATAATACATTTCTTTCCCCTCTACCTATGTGTCAAATAACAGGACAGATTGGGTTCTAATGCCTTGGTCGGTAATCAGTCTACCGCACAAAGCAATGGCAACCTACTGCGGGATAACCTTCTGCCCAGTCACTAATGTCTCTTTCGAGAGATGATCGCCTAAAGTGTGTATCACGTATGGCACTTAACTGACTGACTTCTTTATTACCCGTTCTCCATCTCTCTATTTCTTCACATTTTTGTTGTGCCGTTCATCTTTAGCTAGTCTGCATTTGCTCTTTATTTCCTCGTTTAGTTTCCTGTATTCCGTTCCATGTCTTGGCAATGTTGTCTGTCTTTATTGCATCATGCCAAGATTCTCATCTGTGATCCACTCACTTCTTCTTCTACGTCTCTTTTTCGTTGAGACAATGTTGCTTGCGAACGCTTCCTTTAATGTGTCCCATTTCAAGTTTCTAATTTGTTCCTCGTATTTGTTTATCACACTGTGTATTTTTCCTTCAGGTTACAGTCGTTTCTCGAGTCTTATTTGATATCATACTTTTATGATATTTTTGTATCGTGGAATGAAGAGATACACAGAGAAATGTAGATAAACTACTTTATTAACAGATGTATATCCAATATTTACAGTCTCTCGCAGTAACAGGTGTTACTTCCTGAAGTCAGTGATAATGACAACTCCCGTTCTAAGCGCATATTGTCTTTTATACATACGGGCGACCAGATGTCACATGGTACGAGCCACGACACAACAATTGTGAAATAGATTTCGCTATGTTCTTGCTGCAGCTATTACTAACTTTAACATTGTTTCTCTTGAAAATCTTTTTTAGTGTGGGTAAATGGTAGAAATGTATTTAGGAAGGATTTTCTAATGTTTGTTTGGACATTACGACTGAAGGGTGGGTTAAACCAAATGATGTTACTTTTACAAAGTTTCTTCTTATTTCCGCCTGCTTAATCACAAACACATCAACAAGAAATTAATCACCTCCATAGTATCATTAATAACTTACATGCAACAATCGAATTTTGTTTAAGTTCTAACTCTAGTTATGAGAATGTTTTTAGCAACTCCGAAATTAAATACATTAATGATTTAGAAAAAGTAAACTCAAACAAATTTAATTCACAGACATTTCTACTACTTGCCCACAAAAAAAAAACAAAAAAAAAACTTTAAAATAAAACATTGGAGTAGATAGATCTATCTATCGCCCGGTTCACACTCCACCCACGTCTATTGAATAGGTTAAGAGGCTCATCCCTTGTTCCCTGTTTAGGATGTGGTTTCCGGCTTTCTCTTTTCCAATCTTTTCACTATTACGTAGCCCCCTGCACATCAGTGGCGTTACCGCCTTGCTTGGGGGTGATACGATTAAAAAAAATCTTATAGTTGCGTTAAAAATATAAATAATTTATAATATGAAATAAAATATATACTTCGCACACTTGAATCATAGCAGTCTCCCCACTGCTGATAATAGTGACCCTTCTAAAATTAATTCTAACTAAAATCTGCTTATTGAATGGTCTCTGCATGCCAGAAAATATTATTTTTATAGTTCGTATCCATTCGAATGATGATGAAGATTTTAAATTCTGTTTTGGAGCAACTGCAAACATATGAAACTATCGTTTCAGTAGCGATATGTTGTCTGTAAACAAAAGTCAGTCAGTTAAGTGACATACGTGATACACGCTTTGGGCGATCATGTCTCGAAAGATACATGACTGACTGGGCAGAAGACTATCCAGCAGTAGGTTGCCATTGCTTTCTGCGGTAGACTGGTTGCCGACCAAGGCTATAGAACCCAATATGTCCTGTTATTTGACACATAGGTAGAGGGGAAAGAAATGTATTATATTATTATGTAGTAATTAGTGGGGGATCGGTTTCCTATTGTTATGAAGTAATAAACTGATCCACCACTTTATGACCAGTAGAAGCCTTAATCATTATTTCAACTATTATATTCAGTCAGTCAGTTAAGTGCCATACGTGATACACGCTTTGGGCGATCATGTCTCGAAAGATACATGACTGACTGGGCAGAAGATTATCCAGCAGTAGGTTGCCATTGCTTTTTGCGGTAGACTGGTTGCCGACCAAGGCTATAGAACCCAATCTGTCCTGTTATATGACTCATAGCTAGAGAAAGAAGCAATGTATTATATTATTACGTAGTAATTAGTGGGGGGTCAGTTTATTACTTCATAACAATAAAAAACCGATACCCTACTTTATACCCAGTAGAAGTCTTAATCATGTTTCCAACTATTATATTCAGTCAGTCAGTTAAGTGCCATACCTGATACACTCTTTGGGCGATCATGTCTCAAAAGAGACATTAGTGACTGGGCAAAAGATTATTCTGCAATAAGTTGCCATTGCTTTTTGCGGTAGACTGGTTGCCGTCCAAGGCTATAGAATCCAACCTGTCCTATTATTTAACCCATAACTGGATGGAAGAGACGGATTAATTCCTTTCCAAAGGGTATTTGTGCGTAGGTGAATGCAAGGAATTCAAATGAATTTCGAACTCGTCTCCCCGATTCTCGTTCCAAGTTGATACCCACTGCACCACACAAGAGTAAATACAACAAAAGCACCGCTTCATCCATATATTATTGAAAATTAAAAAAAAATAGCAATAACCAAATAATTATCTGGAAGATAATTGATACAACCAAATGGAAAAGGAGACAAATGTAACTTATATATTTTACAAAAAACTTGTCATCTTAAACCATATTAATAACCCTAATCTACTTCAAAAATTAATTAATGACCACATGTTGGAATAGAAAAATATACTTGTTTAAATACTTGTATCCTGATTAATACAGATTTCTCTATACGTTTTTTTTCTTTCTCACTACCTTTCTTTCTTTCTTTCTTTCTTTCTTTCTTTCTTTCTTTCTCAATATTACAGTTAAAAATTACGAATTACGAGCGTTTAAATATATCCCCCAGCATTTTGATAATAATTTTGTTTTTTTAATTTTTTATCTCCATGTAATTTTTGTCTACTTAAATTTTTATCATCTCACCCTTTTACACCCTATAGTGTGTAGGGCAGTAACATTTTGTTAATGTTTCCGTCACAAACTTTTTTATGGGGCAGGGTTGTTAGCCCTGAGCCCAAGCTCTAAACCTGGAGAACCGGTTGACCATTCTTGGTCCTTAAGTTTACAGCAGCTGGTATTCCCTAACGGTCATCCATCTAAGTACTAACCAGGCTCGATGTTGCTTAACTTCGGTGATCGGACGAGAACCGGTGTATTCAACACGATATAGCCGGAGACTATTTAAATTTTACTCATGAAAAATTACAAAATAATACCCTAACATTATAAGATTTAACTCCCTGATAATTCTGTTACGCATGAAACTCTAAGTCATGCCATCGCCATAGGATAATATATATATTTATTAATAAATATAATTAAGAGTGCTATTTATACTACATTTAACACTAATTTATTATAACCTGAATACTATTTTTATACATGTGTATTCCCGTATGTATATTTATTAATTCACGTAACATTTTCTCTCTCTCTCTCTGTATATATATATATATATATATATATATATATATATATATATATATATATATATATTCTAAATATACACTGTTTGCTATTTTTGGTAAATGTTATCGTTGCCTAGCAAAGTTTTATGTCAACACAAGATAAAATCGTCGCTGAGGGTGGATGTTTTTATGTTAACGTCCTTGTAACCTCTCTGAAGATGGCTCATGTGAGCCGAATGCTTATCTGGCGACTCGACTGCAGCCACTTTCCCATCGTCGAAATGTGGCCTCCCTCTGTCTCTTCTATAAATACTTTCATGGCTTCTGCTCGGATGAGCTTAAGTAACTGATGCCACCTCAACAGGTGTTTAACCGTGCAACCAGACTGGCAACTGGGTCCCACCCATTCACAGTCAGGTTAGCCAAATGCAGACGACAATTCTACTCCTGCAGCTTCCTCTCTTGCACTTCCCGCCTGTGGAACTCACTCCCGTATTCTTGCTTTCCTAACGGCTACAACCTCCAGAAATTTAAATGCAAAGTTAATACTCATCTACTAACCACTGGACACTAGCTCTCTCCCCTCCCCTGTATAATCTTCCCTTTCTCTCCGCCTTTGTGTCTGTCATTGCACCTGCTTTCTCAGCTTTCTATTGTTCCTTTCTAACTAGCTTGTACTCCTCACTCTTTTCTAATTAATATTTTTACATTTATGTAACCCCCTGCACATCAGTGGCGTTTCTGCCTTGCTCGGGGTGAAATGATTATTAAAAAAAAATAAAAATAAAAATAAAAATAAAAAATTATCCAAATGTTGGAGAATCTTTGTGTTTATTTTCACCTGAAATTAAAGCTAAAATACGATGTCTAGAACGGCTCATGATTAAACATAATAGATATTCATTGTCTCTTATGTTTAACAGTATATGTTTAGAAACATTTCTGCTACCTCGATACATATATATATATGTGTGCGTATAGAGAGAGAGACAGAGAGAGTGAGAGAGAGAGAGAAAGAGAGAGAGAGAATTGTACCAACATTCACTGTGTGCCATATATACACTACCGGACATAATTATTAGGCCACCCTAATTTTAAAAAAATGTTGCATTTCATACTATTTTTAGTATTTACTGGCAAGTGCATAATTTTAAATGAAAATAGAAGTATTTTTTTGTTCATACTGCACAATAACATGTGCATCAAATGACCTTTTCTGGTGTCCAGTTTTTGTACTCTCTTCCCCATGCTAGTCTTTCATTCATGTTATTGGCTGGCCGAAGCAAAAACTTCTTTGTTGCCTTGTAACATTTTGCAAAGTAATAATAACAAAAGAACCATTCTATTTTCATTTAGAATTATCCACTTGGCAATAAATATTAAAAATAGTACGAAATTCATCATTTTTTTTAAAAAACCGGGGTCGCCTAATAATTATGACCGGTAGTGTATATGAGAGAGAAGGAGAGAGACTGAGAGAGAGAGAGAGAAAGAGAGAGAGAGAGAGAGAGAGAGAATTATTTCTTTATTGTTTTTGCAATCACTCAACTGTTGTTTATCAATTACACGTATAGTTAATCACAACCAGATCCTACAACGGCTGTTTACGCTCTCTCTGCTGGAGTCGAAATGACCAAAGAACAGCCAGTACACATTAGACCCCACCGGTCACATCCGGTTTAATCATACAGAAAATCAACATTTTACTTTCAAAATGACTAATTAGAAACGTTCCCTTTTCCGAGCCACCTGGAAAAGTTAAATTCAGGTGAAATACAATTGAACAAGAAAGTAAAACATTGGCATAAAAATTCAATCAAGAGAAGCTACACTTCAAAGTAACTTTGCCATAAAGCTACTGGGATATTAATCTTTTTCACAGATGCATAAAATTGGGTCCTTAAATTTACCCTGTAATGTAATGGCCGGCTGGTCGTTTACCAACATGTCCAACTGTTAGAGTGGCTAGTTAATCCCTGTTGCATCTAACCTCTCAGACACATATAGAGTCGGCTTGTGGTTTATGGAGTATCAGGATTGATCATACATGAATTACAACTCCTAGAAGGGAGATAAATTTTATTAGTTGAACAAGCCTTGTGCGCTCAAATACACAATCACAATGATTCGCGAGCTTGTCCTACACTAACTTCTACAAAGTCTTACTCATCAATTTTCACACACAAATCTCAGGACACATTGTGCTATAATTTTCAGTTGTTTCTAAACCACTCGATGATGTGATTCTATACCTAGACGGGTATTAATCAAGAAGTTAACATTGATAAAATACACAATGGTGGGAATCGAACCAGAGTCTAGTAGCCAGAGAACCAACGTTTAACCACTATATATGCACGCTCATATTTTTCTATTCAACGCACTACTACTTACTATATATATATATATATATATATATGTGTGTGTGTGTGTGTGTGTGTGTGTGTGTGTTGATTGATTGCTTAATTACTTAGTGCCATAATAAGCTTAGACCATTACACATTTGTATTAAAAAGTGTTCAATACAATTATATTGTAGAACTTTCGAATATTTTCCATTTGTAAACGAGTTATTACGCAACCTAGGTTTCTACCATGAGTGGTGTCTTCAGGCGATTTTCAATAACTGATTTTACTGTTTACTGATTTTTTTTTAAGAACGCTGACGTAACGGCTTTTTTTTGAACGCTCACGTGGCAGGGAATTTTTTAGCGCGCAATTTTTTAAATGACAAGGAATTATAACGTTTTCGTCCGTGGGTGTATGAATCTAAGAGGTATTTTTCAGTAACGCGTAAATTGCGATTTACGCGTTATTTAAAGCAAGGAACTGAGTTCTTTCGTTGACTGGCGTTTGTATACACCGCTTATATATAACACGCTAAAATTTCCCTTCTCTCATTTTCTGCCCCTATGGCTTAGTGAGTAGAGTTCCGATCCCGGCCAGAAGCAAGTAGATGTCTAACCATACTGATGAGCTGTGATTCAGCGAAACTGGCTTATATGAGGATGACATATATATATATATATATATATATATATATATACCATAAGTCGAGCTCTCTTTGGAAAATTCCATTTCCAGATATTATGAATTTGGTTTTGAAAAGCGGCTTTGACCGCGAAATAACGAAATGGACTTGTAAAAATATCTAATTTTTGTTTCCTGATTGTAATGCTCTGTTAAATTTAACAATAAATTTGAACATTCCTCTTTGAAGTCTGACTCTTTGAAGTCTGATTCCATTGGAATTTACCTTACCAAATCTCAAGGATTCTACTTTATATATATTATATAGTCATCCACAGACAGATCTGTTTCGCTGTATCACAAATCATCAGTACGGTTAGACATCCGATTGCTTTTTACCCAGCATTGAAATCCGACCGAATTGGCGTCAGTCGGCGATTCACCTCTGAGCTATGGGCGCTCGATAGAAGAAGGCAGACTTTTAGCGTGTGATATACAATATATTCATTCGCCAGTAGTGACAGTGTTATAATTCATTACTGAATGAACGATATATATATATATATATATATATATATATATATATATATATATATATATATATATATATACGTTCGGGCGTGTGTGTATTGGTATATCTATTGCTTAATAATTACAAAAGCATAAACTGAACAAAATACTCTTCCCTTTCAATGCACTTAAGTCGACTTAATTGCTCATTATGCAATGAACATTTCCAAAACAGTTTTATTAATTTAGAGGGTATGGACCTACTGGTTTAGACTCAGAATTCTGCATGACGAGACAGTGCAGCGCAAATAGTGTGATGTGTATCGTTACTTAAGTGTTTAAGTTGGATTTAGGTTAATTTAGAGAAGATAGGAATAGAATGAATTCCAAAATTTCATGAGTCTATTGTTGTTCTTTAGAGTACAGTACTTATGTGCGCTGTGGTACAGTGGATATCGACTCGGAACGAGAATCCGGGGAGCCGAGTTCGAATTCCATTTGAATCCATTGTATTCACTTAAGTGCAAATACCCTTAGGAAAGGTATTAATCCGTCTCTTCCTTCCAGTTATGGGTTAAATAGCAGGACAGATTGGGTTCTATAGCCTTGGTCGGCAACCAGTCTACTGCAGAAAGCAATGGCAACCTGCGGGATAATCTTCTGCCCAGTCAGTCGTGTCTCGAGACATGATCGCCCAAGCGTGTATCACGTATGGCACTTAACTGACTGACTTATGATACAGTACTTTTAAGGAAAAACCATGTGTGTCTGTGTGTGTGTGTGTTTGTTGGCTGAAGTGTGTGTGTGTATATGTATATATATATATATATAAATATATATATATATACTTACACACACACACACACACATATATATATATGTGTGTGTGTGTGTGTGTGTGTATATATATATATATATATATATATATATATATATATATATATATATACAGATTCCAAGTAGATCCTAGTACTGCAACATTAAAATCATAAAATATTAAAACTATTCCATTAGCTGCTAGTTTTTAATGTACAGAACGCCTTCACTGATTATTCTGAAATCATAACTAATACTCATTCTTCCCCTAGAATTCTCATTCTTCCGACTGTAATTAGAACTCAGATCTCCAATTTCTCATTACGAATCGACACACATTACACCACAACGTGTATATATATATATAATGAATTATTTTGAACATTATTATTACCGATACTCGTATTTAAGTGGATATTCTGTTTTTAATTAAACAGTATTTTAACAGAATATCTACTTAAATACGAGTATCGGTAAAAATAATGTTCAAAATATTTCAATACACATTGTCGGTTGTCGGTTGCTTATAACCAAGTTTCGTTAAAATATATATATATATATATATATATATATATATATATATATATATATATATATCCAGGTGAAGAGGAGTCAAGGTTTAACTATTTTGAGTACACCGACATGTACTTTATTATAAACAGTGCTCAATATAATAAATAATATAGAGCTTAATACAATCATATAATTATGAATTTATTGTACATTGCAACACGGGAATTTCTATGTTTCGAGATAGATTCTCTTCATCAGACAATGTTTGATGTTGGTTGTGCAAATGATTTACATTTACATTGATAAAGAAAATCTGTCTCGAAACATAAAAATTTCCGTGTCGCAATGTACAATTAATGCAATTATATATATATATATATATATATATATATATATATATATATATATAAAGTATCGATTAAAAATAATAAAAAGAAATTAAAGTATATATATATATATATATATATATATATATATATATATAAAGTATCGATTAAAAATAATAAAAAGAAATTAAAGTATATATATATATATATATATATAAAGTATCGATTAAAAATAATAAAAAGAAATTAAAGTATATATATATATATATATATATATATATATATATATATATAATCTTCCAGATATAGCGAAATGTTATAAGAGATAGGGTGTAAATTTACTTTTGATAACTTTGCGATCATGGCACTCTCTAGGCATTTACGGCGGCTGACCAACGCATTTGACGTACTATTTTGTAATATTCCGCTTCTGTGTTTATATAATGTTTAGATAGCTTGATATAAAAAAGAATGACTAAAATCCCCAGTAGAACTCGTTCGGCGTATGTGTAGTTGTACTAATAACTAATTAAGCTCGATGAAGTCCTAAAAGTGCGTTGTGGTGCAGTGTATATCGACTCGGAACGGGAAATCGGGGAGCCGACTTCGAACTCCTGTTGAATTCCTTGCATTCACTTACGCACAAATACTCTTAACTTTGGTAATTTTACAGAAACTGCATTTTTAAAGGAATATGACAGTAAGCAGTCTTTTTTTTTCAAGTCTTCACATTTGACTATAATTTCATTCTTTATAAAATTGTTACAAATATTAATATAATTAAACATTGGTTAGTCCAGATTTAATACAGCTATATTCAGCCTGAAGGTTTTTTTTCTAGAACAGTGAAAGAGATTGTGATGATAGACAAGAAGACAGTCAAGAAATGGAGTAATTAAAAGAAGCCGTGCCAATGGATTGGAGTTGTCATACGTTCAAAGGAAACACTTCCGAGAAATTTTACTACTGCGCAGTAGGTGTCCGAATACGGTCTTCCTGTTACGGATAACCAAGATTTTGACTAATTTTCGTTGTAAATGACTCGGAGAAATGAGATTGTGGAACCAGAGAGGATGGGGAAATATTGGA
Organism: Ascarosepion bandense; assembly: GCA_037127315.1. NCBI lineage: Eukaryota > Metazoa > Mollusca > Cephalopoda > Sepiida > Sepiidae > Ascarosepion > Ascarosepion bandense. The sequence goes on from JBBBDQ010000390.1 coordinate 3,415,375, forward strand.
AGCGAACAAAAACATGCATGTAATATTTCCTGTATATTTGTAATTGGTCATGTGCTATTTTATTTCCTGTTAAGTCTGTGGTATAGCTTCTTCCTACCTACAAATTCACACACACACACACAAACACACACGTATATATATATATATATATATATATATATATATATATATATATAGTACTGTGCAAAATTATTAGGACAATAACTATTTTATATTGACAGAAAATAAACAATTTCATTAAATTAAGTTTATTTTAATTTACTCAACAAATGCTTTAACAGGAAAAATACTTGTTACAAAATAAATTTGATATTAGGTATAATAGCCTTTTGCATTGAAATAATAAAATAATTGCGACAATTTACCAACCGCACTATATATATATATATATATATAAATAAATAAATAAATATATATATATATATATATATATATATATATATATATATATATATATATAATAAAATAATATATAATATATAATAATAAAATAATAAAATAAAATAATATATAATAATAAAATAATTGCGACAATTTACCAACCGCACTTAATATATATATATATATATATATATAATAAAATAATATATAATATATAATAATAAAATAATAAAATAAAATAATATATAATATATAATAAAAAAATAATTGCGACTATTTACCAATCGCACTTAAAATATATATATATATATATATATATATATATATATATATATATATTTTACAGTACTATGCAAAAGTATTAATTCTTTTATCTTTTATGAGGTTATATTGACAAAAAATATAAAATTTAATTATAGTAATTTTATTTGATTTACTCAACAAATGCTTTAACAAAAAAATACTTAATCCAAAATAAATTAAATATTTAGTTTAATAGCCTTTTGCTTTAACCACAGCCTTCATTCTGGCAGGCCTTTATCAAAATTACACAAACATATCTCGAAATAATAAAGAGTAAATCGCCATTTGCTTTAATCACGGCCACCAGAATCTGTTGCAACTCTTTTGAACAGTGTCATTGTGAATTTTGCCATAATCCTTGTCTTCAGTTCTTCTGTAATGAGGAACTGTGTTTTGTTGGTCTCTTCCTCTACTGTTGCAGGCTGGAGAGTTAGGTAGTCAGATTTAAGGGGAAATATGGTCGCAGAAATTGGTTGACAGCTATGACTGGATTCACCTACTTGTGAGGCATGGTGAAGAGTCCTGTTGCTAAATGCAGTGTCTTACATAAGTTACCCACATGACCAAGGGCAGCTCTTCCCCACTCAATACAACTGATGTAGACCTACGTGTTGAGTCTGAGGCCATATGAGAAGATGAATGGAAGCATAACGTAGCCATCACTAGCGATCACTATAAATACCTTTGTAATCATCACTAGACTCATCGAATTCTTTCCGAATGCTCTTCACTTTCCTCTGATTGACACCTAAACATGCTCAAATGTTTGTATTAAAGCTTCCGGTGCGAATACTATGCATTACAAGACGTTTCTCAATTACTGGCAAGGTACATTGCACCATGATTCTCTTTTTCTCACACTCGGTGCCCAACTGACCCTACTCTACTGTTCATTCAAAAAATTCAAAAACAAACAAGGTGCATGAGCGAAATTGAATATATAAAATTGCGAAATTTGTCAATCTGTTTGTATTTGCTAACCTAACAGTATGTCTACGGCTACACCGTGTTCAATACACCGGTTCCTGTTCAATCACCAAAGTTAACCAACATCGAGCCTGGTCAGTACTTAAATGGGTGACCATTTGGGAATACCAGCTGCTGTAAACGTAAGGACCAAGAATGATCCACCGGTCCTCCAGGTTTGGGGGTTGGGCGCAGGACTAACAACCCTGTCCCGTAAAAAACACTTTTTTACAGAAACAGCAACAATAGTTGCTGCCCCATGCACCATCTGGGTGTGACGGATAAATGATGATGAACCTAACAGTATATTAAGCTCATCGAAAAGAAATATCATTTTTTTTTAATTCATTTCACTTCAGTTAATGCAAGAAAGACAATCAGATGAAATGGATTACCGAGCGTTTGAGTGTGTGTTAACAAAATATTGTTAAAGAGAAAGAATAATAAAATAATAAGAATTAAGAAGACAGAATAAAATGATTAACATAACATTTCTATTTTTTAATATTTACTGGGAGTGAAGAAACTGTTAGCATAAAATCTACGGATACATCTCTCGATTTCAATTGTAAAATCGCCAGCCAATGTAAGACCGAGATTTCATTCATAATGTGGAATAACAATAGAGAGAGGATTGATGGAACAATTCTATAAATATTTTCATGGCTTCTGCTCTGACGAACATAAATCACTGGTGCCCCCTAGATGTGAATTTGCACGAGATACTAGATTGGCAACTAGGTCCCACACTTTTACAGTGAAACCGATGAGATGTAACCGCAATTTCTACTCCAACAGCTTCTTTTCTCGCACTTCCCGCCTGTGGAATTCCCTACCGCATGCTTGTTTCCCCGACGGCTACAACCACCAGGAGTTTAAATGTAAGGTCAATAGACACCTCCTAACACACTAACTCACACCCACTCTCTCCAACTCTCTCCCTATGTACATTCTAAGTCGTCTACCACCCTCATTCTGATATTTCCCATCGCTCTATGTAAACCCCTGCGCTATAGTGGCAGTGGAATGCCTAGCTTGGGGTGACACGATTAAAAAAAAAAATTGCAAAAATAATTGCTCGTCATTGCGAAAATAATGAATTTTCTAAATTCTACTTTGATAACAGTGACTATTGTATTCTCTTTTAAACCCTGCCATTCTAATTCATATCTATATTGATCATTTCACACTGTGTTTGTTTTCCCGCTAGACACTAATCCCGTAGATTTTTACACCATCTGTTATTTGATTCCTATCTGTAGCTAACATTTTTGTTTGTTTATAAACGATCATGTTACTTTCTAACTGTCGATGTTGCCATTAAACTTTTATTATACATGTTGTGTTTTAAGTAGATTGAACAGGTGTTTCATTATATGACTATATCTCTTAAAAGTTTTCTATCCTATGTTTATATACATTTATAATTTAATTTCCTTGTTCGCTATTATATATTATCAGCTGTCTTAAGTATATGTATTCTAGGATTTGTAAATTTTTATTTTCCATTTTTACAATCTTTTTTTTTTCTTTCTCGGAACATTAAAATTAAATATCCATTCAGACATTCTGTATGAGAGGTATCTTTTTTTTAATTTCTTGTAATTCTGATTCTGATATCAATAAAATGTTTGTCAGCAAATTGTATATTGTTTAAATATTATCCGTTTACGTTAATTTCCATTGCTCCTCAATTCGTTTTTTAGATGATTTATACGCCTGTTGTAATTAATGATCAAATCGCATAGGCTTACTGTACTCTTTGTCTATTCTTTATTTAGTCCCTATCTTTATAAAACCTCATTATACTAAAGTTAATAGCATGAGAATGTCTCAAAGAACCTCTTATTTAATTATGTTGGACTTATGCCTGATATTAGTGGCAGCAAAGAATGAAACTTACTGTCAACTACGTATACGTGTATTTGAGTTGATTCGAGCTTTGTTTAACGGCATATCAACCTCTGTGGGTTATTTAATGCCAAAAAGTTGGAGTTTTAAGGTATTCTTTTTAATATTTGATGATAGTGAGATGTGCGTTGTGGTACAGTGGATATCGACTAGGAACGAAAAATCGGGGACCCGAGTTCGAATTTCAGTTGAATTCATTGCATTCACTTACGCGCAAATATCCCTGGGAAAGGTATTAATCCGTTTCTTCCTTCCAGTTATGGGTTAAATAACAGGATAGATTAGGTTCTATAGCCTTGGCTGGCAACCAGTCTACCGCAGAAAGCAATGGCAACCTCCTGAGGAATAATCGTCTGCCCAGTCATTCATGTCTCTTTCGAGACATGATCGCCCAAGCGTGTTTCACGTATGGCACTTAACTGACTGATAGTGAGAAAGTTGGTTTAGTTAGATTTTAATGAAATATTTTTGTTTTTATTCTTTTTAATTTAGAAAACTGGAAATGTCATTTAGTTTTGTATTCAAAAATGTGCTGCTAAGAAAATTTTATGTATATATTTCTATAAAAGCGTATACAAGTAATTTACCTGGTTACAGTCTGGTTAAATCACCTCTGACATGAAAGTGCAAACGAACTATAGATGTGTCATTAAATTCCCGCACTGGAAGAGATTGTTAATATTAACGTTCATTAACGATTGCTAGAAGGTCAAACTATGACTGTGAATACCGGTAGACTGCAGATATTGCATTTTATCAGTGGTAAAAGTGGTGTATTTAACATGCCACTATTAACAACAGTGAATACATATTCATGTCCACATACCAGTCGTAGAGACTTTGAAGGAAAGCTGCAAAAGTAATCGTCACCATTGGCTATAGAGTTTAACAGCGATCACTTTATTCACAATACTTTTTGTGTCTATGTTCCACATCTTTTACGTTTGAAGCTATATTTCTTATTGTGATCTAATTCTCGTTGGAATGTTATTTGATCCGTGATCTACCATTATGGTCTCTCCCCAAAATATGGCTTTCGCTTCATTTTCAATCTGGCTGCTATTTTCGCCTTCACTTTTATTGCACATATATACAAATACTTATAGATTTGCTATCATAATCCAACAGCTTCTTTTCTCGCACTTCCCGCCTGTGGAATTCCCTTCCACATACTTGCTTCCCCGACAGCTAAATTTCTCCAGGAGTTTAAATGTAAGGTCAATCGACAACTCCTAACACACTAACTCGCATCCATTCTCTCAAACACTCTTCCCATCTACCCAACCCTCATCATTGGCATCCTTACTCGTCTATCACCATGCATCTGACATTTCCTATATCTAACCACTCTTTCTCATCACTTTCCCCTTTGTAACCCCTGCACAAGAGTGGCAGTGGAATGCCTTGCTTGGGGTGAAATGATTAAAAAAAATGTAATGTGCGTAATTTTATGTGTTCGGCTCACTTCCATATACTTGCTTTCTTGACAGCTATAACCTCTTCGAATTTAAATGCAAAGTCAATTCCCATCTCTTATCCGCTTAACTTCAGCCCTTTCCACATCACCACATGTATCTTGTTCTTTTCCTTTCTCTCTGACTTCATAAATGTCTTCACTTCTGCGTTCATATCCTTCTCTTGTCCTTTCTCTTCCACTCCTGTAGCTGGTTCGTCTTTGTCTTCACTCTTTTTCTGTCTAAAACTTTAACTCTTATGTAGCCCCCTGTGCATTAGTGGCGGTACCGCCTGGTTTGGTGTGAAATTATTAAAGAAAAAAAAAATTATTCAACCATACTTCCATATAGCCGACCTGATACTGCATACCAGTTAAGTACTCATTTTTTGTTTCTACATATCTTGCTTAGCTTTTGGAAGGCATTTTACGCAAACTTAATGCGTCTTCACATTTACGTTGTCGTATTTTCCATTTTCCGTTACAACACTTCCTAGATATTTTAATTGGGGTACTTAGTTTTGACATTCCCGATTTGTATTCTTATGTTTTGCACTTCTTTTTGCTGACAACCATATATTTTGTCTTCTTACTTTAATTGTTTATTGGCTTTTATTAAAATGACTGTTTAATCGCCGGCATGTTTGATATTTACTTTCTCCCAGTGTGTTCTTTTGTTCTCCCAATGGAGCGAGGTTTTATCGGTAACTGATCTGTTTCTCGGAAAGGATATTTCGGACACAAAGAGAAAGTTTGCTGTTTTCATTCTTCGTAACAACCACATTTAGTAACTCATCGCCTTGAATAACCCTTGGGCGAAAAACAGTAAAAAGAAAGTATGTGTATCTCAGCTGATTGAACTTCCTTAAAATGAATGAAAAATAGAATATATTTGCTTGGCTTTATAAAAAAATATTCGCTTGTAGAAACTCAATTTTCTGTTTCTCAAAAGCTCTAAATCAAAAGCCAATGTTAATTGAGAACAAGTGTTGAGTATTTTTATCATGCTTACTGATAAACGAGCAAATATATATATATATATATATATATATATATATATTAAAATTTGTGTATTTAGGCAGCAAATATTCATTTAGATATGTCAGATTAAATAAAATACATGCCAGGTTAAATTACATTGTTCTAAAAGTTTTGTAAAAAGAACAGTTTTTTCAAGCTTTAATACACCATGATTATGACTTTACAGCATATATAGATATTCCATTTTGGATAATTTTTGCGTTCTAATGGACTCTAGCAATTTGTCAACCGTTATATTTGAAACAGAAAAAAATTTACAATAATCTTCAGCAACACAGTTTCCGGTTTATCTTTTGTTACCATAACTCACATCCCTGAAGATGATTTCGGAAAGAGATTGAAAGTATTTGGGTACCTTGAGAAGTTGATAATAATAACATCTGTCGACTTTACAGCTCATTTCTGACATATTTTAATTATAATGCACGAAAGATTACCCGTGTCTATGAACAAATTTTATTAAAAATAAGCAGACACAATGTTTGCAATTTATTTAATCTGACATATATATACATTTTCCTGGGGATATAATGGATATATATATATATATATATTGATGCAGCAGATCATTATTTAAACATATATCGTTAAATATAACAGACAACGAATGTCTATTATATCTAATCATTAGCCGTTCTAAAAATAATATCTTAGTTTTAATTTCTTTGAAAATAAAGACAAAAATTATTCAATATTTGAATATTTTTATTTCGCGGGTCCTTGATTTAAGCTTTGGGAACACATGAGCCATCTTCAGAGTGATAATATGGTCATTAACCCAAAGATATTCACCATCAAAGATGATATTCTGTTATTCTGTCAGAGACGATTGCTATGCGGACGCAGGTCGTAAATTTGTGATGCAGTTGTATGATATCATACAACACTAGAGATCAAAATATTAACAACTGAATCATATATCTAGATATAATGTAATATGTTGTGACTAGTTTGAAATTATTTTATTGCGTGTGGGTTTCTTTGTTTTAATGTAGATGGCCTCCAATATATGAAGCTTTTTTACTGTGTGCATGTGTGGGTATTGTTATGTTATCGACTAACAACCGTCTA